>VZRZ01006688.1:564980-651835 GCA_013398175.1 Climacteris rufus | reverse complement strand
AGGAGACTCAGAGGTGACCTTACAACTCCCTACAACTTCCTGAAAGGTAGTTGTAGTCAGGTGGGGGTTGGTCTCTTTTTCCAGGCAACAACTGACAGAACAAGAGGACACAGTCTTAAGTTGCGTCAAGGTAAATATAGGCTGGATGTTAGGAAAAAAATTTTTACAGAAAGAGTGATGAAATATTGGAATGGCCTACCCAGGGAGGTGGTGGAATCACCATCCGTGGACGTGTTTAAGAAGAGACTGGATGAAGCGCTCAGTGCCATGGTTTAGTTTAGTTTATCTGAGATGTTGGGGCAAGGGTTGGACTCGATGATCTTGAAGGTCTCTTCCAACCTAGAGATTCTGTGATTCTGTGATACTGAACGGTGTTGTCCTTTCAGCTGCAGGAAAGATCACTGCATGGTATAAAAGCACATTTTACAGTTATGGGACTTGGTTTGAAAACAGATGAAAGAGGAAAGCAATGCAATGTAAGTAAAATAATAAAATTAATTTTATGTATCATTAATTCTGATAACTGATTTTATTACTTCAGAAAATTATTATGGTAGTCTGCTACAAAATACTTAACCTAATTTAAATTTCAGAACAAAATTTTTTGGCAAATGACTGTAAGCGATATTTTTAATCAATAGAGTGCAGCTAATTTAGACTTCAGATGCTTCAAAAATTATGAGTTTGCTAAGATAAGCTTTTTTATATTTTCTTGCTTCTGTGTTTCAATGCTATTATTAGAAGAAGAACTTAAACTGTGACAACTATATTCTCCCTCTGTATGCACAAAAAAAACCCCAAAACCCTGAACACAGATTATAGTAATGTTGATACAGAAAATGCTATATTTATGTAGTGGCAGTGACTCAAGTTCAAGATCTAATTACTTACCCACTAACTAAATTGGGAGTAGATTCAGATCATTTAGGGTCTGTCTGCTTTTTCCTGTCAGGACTTGCTTATGTCCTAAATTGGAGTAAGTTTGGGAAATTAACCCCACCTCCCCACTCCACCCCCCACCCAGCTACATTTTTAAAGTGTGTATCTTCTCCTGTTTTCCACCAGAATTGTTCTGGCCAGCATAAACCAGAAGAAAACAATAGAGGCAACTTTAGGTCTTCAGTCTTACTTCTGTCTTCTAGTCATGAAAATACTCCTCCTGATACAAGGCAACAAAGCTGCTTCTCTTAAACACATCATATCCTTCTTCACCTATACATTGCCATTTAACCTGGGATGATGCTGTATGATGCTAACACAGTCCTTACAAATGGCTCCAAGACCCTTTGAGTTTTTGTGAAATATGTGGGCATTATTGTTTTGTCCCAGGATGGCAGTGTTTTTCTGTGTTTCCTATGTTTTCACTGCCTATCTGACATCTAGTATAAAAACAGACTATTTTTCTGCATGCTCAGCTGAAGTCTGTTGCTACCATTCTGCTTGTATTCATCTCCTTTCAAATATTTGGGATATTTCTTTTGTCAGTTCTCTGCCCAGATGCCTGGTGCTTGTGTCTAGGACTCTTCAACCTTGATTTAAATGCTCGTATGAGGAACTGAGTTCCCATACTCCAGAAGATATTTCTTACTAGTACTGTTTTTGACTTATTTCTTTTGAATGGCCTTTGAATCTTGTAAATACGGGGCATAGCATACCTTTCTTTTAAGGCCAGTTGGAAAACTTACAGATACCTGAAGGTTATTAACAGAGCTTTTAATAGTTTTCTTTGCATTCAAGATGAGAACTACTTTTACTTTATCCCGTATAGCATCTAAAATATAAAGACCCCCATTTTTGGGGAGGCTTTGAGAAATGACCTTAATAAATTCCTTGTTTCCCCTTAGATGAAGTTGTTCAGCCCATAAAAAGAATGCTTTTCCCACATCTCTACACAAACAGTAACCCTTTTGTATGTTTATAACCAATTCAAGGAGCAAGTTCCTGCCTGCAGTTCAGGCTGAGGTATTGATTTAAAACAGGAATCAACTTTGCCTGGCATAAAGATACTTGCTTTATCCAGGACCTTTGATGCTCTGAGCCAGAGAGGTCTGCAGCCTGTCTATTATAGTTTAATTTTGTCCTAGGATTTTGGAGGATATGCGTGGAGGGGGGATGAGAATGCTGCAGTTTTTTCTGGTTTTGTCAGGATATCAAAAGCACATGAGGTCAGTCCTCCTTGCCATAGTAATTGAAGATAATGAATGGAAAGTGCATGTATGTGTGAAAAGGAAAAAAAAGTTACACTGAGATAGTTATGGAAAAACGTAAGGAAAATTGTCTCCTATCATACTAAATCTGTTCTTATAAATTTTCTTCTTAACAAGAGCACTCAGATTACCGAAGACAAACAAGTTTTAGATGGAGGTGGATACTCCTCAGTCTACTGAGGAAGGAGTGGCATCAGCTTCAGAGTATGCAAAGAAACCAGTGAAGGAGAAAGATGGTTCTGGACACTGAAGTGCCTTGAGTTCCTGTGCTGAATGCCCTTGGGTACAATGCTGAATTGTGCCACCAGTTTGCTCTGTTTCTGTCTGCCTTCCACCCAGATGTCTCAAGGGGCCATGAGGGATCACACAGGAATAGTCATTTTGTGCCTCAGGGTATTCAAGGGCATAAGAATCATGCACAGTCCTTGTTCCTATAGATTTGTGGCCTTATCCCTTACTGGAATTAATCCTGTCGAACTACTACACCTACGGAGAAAGTGGATTTGATGGGTGTCATATTTGTCTTCTCAAGTTTGTTTCAGAATATTATTGCTCTCTTTTTTCTCTTTACTGTCAGTTTGCTAGCAGTTAGGAAGCTGTAACAGTACATTGGTGTGAGGCCTCCAACTTCCAATAAACAGAAATTCTTTCCTCCCCTGAGACTGAATGAATCCAAAGGCACTGTAACCTTCAAAGAGCCTGAATGTTGAATCTATGTTGAGATAATTCCATCCTTTCTACTTCCTTTTCCTGGGATAAATGTAGCCACATGGGAGGAGTGGTGGTAGTAAA
This sequence comes from Climacteris rufus, assembly GCA_013398175.1. Classification (NCBI taxonomy): domain Eukaryota; kingdom Metazoa; phylum Chordata; class Aves; order Passeriformes; family Climacteridae; genus Climacteris; species Climacteris rufus. The sequence continues at coordinate 648,836 of VZRZ01006688.1, read as the reverse complement.
GACATACCATGCTGCATATGCTCGAAGAATATTCTTGGTTGCCTGTGGGGATGAATCTGAAATTAGACTGTTTAGACATGATTAATGTACTAGACTCTTTTCTGAAATGCTGGAAGAGACTTAGGCAAGTCATTTTACCTCTCTGTGCCTCTGAGACACCTCATGCTGTCTGATTTTTTTAGAGAAATGGGATGCATTTCAGGCCAGGGCTAGACCTGACTTTATCCTGTTACAGCTAACCTGCAGGAATCCCTTTCTTCTGATGAATTCCAGGAGTAGGGGAACATTAAACCATTCATGGATTAAAAGAAGGTATTTGAAAATCACACAGAAGTTATTGTTATCTTTGTATCTACAGGTTCGCTGCTGAAATCACTCCTAGTGCTACCTGGTCACCTCTGCAATCTGGGTTACTCCATAATGTTCCAGTGTGTCTCTACCCAAAGTAATGAGCTGATAGCATTTGAAGTCTCAAGACACTGACAACTAGTCTTTGGAAAGATGTAAGTGTCTAAACTTGTTAGTCTTTCAGGTAATGTGATCTGGCTAGGATAATTTTGTTCCCTTGGTCTTTTTGTCCATATGTCTCTGTATTCAGCCCCCTGGCTTGGTTTCCCGTCTCACTGTCACTTTGAATTAAATGTGTTCCCTCCCATTAAATCAGTCATGTTTGTGCTGTCATTCTCCTGCATGTCTGATGATCACAGTCATCACTTAACTTGATTTGCCATCCACTCTGGCTTTTATAGATGAGCTTTCCTGCCTTCATCTGCAATAATGCCCATACAGGTGAGAGCACGTGTAACAGCTTAATGGCACTTCTTCATTAATGTAAAGCCTGGAGGCTCATGTAAATCCACAAGATTCACTGTTTTCACCATATTTCCATCAGCTTATGTCAGGTGAAGAACTGGTTGAGAGTTTTTCTTCCTTTCTCTCTCTTATAAACCTCTGGAAACTCTCTTCTGTGCAAGTTATGAACAAACACCCAGCATTGTTACTCTTGAAATTGCTGATTAGCATAGACAGGTGTCACAAAAAGGTAATGTCTAATTCCCACTCCTAAAGTGATGCAATAGAAATACTGCTTCCATGTGCAAGCTGACTCAGACAGAAACTTAAAGGTGAATTCTAGGTTAATCCTGAACCAGAAGCTCAAAAACCTGGAAACTAAGCCTTGACTTGCCAAGTCTGTGGGACTGTGGCTCTCAACACTGGCGTTTGTGAGGCTCAAGTAAGTGAGAATTAAGCCTGAGTTCTGCTTTGTTTCAGTATTGTCAGGACTTCTCTGCTACACAGATCCGCCATATTACATCCTCCATTAATAAATCTTCTTAAAAGCAGCAGAAGTTATCTAACAAAATGTTCACTTTAGTCAAAGCACTAAAATTCACATGCAGTGAATTAAATAATTTGCAAGCTCAAAGACTATTGTGTATTTACCTTTGGAAATCTGTGTCAGTGCCTGTAGAATAGATTTTTGTCTGACTTAAAAATCATGGTCAATACAATCATGAAGTGAGTGTAGCTGTGTCAATTTACATCTGTGTGTCCCAAAATCTAGTGTTTAAAACATCCTGTTTCAATCAAAATTGGTGGAAGAGAGAAGTCAAAAATGTTGCATTTGACAGCTTTCATGAAATTATGGTCTTAGGCACTCAAGAAAGAACCTCCTAAAACGTGCAGGAAGGAAACACAGCTGTACTTTTTCTGTTCTTAGAGAATACACCAGAGAGGAGGTCCACTGGAGACACAAGACTTCACTAGAAATTAAACGTCACTCTCTCTGCAGTCAGAAATCTTGTGGCAAAATTAGGCATTTAAAAATTCAAGCACATGCCTCTGAAAACATTTCATTTACATTATTTTTGAGCCCCACTGAATACTTTGGGGAAAGAGTTGCTAGGTCTTTCTGGAAAAAGAAAAATGCTTCTGCAAACACTTAAACATTTACCCACTGAAAAGTGATTAATGAACTTTGTGGGATGTTTCTATTTGGTGTAATTTACTGTAATGCATCCATCAGGATAGTTAATTTAGTGACACAAGCACAACATGAAGAAATGCCATGTCAGCCAAAGTTAATAACTTTCCCTACCTTATGCTGGAGATCACTACTATTTACAGGATTAATACTATTTACAAGAGCATGTAGTGTCAGGACAAGGGGGAATGGCTTCAAACTGAGGGTAAGTTAACACTAGATATTAGGAAGAAATTCTTTACTGTGAGGGTGGTGAGACACTGGAACAACTTGTCCAGAGAAGTTCTGGGTGCCCCATCCCTGGAAGTGTTCAAAGCCAGGCTGGATGGAACAACCTGGTCTAGTGGAAGGTGTCCCTTCCAACCCAATTAATTCCATGATTCATTCCATGATCCAGTCTATGATTACTGGCTGTTGTGGTCTCCAGTGACATCGTAGTTCATTTGAGGAAGCAGAGGTGCTCACTGACCAATGCTTGTGTGCTGCTTGACTGGTACCTTTGTGAATGAACTACCTCTTCCCTCTAGAAAGCCAGGCAAAAGAGCAATTTCAACTGCTTGATGCATCCCACAAATTATCTACATTAAGAGAGGGTAAAGTCTGTTCACTCACCTGGTAGTCAGCAAAGCATGACAGATCTTAAGTTCACTTTTTCCTTTTTTTCAGGTCGTCGTGGACATACAGCAGGGCAAAATACTGCAAGCTCAGGAACCTGGTACTGCCATGGGTCTTCTAAGAGTTTTAATTTCATCCATTGGCTGCAGTGTTCCCACTCATGTTGGCTGGAGTTCATCAGGATATACAAGGAAAGAGTCAGCGGTCCTTGGGCAAGATGTCACCTCAATAACATACTTGGAGATTTGCAGTGGGACCTTGAGAGTAAATGTGAGGATGACCTGTAGTATGAAGTGTTAGGAGAGCAATTCTAATTCCTTTGCTCATGATGGTCATTAGAAAACTTGCTTTTCTGGGCCTGTTTTGCAGCTGAAAGGCTGCTGGGAGGGGAAGTCCTGCACAGAATTCTACACAGAACTGTCAGAAGTCATGGCAGGGGAGCAGATTCCTGATAGGTTCATCTCTTAGTGTAATGCGGTGTGTTGTCATAGATCATCAAGGTAGCTGTGACCTAATGGCACAACACAGCCCAGCAGCTTCTTGTTACAATCCCAGTGCAGCTGCAGAACAGCAGCACTGCCCAGAGTAATTTCCCCTGGTAGGTGAGCTGTGGAACATAAAGCAAAGCAGAAATGGAATGAGCAGTCTAAAGGCTGCTGGTTCCAGCACACTTGATGCAATATATGGAAGAGATTCCAGTGGCCTTTCAGCTTTCTAGATTTTGCTAGACCTGCACAGTCACTTAATTGCTTTAAGTAGTCTAACAATGACATGGTTCCCTTCACAGACTTTGTCATGCTTCCATGTATTACCATGAGTCAGTTCAGACCCTACCTTAACTCTGTGCTGCATCTGTGCTTCAATTTATGTATCTAGGTGTTATTTACCACACATACAGTTTTATGGTTCTCAGCATCATTTGGTTTCTATTTTATTTTGGTTTCACCTTCTAATAGCAAGATCTGTTGCTTTTTTCCTTCAACACCCAGTTAGTTTTTCCAGAAAAGAATTTTGCCTTCTGCAACTTTTTTTTTTAATTTTTGAGGGGAAATATAATTTGTCTCCAAAGCCACCATCTTAAACTCCTCTTAATTAATGAAAGTACTGTGGTTATGAATTGCCTTCCTGTACAGTTTAGCCTTTAGTTCCTATATTTTCTGACGTATTTTGTTGAATGATGAATGTGAAATCATAAATAGGACAAAAGCTGGACTGTTATCACACTGCTTTGCTTATTGATAGAACTTGGCAAGGCAGCCACTAGACATTTTAACCCAATTCACATTTTGGAAGTGTTCATATATTTGGACAAATCTCTTTCCTTTAGTTCAAGTGCAACATTTTCAGAGACCTGAGTACAGCCTAAAATGCTGAAGTGCTGGGTAGCCACTCTGAGTGGAGACAGCTAGCACTGAAGTCTTACAGATGTATTCCATTGCTTTCTCTTCTGAGGAATGATTCCAGCTTCTCAGTTCTCCAGGATTCTTGCCTTAGTTCATGCCATGATGAGACCTCCCTCCTCTCTAAGCAATGCCTTTTAAATAGACTGGAAATCACCCACAGTGACAGTTCCTTTATTGCTTCTAGAAAGTATGAAAATACATACCCTTACAAAACTGTTCTCCTGTGGTGGTTTGAATAATGTGCTTCTACTTTATAAATGGCTTCCAGATAATGTACCGCAGGGGAAACCCTTTATGCCCTTGAAGGCATATCCCTTGTGTGCTATATATCAGCCCTGAGATACATAAAATTTTTAACACTATCCCTTGTGATTAAACTTTCTTCCATTCACACAACATTTCCTTATTACTTACTTTTATGGGCAGTGAATCTGTGGTGTCCATTACATAGATCAGTGTTTACTATCCCTCTTAATGTGTTTCATTTAGAGTACAGCTTTACAGTACATCTCCTTTTTTCTCTCCACTGTCTCACTGTTAAATACTGCAGTTTGGACTTTGTTCATGCATGCTTTTTTTTTTTTAAGAAAAAGTTTTCTTCCACTTGTAATGCTGTGCTCTTTGTTTCAATGCACTTTTCCCCAACACTGTAAGGCAGTTTTTGCAAGAGTTTGCTGCAAGAGTAGGTGAGAACACAACTAAATGCAACCTGTGATGAAATGGTGAAATATCAAGCCTGTTATACCATGCTAGAAGTAGTTTTCAGGACTTAAGATCAAAAGAAGCTGAAAAAGTGAACTGCAGAACAAAAACCTCCCTGCGCTTGGGCTGAGGTTCCTTATCATCATCATCATCATCATCATCATCATCATCATCATCATCATCCTGTCTTTGTCCTCTCATCATCATCCTGTCTTTGTATTGGTGGCCCGCTAGTCTGCTTGGCTGAGAAATGGATTTAAGTGATCATATTTACCTAAGTAACGGTTTGTTCATATTATTTCCTTTTAAATATAGAATGGCACAAACCAGAGTAGTAAGATGGAGGTGGCCACCCAATTATGGGAATGGAGTGCTATGAGAATAACTGTCTATATGGAAACTTTGAGATATGAATGCTTGTCTTCTGTCTAGTTTGAATCAATTTCCTAGAACAGGCAGATTTTTCCAGAAGCAGGGAACGTCTCTGCTCAGCTGTGCTGTCTTCCTGCCTTGTCCCATTATCTTACCCTGGCATAGAATATGTTGTTCTGCTGTTAAATCTCCCCCCAGTGGCTCAAAAAACAGTCTGCTTTTTGGCACAAGGTAGCCCAAGATATTGTTATATTTTGGTAACAACTGTGAAAATTCAAAGCCAAAGCATTTTCTAGAGAGAACCAATTTTACTCCCAGTTACAGGTGTAGGCACCAACTATCTAGCTATTGTCAGAACACTTATGAGAGGACTGAACATTGAATACATAAAAACAATCTAGATCAATGTGTCTGTCAGACTGAACTCATCACTGAAAATTGTGCTACGTGTACTACCTTGTAGCACAGGAGCAGAGTGGGCTAAGGATTGCCAATTTGGCTATTTGCCCAAAGTAAATATTTTAATGTTCTGTAATAAATAAGTTAGCAGAAGAAAAAAATGGTTGGTGCCAATGCAGCTTCCAAGGCTTTTCTAGATGCTGCTTCTGTAGTGCCACCAATGGAATCAGTCTAAAGTAATTTTTTTATTGTCTTCTGCAATGAAATGAGGAGAAATATTAAGTCTTTTAATTATTTCTTTTAGTTTTTCAGTAAGACTGAGCTTATAGAATGTTCCCACCTTTCTACTGGAAATTGTTATGACCAGCTCTATTGCCTACTAGCCCTTACTTTTTTAGCACTATTATAAATGAGGTTGAGAGTTTCCAAGTGGAAAGACATAAAAATCTTGTCAGTCTAAGCAGCCTTAGTTTTGGGTTTACTAGATTCTCAGCAGCTCATCAGCTAGCAAACTTTTTCAAATAATCTCTGAGATCAAGATCAAAAGATCTAAAGCTGTATTGTAGATTCTAATTAGGCTGTCAGAAGTTATGCAGCAGGGAAGATAAATCAGCAATTAATCAGGGCATATCTAATACTAAGAAAAATATATTTATTCAAACTCAGATCTTAGCACATTCCCATTGAAGTTTGCTCCACATCGTCATTTTCAGTAAAACGTTCATAGCAAAAGTAAGTAATTTTATAGTTAGTAATTCTCATTCCTTAAGTAGGACTTAGAGTATTCTTTAATACTGCAATTTGTCAGTTTTGAAAAACTGTACATTTCAGTTTTGCTTCAGAAGAGAAAATCAAGGTAAAAACTATCAATATGAAATTAAATTTTAAAGATGAGAACAGAAAAGTTTATATAGAAAATTAACATCACACTCTAAACCAATTTTTTTGAAGTATCTACGCAAAACAGTTTTACATTTCAGGTCTCTTTAATGGAGACTGAGTTATCAGATTTCCACATAATTATGCATGTAAAAAGTCCCCCTTTAACTGCCCAAAACTGCAGGTAGTCTTAGGCTTGAATTAATCCATTGGTTTATGCACCAAGTTGAGATATTGAAATCAGAGAGCCATCTTTCATAGTTGATTCCATCAGTGAAAAGAGATGGACACATACAGACTGTTCACACATTCATTTTCATTTTCCCTCTGTGCATGCCAGAGTGTCTCAAATGAGTTTGTAGGGAGCTGGGGACAGATATGTTTTATGAGCTGCCTAAGCCTTTATCAGATATGTCTAGTCCTCAGACATAGACATAGGTCCTAGACACCTCCTCAGTCTTGGACTACATTTTTCTAGAGACCCTTAACATGAATACCCAATTCCTATTACTTTGGTTTGCTTCTGTTCTCCACCTCCAGTTTTTGCTGGGGCAGGAGCTCAGTAAACAAGCTGGTGTGTGACTTAATGCCCTTTGAGTTTCAGGTTAGGTGAAGATGCTTGAGTTAGCAGCTGCCAGGCAGACACCCATCAATTTGCTAGGCTTGAGAGTCTTGAGAAGAGTTTAAAACAGTCTACTTCTTACCTCAGTGTTATTAAATTTCGGCTTCCACATATTTGTTTTAAGAGTGTCCAAGCAGCCTTAAAGCACAACCTGACAGCAGCGAGAAAAGGCAAGAAGATCTCCTGGCTGAGGAAGGAGGGTTACACCCCTTGGTGTGTAGATATGCTTTCACACTGCTTGCCTTTGGAAGAAACCAGTAAGGATAACAGCCTGACTACTAACTTCACTGCACATTATTTTCCTGTTTAGTGGTATTAAGGTTCAGCTGGCACCTGCTGTGCGAGCAACCAAGGTCTCTAATGTCCATCTGCTGTTCAACTATCTTATTTAATAACAGCTGATGCCAAGCTCTGGTGCATGTCTCTGTCATCCTTTGAGCACAGAGAGTTTCAGATAAAGAAGAGAACTGAAATTGGGGCTGGCTGATGAAAACCGATACAGTGAATCAACAGCATCCTCACAGAGTGAGCAAAAGGCAAACCACAACTCGTTGCAGATTGCAGGTGGGCCAGAATCCAGCGAACTGTGCCAAATGATAACAACAATTTGGAGCCAGCTTGTGCTTTTTTATTTCTTTTAAGATGTGCTGAATGCTTCATAGAGTCTGAAAAATATTCCACAAGAATGCAATTCAGCTAGCATATCGCTTTGTAATTAATGGCTCTCACTTGCTCTTTTTTTTCTCTCTTCAATGGACACATTTGCATGCAGACAGTATCTCTCTTTATATAAACCCTTCTGTTCCTACCAATCGCTCAGCTGAAGACATAACCCTTTGTTTGTAACATCAACATGGGTTGCTGTGTGATCATGATGTTAAGGAGAGTACATTATGACTCCAGGTGAGGAATGAACAGCAGGGGCAGACCGAATTGCAACTCAAAAATACTCTGCTTGCATGCAAATACTGACATTGTCATATCACAAACATAACAGTGGAAGATTTGCAGAATATGGAACATGCAAATAATTGTAAGCATAGTGTCTCTCCAGGCTTTCTAAAGTTCTGCAACAACTGCTACTCTTGAAAAAAAGGTGCATGATTTCTTTGTGAGCATGAGTTCTTGGGGTTTCTGGATTTGTTTTCTCTTCTATGAGGAAATATCTCTTCTGCTCAACTTTTATAATTTCCTGTGTGTTCCCACTTTTACAGTTTTCAGTTCTTAACTTGTGCTTCAGTCAGCAGGCAGTTCTGTCTGAACACAACCTGACTGCTCAAAGTCTGTGCTACAAGACAGAGTTCTCTCTCAGAAATGAAACTTCAGAAACTAAGCCAGTCTTCAAACAGACGTAACATCAGTATTTTGGACATTTGGGCATTCTTGCATACAGAAGGTGCAGGAAACGCAGGAAAACTGTCAAAATTATTTCAAATGTGTGGATTTTAAAATTTAACACAGGATTTTTCTGCAGCTGTGATGCACCAGTTAACAATCGTACGTGATCTTGAAAATCACCTAACACAGAGGACGATCACTTCCTTACGTGTCGTATACTTTTGGTCTTTTTCCTGATATTTTCTTGCTTTTAATAATAACAATTAGCAGAAATAATTGTGACTAGAAAGAACAAGGCCTCACTTCACTAGATACAGAGAAGACAGTAAATTATTTGTTGCCTTAAATAGCTTAGGATTTTGAGGATATCAGAATAGCATTTCAGTAAAAATTTGCTACAAAAGCATCACCCATTGAGACTGAGGTTTTCAGTAAAGTATTCTTACTGTCTCAAATGTGAAATGTCTTAAAAACTCTATTAAAAAATCAGAAACTATGTTTTTTATCAATGATGAAGGTAAATTAAACCTCTTCAGCATATGTGCCATATCTGGATTTGCAGTGCAGCAGGCTGATGGCTGTATTTATTACTGTATGGATTCCTTACTACTTCTTTTTTTTTTTTTTTTTTTGCCAGTGTTGACTAGGAGACATTTCTGATTTCCTTACAACAAAACAGTCCTCAAACTAAAAAGATAGTTAAAAGGCTTCTGAATCATGCTTTTCGTTGCTCATTAGAGTTGGATGGAATTCAAATACTCTTCTATTCCCTGACCTTGAGTCAAGGTCAGTCTGAAATCCACACAGCTAAAAAATACTGCTAGTGGAAAAGTCATAAGAAAAAGGGTCTGTTTCCTGTCCACTGGTGAAACAGCAAAGAGTTTTCTCCCTTCATGTTATTTGGAAAGCTTGAAAAATATTTGCAACCAAATAATAATTTTAAAAAACCTTGAAAAATCAGAATTTTTCATGTATGTTTGCAATTCCAAAAGTTGACTAGAATAAAATACTCCTACCTTTAACCTTCCCACTACTTCAGGTGAGCTGAATGTGTTCTCTGAATTTGTGTATTGCAAAGTGACTTTCTTTTTGCAGCAGGACTCCTTACTCAGTTGAGAAGCTCAACACGAGCCAGGACTGTGTTCTTGCAGTCCAGAAATCCAACTGTGTCCTAGTGTCATGGTTTAAGCCCAGCTGGAAATTAAGCAGCTGATTGCTGAATCCTCCTTTCTCTCCCTTCACCCCAGTGGAATAGGGAGGATAATCGAAGTAAAACTGGTAGGTTAAGATAAAAACCGTTTAATAGTTGAAAATAAAGTAAAATACAGAAATAATGGTAAATGATAATAGAAAGGGAAAAACAAGTGATGCACAATGCAGTCGCTCAACACCCACTGACCAATGCCAGACCCCTCTTCCTGAACCCAGACCAGCCCCCACTTCTGTGTAACTGGGTAACTCCCCTCAGTTTATGTACTGGGCCTGACATTCCATGGTGTGGAACATCCCTTTGGTCACTTTGGGTCACCTGTACCAGCTGTGCTCCCTCCTGGTTTCTTTTAGGTACCTCTTCACTGGCAGAGGATAAAACAAGGAATTAAAAAGTCCTTGACTTAGGATAAGCATTACTTAGCAGAAAACCAAAACATCAGTGTGTTATCAACACCATTCTCATTCTGAATCCAAAACACAGCCTTGCAAGAGCTTCTGAGAAGAAATTAACTCTACCCTGGCTGAAAACAGAATACCTGGGCTGCATCAAAAGATGTATGACCAGCAGGTTGAGAGAGGTGATTAACCCTCTCTACTCTGCTCTCATAAGACCCCACCTGGAGTATTGTTTTCAGCTCTGGCCCCCCCAATAGAAGGATGTCATGGATTTGGTGGAATGAGTTCAAAGGAAGGCTACAAAGATGATCAGAGGGATGGAGTCTCTCCTATGAAGACAGGCTGAGAGTTGGGGTTGTTTTTCCTGGAGAAGGGAAATCTCTGGGTAGTCCTTCTGGCAGACTTTTAGTACCCAAAAGGACCTACAAGAAAGTTGGAGTCTCTGTGCAAGGGCCTGTAGTGACACAGCACAGGGTAATGGCTTAAACTTAAAGAATGTAGGTTTAATTTAGAAATTAGGAAGAAATTTTCCACTCTGAGGGTGCTGTGGCACTAAAACAGGTTGCCCAGAGAAACTGTGATGCCCCATCCCTGGAAGTGTTTGAGGTCACATTAGACAGGGCTGAGCAACCTGGTCTATAGAAAGGTGCCCAGTCCCTGCCCATGCTCAGGTGGTTGGAACTAGATGTTCTCCAAGGCCCCTTCCAACCCAAACCATCCTATGATTCTACGATTCTATGTTTCTATGATTCTTTGATTCCAGGGTTGTTTATACCAGGAATGTTCCCCTGATTCCTAGAGGCCATCCTTAGACAAATAAGGAGTGGTGTGGAGAGCATTTTCTGTGAGCCTGGCCATGATTTGTAACCTCAGTACTGCTCCACATGGTGCAAAACCAAGACTTATTGTTGTGCTAGAATGTCTTTAGCCCCCTAGTCTATTTTCATTATTTTACACTTTTTATCTAAGTCAGAAACATCTTCCTGTGTGGAGGAAAATGCATAATACCTTGGATCGCTTTACCCATAAAGTCTCCAGTATTAATATAACTGGGCCTGTGATACAAAATATGTTCTTGGCCAGTGCCCTGCCCAATATCCCCCTGTCTCCTGCTGTTCAGATATCTTTAATCTCGATATCCACATGTCAGACCCCCATCATATATCCCAGCAAAAACCTGGGAAGACAGACCTTATGGGAAATACAGTTCAGATGAGGAGCTCAGGTAACTAAATAAAACAAGGATCATTAGGTGGCTGAACTATAGCTGCCAGGAGGTACCACAACAGCATTTCAAAATCAGCTCGGGTAGAGTTACACATCAGAATATATATTTATATTAAGATGTATCAGTGATTATAAAGAGAATATTCATTACCCAGGGTCAGTGGCTTTCTATAATCTAGCTAAAAAACTACCACTAAAACCTGATTTGCAAATGACCTACCAGCAGGATTGAACACAGGGCAGTAATATTTGCATTTAATATCTATTCAGAGGTGGTTAGCTCATGTTTTCTTTAGCTATGTAGTGTTCTCTTCTTGTACAAATATTTACTGGCCATAGATGATGGGGATATGTGGATGTGTTGCACCACTCAATTAAATGTTAAATAATCCTCTTCAGGGGTGTGCTCAAACTGGTTTCAGAACTGACTAGTATCTACATTCTTCCTTTCATTTGGTGAGAGGGTGGGGGGACCAGTGTGGAGATGAGAAGAATGGGATGGTTATGGCAATGCTGGTTATTTTTTAGTTGGAAAGCAAAGAAAGATAGTTGCTGAGACTAGAAGAAAAACTTGGCCCAGCTTGAACTGAGCTGTAATGCTAAGATCATAACAGAGACAGGACTTAATTAATGAGTAACAACATTCTTTCTTATAATTCCTTGCTATTTCTGGCCTTAAATAGTGCTACTATTTTCTGATACCCCTTGAATTGTGTAACAGAGAAAAGGATGAGTAACTTTCAACTTAAACAAAGCAAAACTCCCATTCAGCTGTACTCTGACTGTTAGTAAGTCACACTGTATGGGGTGAAAACCTTTTCAAAGGCTTCCTGGGAGAATCTTGTACCTCTTGTTCCCCAGTGGAAAGAAATAATTCTTCCTTCAAAAGAAGCGAAGATATCTACAAGCTAGATGAAAGAGTCCCATAGAAAATTAAAAAAAAAAAAAAAGCAAGACTTACCCCAAAAGCTGCTGGAGGATTAATGTTTTTTCAAACTGGCCCAGTTATTTCAATGTCTAAACGTAGGCTGTTGAAGAATATCTCTTGGCATTTCTTTGGGCCTCCTATGGCTAGACAGCAAAGCAAGCTAACCAAGCAGAGCTGTGGTATAGTCGGGCAGCTTTATCAACTGGTCTCGAAACTTCTGCATATAACTTAATCAGTGCACCAATGGTGAACATTGGAGGCCTTTGGGACTGCTTTAAAAACCCATAAGAATGATTTTCTTTTGTCACTACTTCGCATTTTTTCTAAGCCTTTATATCCTGATTTTAGATAGGGTTCTTAAAGTCCCATAAATCTGGACATCTTGGCAAAAATTGGAAGAGAAGGTTGAGGGATGTTGAGGGACTCAGTAGGTTAGACATTTCAAAAGTGTCCACTAGGTTTAGATCCTAACTTCCTTTTTACCAGCAGTTCTGACTAACTGGAGAGGTCCCAGATCATCTGGAGTGCCATCACGTGGCACGTGCAGGATAACCAGGGGCAGTCAGCATGGGTTTAGTAAATGCAAATCCTACTTCTTTTTTTTTTCTGTTAATTATTGCTAGTGCCTGTTGTCCCTGAGTGCCATGAAAGCTGACACAAAGTGGGTCTGCTTAACTTATCTGCTTTTCTGCCTCTTGTCTAATAACCTCCATTTGTTCTCTGGGGAAAAAAACCCAACAGAACAACTTGTTATGACCTTTGTCCATCTGGTAGCTGAAGAAGACAACCTATCCTTGCTCTCCTGGATTAAAGGGCCATTTTGTCAGACCTTGGTTACTCTGCTCCTATTACTCATATAGCAGAAAAATATTTATCCTGCTTCTAAGTCTCCTAGCCACTTTCTCTAATTACCTCCCTTTGTACCATGGCTGCACTCTCTGAAGTCGCCCAGAGGAGCTGGCAGTACAGTCCTCATTAGTTTTACTAGAATCATAGAGTCATTAAGGTTGTAAAAGACTTATAAGATCGAGTTAACCTAGCTCACCTTGTTCCTAACCACCTTGTTCACCACAGAATCATACCCCAAGTGCCATAAGGTTTTTGACAGTTCCAGGGTTGGTAATTCCACAGCTTCCATGGTGTAGCCTGTTCCAAGGCCTGACCATGCTTACAGTCAAGATATTTTTCCTAATATCTGATCTAAACCTTGCCTGTAGATCATTGCAGTACTGCTTTTTGTCATCCTAGGGGGACATTTTCAATACATGGCTTGAAAAATCAGTGCCATTGTCAGTGTACTCTGTCATGTTAGGTATAGTTGCAAATAGTCCTTTTTTTTTTTTTCCTAGCTGTAATATGTTTGGATAAGCAAAAGGTGTGAGAAAGGCTTAGACTGGAAGCAAAGTACATGTTTTCTCATAATTCAAGACAGCTCTGTGATCAGTATGATGATTGGTTTTGTGGTCAGTTGAGAGAGAATTTAGATCTGCTTAGAGGCAAAATCAATCTTTTAAAAGAGTAAGATGAAATGTAAGTGGCATTTCAGGATTAACCTTTAAAGGATTTATTAGATCAGTATAATCAAAATTATGGTAACCAGTAAATAAAATCATTACTATGCCCTAGACTTTCTTAGTCCTGAGAAGCACCAAGAATTTATCTAAAAAATAGACACTACTTATTCTGACTTGGTCCACCTCACCTATTTGGGCTGATAATTTAATTCAAAATAACACAGGAAATAAATACTTCAAACTAGATAATTAATTTAATACTTATTAGATCTCAGTAACTAGTAAATACCTATAGAAAACATGATATACTCAGTGCTCAGCAAATAAAAGGGAGTTGTGGAGCAGCCAGTCTAATTATTTAAATCTCTCTGCCCGGGGAAGAGTCTTCTCATCCCTCATTGGGATTCTGAGCCAAATCTGTAGCCTGAGGAGAACAAAGACATGAGATGAAGGGACAGTGAAAAGAAAGTAGGGAAGCATATACAGTTTCTGATTTTGCTGAAGGAAAAGAGGATAAATGACATAGCCAGGACCCACAGAGGTCCATCTGAAAGTTGTATTCTGTCTTTTCTGTGCCACTGCCACTGCTTGCTGTTCAGCACTTCTCTTTGCTGGAAGCCTTTCCTAATGACACATCCTTTGCTGCTGGACTAGGCAAGGATGTCATGCTGGAAAATTGCCTGTTGTGCAGGGACAGCCTTTGGCCAATGTGTCCTATACATGCACAGGTGGGGATGTGACAATTCTTGTATCTTCCTCTCAAATTTCTTATGACGCCTTTTTGAGTACCATCCATGCTTCCCAGGAAATCCTGTTCCCCTTCTTTCTCTTGACAAAGGGGAGGTGTGAATCCTCTGTTCAATCAGAATTCACACACTGTATCTTGCTTCACCTGATTGTCAAGTTGCTGTTGACAATCAAGACAATCTTGCTGTTGACAAAGCAAGATTCCTATCCTTTTTTGAATCTATCCAAAGAATGACCTAAAACTTGATAACAAGGCCCTGAGTTCAGAGAGAACAATCAGATGTCCATCTTACTGATTTCTTACTGATTTCACTCCTACTAACAGATGAGATACCAAGGGGACTTCTTAGATATGGAAGAAGTGAGGTCTTCAATCTTTCTTGCAGAGGGAGAGAATGGCTAAGTGAGATTTAGGAAACTGGAAATTTATGAAGTTAAAACAAAGGGGAACATGACCCGTGATATAGAAAACAGATGTCATCTGTTCTGAGACCCAGAACTGGCTGGACTACATGCATCTATCCCATAAAGATAGCACATTGAAAGGACTTTAAATTCCTTTAATTATCTTAGTGGATCAAGAAATAGGGAAAATTCAGATGTGCAGTGTGATTAAAAAACCTTTCTGAAGTTCCTGACAGAAAGACAGTTCAAGGCAAGCACAACAGCTTCCTGGGCAGAGCAAACTCCATCAAGTGCACTCAGGCAAATCTGAGGTAAACAGACAAACATATTTGTTTCAACCACATAAAGATTTTTGGGAATATTAAATGTTTTCATAGGCCTGTATCTAAGCCACAGGTCCTTCTCATTCAACTACTTGTCATTGGCATAAATAATTGTACAAGTGCAGAGAATAGTCCTGAGGGTGATTTTTTGAATGGGGAACCTACCTTGACATGCAGGAGACTAAATCTGTGTCTATTAAAATGTGTAATTTACTGATTGAGCTTGAAAGATTGGTTAGTGTGACTTCTTTGCCTCATGACCTGGCTCATTTCATGAGGGTGGTTCTCCAGACCAGGAAACCTGGATGCTGAGCCAGAAGGATCATATTTCACTATCCACACAGAAACAGAGAGCTCAGGAACTCAGCCTAAAGTATAGCACAAACATCAAGAGTACAGAAAATCAGATTAGACATTCTGGGGCATCCTCCAAGTGTGAGAGACGGAAAGTAAGAAATTCGGGAAACACTGACATTGAATTTGATTGTTTTTTCAAGAGGGTTATGATCTGATGATTCCTGTTCATGGGTTCTGAATGACTGAAGAGACAGTCCCATGCTCCATGGACTGTCAGAATCCTCCCTCCTTCATGTTGTCAGTGAGTCTTTTCTGATGTAAGAAAAAAGAATAGTAGCTCTATGGCAAGTGACTCTTGAAAGGATTTAAACAAGTAAATATTTTGTAGATAATTTAGTGCATTTCAATGTGTTGGAGCTAGGATTTTCTTTTCCTAGTCAAGTCTTTAATAAAGGGAACATGAAACAGCAGGAAAGCTGGCTTAGTTCCAAGAACAGGGCTATATAGAGTTCAATATATTTGCAACTTTCTCGCTATTCTAGAATGACAGCAGTTTTTCATATCTATTACTTCCCCTTAAATAAATAACCTTAACTTTACATCCTACTTCATTCTGTATGTAAAGGTCTGAATAATATATTATGTCAATTATTTATTAATGTCAAAGTTAATTTTGATAAGTAAATGAAAAGACCACTTGGTTCCATTTTTTTATGCTTTGCCAATCGTAAGGATTTTGTAAAATATTTTTGTTTACAGAAGGACTTAACATCAGATATAACTGCTTGAAATTTATTGCGCATGGATTCTGAAATCACTGCAATTTTATTGGCAATTGTGTAAAATGCAGAATACATGATTGCTGAAGGGTTAACAAATCACTGTGGATAAAATGCCTGAAAAAGATATTCATATTGTGATGGCAGGGACACACAGGATTGCTCCACCATCCTTGAAGAGATTAATTTCATGTATCTATGTGCGTCCTGGGAGCACAGAAAGTGCCAATATTGCTCTGCCCCTCTGCCTGGTAGTGGATTCAGAGCAATGTTCCCAAAACCTCACAGTAGGGAACTGTGTGATATCAGGTAGTTAATTGATGGCCTCTGAGGCTTACACTGTTAAACTGGTTAAGGACTTGGAAAAATCATATTGTAAAGCCACAAGGTGATGATCCACGTGCACGTGCGTGCACTTTTTTATTAGAATCATGAAAAAGATAATAAACGTATTTTCAATATATTATTTGTCTCGAAATAGTATTCTTCATAGGTAATACCTATTTTAAACTGTCTTTTTGACAGCAATGGTGAGTCAAATGATGAGTGATGATGTTGCCTTTGGTATATATAATGAAATCTGTGGCATTAAAGTACATTCAGATGATTAAAATCTCACATTAATACCATGGAAATATCTCAAGACTTTCTCTGCTTGAAAGTCTAAGATATGTGTTCGTTTCAATTTGGTTACTCAGTCATCTATTTGGGCTCTTCAGGGTTTGGCAGTGTGATTGAACTACTTGTGGCAGCCTGTAACCATGGTCAGATTGCCACTGGCAGGATGCTTTCGTGGCAAAGGCTTACAAAAACTTACCTAAGCTCAAACTCTTCCTGCTAGAGCCTTAGACTGTGTCAGAATCCATCTTCTTAAGACTAATGGAAACATCTGATGATGCTGTTTGGCTGCTTCCTTTTGGCTTCCCACAAGCAAGTTGTGATTTTCTTTCAGGAGTCTGGTCCCTGCTGTGTTGAAAGGCAGGTAAAAAGAATTACAAATCTGTGTTATAATGTGAGCCAGGTCATACAGCAGGACAAGCTAACAGTGTTTTTGCAGGCAGCAATCAGCTCTTCTAAAAACATTTTTTAATCTTGTATTAAAGATACAAAAAACACTAATGAGTTTCTGAAGAGTTTGGTTGTTTGTATAGCTGCAACATCTCTTACTGGGTTTGACTATTGATTAGGCTGATTTTTTTCCCAAAATATTCCCATATTATTTCACACATTTCCTTTTCTCCTTCTGCTTGACTAGTCATCTTAACAAATTCCTTGAATAACGGAAAGATTTTTATCTGGTCTGTTCCAGAAAGGATATTTTCCTCTGCCACTGTTCTTAATGTTCTTGGTGGCTGTAATATTTGAACTTGCCCTCCTTGCCGCAAAATATCAGAGCAGTCGTTCATCCTACCAGAATGTAAAGAGTAAAATCTTCCCACAAATTTTAGAATCCTATGTAGATAGATGTCTCAAAATTGAGGGTGATGAGTCAATGGGTCCTGCTGAATGCTTGCTGCTTCTTGAAAATCCTACTTTAAATGTCACAATCTCATTGCCATCTCTCATTTCTAAAAATCAGAACCAAGTCTGACAAGCTAAGGATCTCCTATCTGTTTTCGCTTTCTTGCTTTTCTCTGCTTTAACTGTTTGTCTGTCTTGGGTTTAGCTTTGAAAATTTTGTCTGTATGTGTTCTTCTCCACCCCCAAAAGACTCCTGAATTAAGTGAAAGATATTTTATTTATCAAAACTCAGTTTATTGCTTTCATTCGAAAGTTGTATTTCTCACACTTCAGATTTTGCCATGCTTCTCCTTATGTACCTTCCTTATGGACCAAAAGAAAAAAAAATAACCTAAATGCAGCCACTTTTCAAGACCTTTATATTAGCATTGTGACAGAACCGGTCTCGAATGGAACAGCAGTTTAGGGCTCATGAATGTCTGACACTCTGATATCCCATGGGATCTTTTTATGTTTCTACACTGAATTTTCCTTCCTAGGGTTAGGGTTAAGGGGCAGTCTTAGGGGTTAGGGCCAGGGTCAGGGTAAGGGTCAGTGTTAGTTAGGGTTAGGATAAGCATTAGGATTAAGGATCAGCTTTAGGACTAGTGCTTAGGGTTGAGTTAGGGTTAGTGTTGAGGTAGTGTTAGGGTTGGGAATTAGGATTTGGGTTTAGGTTTATGGTTAGGTTCAGGGTCAGGATCAGTGTTAGGGTCAGAATCTGTGTTAGGATCTGTGTCAGTTTTAGAGGTTGGGTTAGGGTTTAGTTAGGGGTTTGGATTAGGGATTAGGTTTCCTTTCACTTAGAATGGAAACCTGTCAATTGCTTTAAAAGTTAAACAGTCAAATAATGACATTTATGCCTCCATGATTCCTATGTGAATTCAGCTCCAGGCTTTAGACAGCAAAATTGTTTGTCTGCTGGGTACTCAGGACTGAATTGTTGTGTAGTAGCATGTCCTGAGTGCAAGTCACAAGCACCATAAGCAAGTTTATCCATAATTCCTTGTCCAGCTAGCAGACAGAAGAGTGTTTAGGCATAAAGGCTGAGTAAGAGGTGTCAGTGAAGAATGTGTAGACAGTATGGTGCTCATAGTTTGCTAGCCAGTGTTCGTTTGGACTGGTTAATATGAAATGTAAACAAAATAGGTTCAGAAATTCACTTGTATAAATGTGCTTCTTGTAAAAAGAAGAAGAAGGAGCCCAGTGTTGCTCGTTGTCACATCTGCCTCTTTTGTTCATACTTGCCCCTTGGGTTTTGTCATTCCATCTATGCTGATGTTGCTTAGAGCAATGTTGTGTATATATGATCAAAATATCATTGAGGGATAATCTAAACACTTTGAAACAAGTGACAAATTGCTTGCACTTCATTTGGTATTGATTGTAAAAACATTAATCATGTTGAATGATTTGCTGTTATTCATTTGGATGTAAAAGATAATACTTCCCTCTTAAGCACTGAATAATTCTACGGGTAAGTAATTTAAATACCATCCTGATTGGGTGTCAGTGCTCTATACTCAAACACAAGTATACAGTTAAGGAGGAAGAATGAGCTCTTTAATTTATCAGTGTTTAGCGGAACAGCCAAAAATGTTTTTGCTATGGATTCAGACGAATCAGACTAAGCTGTTCACCCATTTTGCTCATACACAGACTGAACATGGTTTTCCTTTCCTGGAGTCTTTTTTTGTTGTAATGGGAGGCACCTTCATGTGGATGACAAGAGAAGTGTTAAGATGTTATACATGACCGTAGAGCATGCTCGTATTTCGTCCTCTTAGCCAAGAACAACTAATTGGCAAAGCTGTTTTGGCGGAGGTGTCTTACTCAGAAGTAATTTCAAGCAAAAGGAATGGAGCAGTACAGCCCATTTACATCTCAGGGTCCTTTTAGTGAGTTGAGAAGAGCCCCTTCCCCTCAGAATAATCTTCCCTTTCCTGAAAAGCGAGGGATTGTGAGGATGGTACATGAGCTGCAACGTATATGCAATGTATATGCTTGCCTACAGGGGAACAAATTCCCGAATGGCTCATTCCCAGATCTCATGCTGCTTTATTTCCAAATGGGATGAAGTTTGGCCTGGCTTAAACAGGAACATGCAAGTGATACCAATCTCCAGTTCTCAGTGGACAAGTAGACAGGGCTGTGCAGCAGATTTCCCTGTGTCCTGTTGCTATTCTCTGCAATACTTAAAAATGCTCTTTTTTAACAATAAAGAAGCAGAAGCAGTGCTGTTTTGAAGAAGAAAAATTCTTCACAGCTGTTGAAATACAATCTTAAACCTGTTCTTTGACTAGCTGGCATATGTCAGGTAACATAGAGGGTCTGTGTAGGCTGACGGGATATCACATCTGTGTCCCTTCCATTCTGTCACACCTCTGTTACTGTTGCTTTTGTCCAGAACATATCATAACAACACAGATCATCATCAGGTGACAGCAGGTATAAACCGTAGCTTGAAATTTTTGAAAACCTAATGTGGGATATTCCAAGGGAAGATCTTTATGTCAGCAGTTGAGGCACTACCAGCAGCAAGACACAAAGAGAAGCAGGTGGGCCAAGTGTAGCTTTAGCTTTATTGCTTCATCCATAATCCCAATGAGAAAGTGCACTAGGCTTTCTCTTATGTGATTTCTGACTTTTTACTCTGTTTTTCTTCTCAAGTCTTTGAGAATAAAGCAGTTCTCAAACTTGTCACGGACATTGTAAAGCACATTTAATTTACAAATATTGTCGAGAGAACCTGTTTATTAGGAGTCAGACTCCAGTAAACTCAGCAACTAATTAATTTAATGCTTAACTTTGACAATAGCAATTTAAACTCCTCGTTTATATGGGCAACACAGTTCAGGCAGGATGCAGGTCAATTAATTTGGACATGCCAATGGCTGTAAATGCTCTGACATAGCTAATTTAGATAATTTTGGCTGTTGCACTGCTTTAGGTGTGTCTGTGCAATTATGATGAGTATATGTTCTTTTGGCTCATATAGTTGCCAATGTGAAGTGTAGTTTAAACTGGTGGTGCTGAAACAGACTTGGGTTATTAAGCTTTGCCTGGTACATAAACTTTTTGACTCTTGACCCAAATTAACTATGAATTTGCTCCTGAAATACATATCTGTACATAGTCAATGTCCTACAAGCATAGGGTAGTTCACATTGTTGATTACTGAATTAGCCTTTTCTTAGGCTTTTACTAGCTACAGAACAAAGGTCAACTTGGTATTTTGTGGTTACAATTGCAATAAATACCCATGGATGGGGTGAAAAAACACCAAAATTTTCCTATTCTTCTGCTATGTTTGAAGGTGCTGCCCCCCTTCATAGCTCATTGGGGTTTCTAGTGGTTTGCCTGCTGTTTCCCAGATTCCTAGAGAATAAGAGAGGCAAAACACAGGTATGCAGAGTCTGTATGGCGTCAAGATGTTTCTCATTTTCTTTTAAGAACATGTGTCCATGGATTTGTTTCTGTTTTAGGGTAGTAATGGGAGCCAGCAGGCATACAAGTACTTGTCTACAGAGCTGCTCTCTGCCACCTCACATGCTTCAGATGTGTCACCACATCTCCTGGGACGTGAGAGGAGAGGACAGGAGAGGGGGTCTGACCTCTTCATCCAGTTCTTGCAGATTTGGCTTTCGAAATCACTAAAGATTGATGCTAGCTCAAAGTGTCTCACTTAGAAAATTGAGATTATAAAGCATGCTTGAACTCTGCATTCCCAGATATATTGATCTTGTGGGACGTTCAGGGTGAACTTCCTGACATGTGGTACTGAAAAGAAACTTCAGAGAAGATGGAAAACCTTGTACTGGGTTTCTTAGTGCACTGGAGGAAAACAAGTGTCACAAAGGACTATTTGGGGAAATAAATTTAATTTACTGCCAATCAATAGCAGAGTAGTAGAATAGCAAGAAATAAAAACACTACTAAACATTCATTTCCCCCACTCCCTCTCCTTTCCAGGCTCAACTTCACTCCTGATCCAGTAGGCAGCACAGCAGGATGAGTAATGGGTGTTGTGGTCTGCCCATAACACTTCATCTCTGTTGTTCCTTTCTCTGCATGTTGCTCCTTTGCTTCAGTGAGGGGTCCCTCACACAGGAGACAGTCCTTCATGAACTGCTTAAATCTGTGTTCTTTCCTGCATAAAAACCACATCCACAAAGAAAAAAAGAGGTCGTAGGAGACTGTCTTCTGCAGGGAAAAAGGGCAGCAAGCTCACTACCCATGATTCAGGAGAGCAGATTTTGACCTCTTCAGGGATCTGCTGGGATGGACAAGAGGCCCAGAAAAGCCAGTTGATATTCAAGGATCACCTTCTCCAAACTCAGGAGCAATCCATCCCAACAAACAGAATTTCACATAAAAATGCCAGGACACCCATGTGAATGAGCATGCAGCTCCTGGACAAAGCCAAACACAAAAAAATGGAGACTAAAGATGGTGGAAGCAAGGGCAGCCAGCCTGGGAGGAATGCAGAGAAAGTGTCTGAGCAGTCAAGGATCAGCTTAGGAAAGCACGGAGAGAATCATATCTGCCCAGGAACATCACAGGCAACAGGAAGAGCTTCTACAGGTACATCAGTGATAAAAGGAAGAATAGAGAAATGTGGACCTTCTCCAGAAGGAAACAGGAGATCTGACTATCCAGGATATGAAGAAGGCTGAGGTACTTGACTTTTTTCTTCATTCTTCACCAGCAAGAGCTCCAGTCATGCCATACAAGAGAGTGAAGACAGAGACTGGGATTGTGCAAAAACAGCTTTTGTAGTAGATCAGGTTGAAGTCCATTTAAGGAATCAGAATGTGCATATGTGCATGTGACTTGGTGAGATACATCTGTGAATAAGGAAAAGAAATTTTACCATGAAGAAATGCATTGTCTACAGTCATATGCATGTGGGGTTTTTCCCCTCTGATTTTCCATTTATATTTGTGCATTAGACAATCAACTGGCATTCTTTAGATGATTCTGGATTACTGTTTTCTGGAATAGGATGACTTCTAATATTTGAACATTTGTGTTTCTTGTGAGTTGCCTGAGCTTTCTAAGCCTGCAGACTTAGAAAGGCTTCAGACAAAGCTGCATTTCAGGCAGGAAGATGACCATCACCTCCAGTGATGAGTTCTGTCTTTGCTGGGAACCTGGAAGTATACATTTTTTCTCTTTGAATCTCCTCCCACCACCTGCTATAGATTTTTAACCTGTTTGTTACATTTGTTTATGAGGTGAAAAATATCTGTGTTAAGCTTATATCTATCTGCTTT
The DNA here is from genome assembly GCA_013398175.1 of Climacteris rufus. NCBI lineage: Eukaryota > Metazoa > Chordata > Aves > Passeriformes > Climacteridae > Climacteris > Climacteris rufus. Next base: position 625,918 of record VZRZ01006688.1, on the reverse strand, counting down.
TATGAGGATAAGTGACCAGATAGGAGAGGGATACCCTAAAAATGCTATGAGGGAGAGATTGCAGAGCGAGCTTATATAGATGCTAAAGGATTTAAGTCAGGCAGAGATGAAATGAATATCTTAAATATAGGAAAATCTTAACAGAGAATTCAGCCAAGAGATGCAGGGCCAAAAGGACCAGATTGATGTGATTCAGTTCTCTTTGCAATATGTTTCTTTTTGGAGATAAGTAAGCTGTTACTTAAGTTTTGGTTAGAAACATTCACTTTTATTTGATAAACAAGTTGTCATTCATAGCCAAAAAAGCTCATAAATACTTGACTACGAAAATTAGAGTTTTCTGCAGAAAAAATTGAGATGCTTTATGGAAAGCAATTTCTTGTTGATAAGAAAGCTATTTTGACTTAATTTTTATTTGAAAAAAAAAAAGTAAAATATCTCATTGCCTTTGAGTTCAAATGCAAAAGGCCAAACACCTGAACATTAGGAAAGCCAAAAGAGGAAAAAGGATGCAGACGATGATGAAGGAGACTGAATGGAGGTAGGAAGAGCATGACAGGGTAATAAAGGAAGAGCTTTCCTTTCTCCTGTGTGTTGTCTCATTCTGGCATTCATACATTGTGATTGCAACCAAATTGCAAACTGCCTGAGCAATCTATATGAGGAGTTCATGGTAAAAAAATGTCTTTAGACATAGACAATGGAAGCAAACTTGCGCTCATGAGAAAAGTCATCCTGATGACCAATTTCCTCTGGACATAGAGGCCTCATTTGAGAATCATATTTATGTCCAGATTGGTTTGTTGGTTTGTTTTGTCAGAAATGGTTCATCTGTTCCTTGCAGGTTTATAGGCAGTGTAAGGCAACAGATTTTTTTCAGCCCTCAGTGCTTCCCTGGATGGAGAGTTTGTAATTTTTATCATTTCTTGTGTCTTCCTATTTGATGTCTGTGTCATGTTGTTCAAATTTCAAAAGCAAATTATATTATATTTGCAATCCTTTCTGTTTTCCATGGGAATTTCCACCTGTTAATGAATCTAGCCTAATGATCCATAATCAGTCAGGCTTTGGGCAAACCATGACACTTCAAGGTGTGCAGTTTCTAAGAGCCCAGAAAAAGGTCTGTGGTCTGTCACATAAATATATATATATATATATATATATGTACATGTACACACACAGAGACAGAGAGATATAAAATTTATTTTTGTGTATCTGGTAACCCTCATTGAGTGAACTTGGTGCTAGGGAGGCTTGCTGAAATGAAAGCTCACACATATAACACCTGGTTCCCCCGTGAAGCAACCTGCTCATGCAGGATAGTGGTCTTACATGTGTAGTGAGAACAGTCGAAGAAGCACAATAAACTTTTCACTTCACCATTAGGTTTCTAGAGCTGTAAAGTTTCTGTGAGATCGCTGCATTTTAAATGATTGCCAGTGTAGTGCACAAGCTGAACACACACTGCTGGGCTATTTGATATATTTAGTGAGGAGATGTGAACAGAAGAGTGGACCTTGGACCAGATCTGAACAGGGCTTTTAAAGGAATTGAGCAATGAAGAATTGTAATTGGCATCTGTCATTTGGGTTATTTTTCTTGAGCTGTTAATGAGATGAAAGGCAGTCAGGGTGCAGAATGGCAACAGCCATCTTTGAATTTAATATCCTGGAGCTAATACCAACTCTTTCTCCCAGAAGATGACATTTCTGTTATCTAGGCCACCACATGATGTGACAGTTCTTTTGGAGACCTGCCTTCCAGGCAGAACTTACAAGCAATATTTAAAACTAAAAATACAGATGTATCTATTTCTCTAACTACTCTTTTCTGTCTTAAGTTGTAACTTTTTATTAATTATTGAGCAACTTTTTTATTCACCCATTTTCATACAAGAAACACCATTGAGTGGATTAAATTTTTGGGAACTGTATAATATTGAAAATTGGTTCAGGTTTTTGTATGTTTTCCAGGTTACGAGAAACGCTCACATTCAAATTGGGGAGCAAACCTCAAACAAATGGACAAATTAAAATTTGGAGATTTTAAAGAGATTTTGGTGTACTGTAGAAGAGGAAATTGAAATCAAAGTGGGATTTGGCTTATTTTTTATTGATGAGTCAACAAAAGAAATTCAAGCCAAGAACTACAAAGGGAAAATGGATAGGTACATGATAAATGAAGTTTCCTGACTTTGAAGCACAGGGAACTATTTCACAACAGGGGCACTATCCCACACACCACCTCTGACACTACAGCAACATTGTTATGCTCCTTGAGTGTCCCTTGAGCTCGGGATTGATTTCAATGCTTAAAACCCAAAATGCAGGAGACCAGAAGACCAGTGTGCTGGTACTGGATTCAGCCACTGTCCTCTCATGCTACTGCTTTCCTGGAGGAGAGACGTCCCAAGCTATCTATATACATATGATCGTGGCCTTCCAAAGGCTCATCTACTGAAACTTCTCTAAGACTGATACATTCTTGTAGTGAGAGGGCAAACAGCTATAAAATATCTTCACAGTTTCATGAAAAATCCTCTTCTGGCTTTCTTGAGGTGCCTCATCCTTCCCTTAATTTACTGTTGAGGGTGAAGGACATAGCTGTGTCAGTCATTCTTTCATTCTTTATTTATTTATTTATTTATCATTCTGGCAAGCAGGTTGTGGCTATCTGGAATACATTTCCCACCATGACAGCCACTTTTAATTTATTTGAGTGAGTGATCTCTCCTCTCTGACACTTTTTCTGTTTGAAAAATAAGTTGCAGTGTGATTGAGGAGGCAATGTAATTAGCCATGGTACAGCCAGGATCACCAGATTCTTTTAGCTTTACACAAACACAACTCTTCCATTTTCTGAGTTATGCATCTTTCTACATTTATTCAGTTACATTGGAATAATGTGACCTGATATAAACAATTAAATATCTTGTTGTATTCATACCACTGGACTTTAAAACTATCTCAGTAACCACTTGAATTCTAAGTCTAATGTTTTGCCTTTTTTTTTTTTCCCAAAGCTCAGGATTGCTAAATACTGGGGTGTCACAAAAATATTTTTTTCTATATATTTCTGTAGTACAACAGTCTATTTGGTGTTAATGGAACAAGGAAAAAACCCACTGATTTAAAGCTATTGTATCCCAAAAAGTTTGACCAATAAAGTCTGAAAGAAAAGACGTCTTATTCAGGGTTTTACAGCTGGAACAGTAAAATAGAATTCCTGTGCTATCTACACAAGTTCATAGGTGGGTAAACTGAGAGGAAGTGAGTCACACCAAAGGTTTCTCACTGAAGGTCACCCAGGAATAAGGGAGTAATCACCTTTACACTGATAACCTCCTGACTGGATGTTTCATGCTGCAGGCTGCAATGCTATTCTTGTCCTGATGGAAAGCTACTGCTCAGAAATATATCTCTGCCATGTGGAGGAACAAGAGCACTTTGTGATGAATGCATAATAAAAACAAGAAACTTATTAGGACAAAAACATTTTAGGGTCTGATTAATCTAGGTAAAGATTGAAGTAATGGGAGGATGCTGAAAGGGACTAATAAATTTCAGTGAATATGCAAGACAATATTGCTGGAGTTGATGAAGATGGCTTTATATTTAAAGAGATCAGAATTCAGAACACCTTTTGTGACTTATTATGTAGACAAAATTATTACTGCCCATTAAAAAATTACATTTCACACAAAATGGAAAATCTGATTAGTGCACCTCAGAGTGGTGAGCTTCTAAAATTATAAAATTAATGAATATATGAAATATTTATTTTCATACATAAATATATGTTAATAGAAATTAATTATTGCATGCAATAAAAGTCATTTATTGCACACAGAGGATCAAATATTAAACATGAGCTGAAGTAAAAATGTGAGCACTTTCATTGCTTCTGTGTAAGTGATTTGGCTATCTGTTGAAGATTTTTGTTACTGTAGAAACAATATAGATCAAACTCAGCAATAAGATAAACTCTCTATATATTTTCAGTGTTTCTTGAACATTAATAGAAGTCCTTGTTCATGGAGAGGATCATCTGTAAGTGCAATTGATCTCAGACATAACTGCAGGAAATTAATGAAGTAAAATATATGCCCAAGACCTTACAGAGCTGTAACCTATGCTTCCATCATAATAAATTTTCAGGCTATTGGACTATGAGAATAAGCACGACATCTGCAGCTTTTGAAACTGTCCCAGATAAACAGCACTCATATTTTGAATTTTGATGCATTGATCCTCTGATCTGACACACACATATTTGATATGCCATGATTTAAGTTGACTTACCTTTCAGCCAAATCCTGTCACTTGCACTAGATTAATAGCTTTGTTCTTGTGCATGATCTTATGCCCCAGTGCTCCACTCCTATGTGAAAACTTTCCCTGTGTCCACGCAGGCAGGCCATTTACTCTTCTAATTTTCTCAGGCTGCAGGTCTGCTGACAGCTCTTTTTTCCTTCTGGTTTGTGCTTCTGGTGCACAAAGAGCTTGACACCAGAGCATGGCAAACTAAAAAAGGACTAGACTTAGAATAAACATTACGTAACAATAATCAAAATGCCAGTATGTCATCAGTATTCTTCTCACAGTAAAGACAAAACACAGCATTATACCAAATACTAGGGAAAATACTAAGAAAATTAACTCCATTCCAGCTGAAAAGGTATCTAGGTGAAAGTTCAGAGCTTGTAGCCTAAGGCTTCAGCAAATCCAGCTACTTGTGCTGATCAATTAAAGTAAAGCAAACAGCATATTAAATCACACAGTATTATAACTCTCCACAACTCATTCTCTTAAAACACACTTATTTAAGCTGAACAAATTGTATGTCTCAACAGTAGGTTGAAATGCACAGGAATAAGGTAATATTTTTTTAAATAGTTTAGGCCAAATAGTGTTAGTTGATGTGTCCTATGAAATTTTGGGAGGCTTTGGTAGTAACTGAATGTCCAGATGTGGTTAATTAACTGTGTTGGTTGGAATTAATCTTTTTGAGTGTCATTCTTTTACTTTGTTTGACAAAACAACTGGAGGTGAAAACAGATACAGTGGTCTAATGAAAGCAGAATTGCTGCCTGAAACTACTGGGGATGCAAGGAAATAGCTCCTTTTGGGGAGAAACTTGATTACAAATGTCTGACTGCTTGGGGAAAAGGGGCTTACTGGTGGCTCTATCCTCTGCTGAAGTGAGCAATACAGTGAGTCTTTGATTGCTGTTAGTCATTAATAGTATAAGGGATAAGAAGGTTGATTGGGGTGGGTGGCAAAAATTGATAACTAAACAACTACTCTTAAGCTTGAGGGTAAAAACCACTTCAATTGTAGAGATTACATTTCCACTGCTCTGTTACACAAAGCCTTGGAGGTTCCCTGTTATAAATGAAATCCAGAAAAAGAAACATTTTCTGGGTGTCTTTTGTTTCAGAAAGCTAAAAGCACACTGCCAATTTGGATGGTATTTAAATAATTTTTCAGGTTCATCGTTAGTCTCTGTAATTTAGAATAGACAAATTGTCTTTTTTACTGGTGGCAATCATATCCCAAAACTCACCTAATTAAAGTCTATCTGAAAATGTCATAACATACTTCCAGTCACTGTCTTCAGAGGATAGACTTTGGCTGTACTTCCAAGGTGGCATTTAAGCTGTTGCATGCAGTCCTTGTTTGAAAGACATCAAATATCATAGGATGCTAACAACCTGTGTTAAAATGATGCTCTATAATTGAAAGTTAGCAGCAAAAACACCCTGAGAAGCACCAAAAAGTTATTTGCAAGTTCTAGGCATAAAGCAAATGAGATCAAATCCACTTTTTTCAGGGGTTCAGTTGTGTTCGATGCAATGCCACATTCAAAGGTAACTTGGGCAGGTCTTGTCATTCAAGCAAACTTTCTGACACAATCACAACATATATCACAACTGTGAGATTTTTTTCCTGAGAGTGTTTAGTTATTGTCCTGATTTATAATTTAAGTGTTACCTCCTACAAACAAGCTGCCATGGCAGAGACAGCTGTTCTGTGTTCCTGGTCTGTTTTCGAGGCTAAGAAACTCAGAATACTTTGATGTCAGACTTTCCCACAGGAAGTGGTTTGCAGTGACTGCCATAGATACCTAAAGCAATCAGTGCTGGAAATGGATGGTCATCGTGAAAGTCCTAAAAACATTGCTTTCCAAATTTCTCGCCTCCTCAGAGCGTCACTGTTCTTCAAACCATAGACAAGTTCTGAGGTTTGTTTTCAAGGAAAAGTTTTTCCCACTGTCTCTGACTACAGTTTAGGAATTGCTCATTGAATCCTTAATGCAGTGAAGTGAGAGCATGTATTGATTGTTGCCTCCTTGTAGGGGTGGGGAGATTTTGGGATACACCTTGTAATAGTAGCAAATTAGGGTGCCAGGTAACAAGAAAATCTAGTGGGAGGTAAGCTTGTGGGACTGGAGCCAGGGACAGCTGATATATTTTGCTTGAAGGTGATTAGGGACTTGTTAACCCACAGGTACTGTGGTGTTCATTGAGGCTGGCAGCGAAGGTTACATGCATTTAAAGATACTCCATTGTTTTTCTGGGAATGGCCAGGTACTCTGTGGCAGAGAACGTTAAATGGACTTCTTTGAAGTATTGAAACAACATATCTTAATTGCAGTAAATGTCCATTCTAGATACCCCAAAGCATTGTCTTTCAATTCAGGTAACTGTTTACAGACAGTGGTGATGCAAGACCTGTTTTCCCATACTGATAAAGTGGAATGAAACTTGTTATCCATCTGCAGAAGTATCACAGTTTCCTGAAAGAAATGCCATCAAAATTTTCAATGAAGTTCCATATTACTGCAAATGGTGGAAAGGTATGTTAAGAGAATCAAGAAATTTATGCTGTGTTATTTGAAAATATAGCCTAAATATGAAGCGAGCTTCTTATTAGAACATTTAATTTTAATGTCAGCAGTGATTTTACAGCATATTATTTAAGGTTGTAAAGTATATGTTAAAGTGGTACTTCAGGGGTTTATCATAAATAATGTGAGGAAAAGGATTTGACTAAACCTGAAGTGACATAGGAAATGGCTTTCCCATCTGGAGTGAATGTCTGCAGGAGGGAACAAGCAACTGCCAAAAGACTGTAAAAGGTCTCTCCCTGGAGAGCCAGAGCTCAGGGATTAATATGGTTACCCACTTGCTTTGTAGGAGACTTGATTTCAAACCATATTTTGACAGGTTTGTCAGGTAGAAAAAGACCAGAGATGGCAGAAGCTAGCTTTCAGACCTCAGTTTTTCCTTTTTTTTTCCTCTTCATTTTGTGTTATTTTTTCAAGGGATGAAACACCAAGCAACTTTATCTCCTCTTTTCCTTCTTTTGAATCCATTGCTGTCCTGTTTGCCCATTTCAGTGAACTAATAATTTTAGGGAGGAGATCTATTTTAAACTACATTTACTAAAGAACCAACAGCAACAACCAGGGTATAAATCTGCTTTTTAAAGCATGATGTTGAGTGAATCACAAGATAACTGGCAGGGTCAGTGAGTGAGGATGTGGCCATGCTGATCTGCCTGATGATATAATGCAACTTTGACAACTGTGCAGAGAGGATAATTAATGTCTGGCTTTAAAATCTGAAGTTGATCTTGGGAGATTAAGTAATTGAGAGAAGAATGAGAGTGCTTCTGCTTTCAAAGGACTCAACATAGATCCAAATTCTGTCTGCTTACTTGCTTTTGGAAGTGTACAGACATAGAAAACTAGAAATCCATGTGATTCCAGGTGGTTTCAATTCACTAGGCCCTGTTTTGAGACTTTGAATTAGAATATCTCAGAGACACTGAGAGGACTCAAAAGTACTGGTAAATGCACAAAGACCCCCAATGCAGTAAGTGTCACTGAGATGACATAAACTTTTCGAAAGAGGTTGTATAATAAGAGATACCATTGCTGACATGTAAAAATGACTGCAAAAGGCACTGAAGAAGAAACAAGGGTTCTGACTACTTATACTGACCATGGAAATGCAAACCCACTGACCTTCTGGGGATGGATTTCCTCCCTTTCTTTGCCCTCCTCTGTCTGCGTTTATCTGGAATGACGTCCAGAGAAGGACAGCTAAAAGGACTATCCCAACAGTATTTGAAAGGTTTATGCTTGCACAGTGTTTTGTATTATAGGGATAAAGCCATGGTTTCCTGTCAGTTGAACAGTCCTCTGATCTAATGCCTTTCTTTTCTCTGAATCTGGAAATTATGATCTTTGTCATGTCTTATTTGAGAGCATGAAATTGTATTTGCAGATACTTACACACAGTATAATAACACTGTGTTAGTAAAACGTAATGCAATACAGATTCCCTTTCACAACCTCCCTTTACTTTGAAATGGACCCAGGAAAGGTTCAAGAGCAAAAAGAATCTCAGGCCATTTCAGTTCCAGTTGTCTGCTTCTGAAACTTGCAAAACTACAGCCATGCACTATTTTATTAACTTCCTGTATATACCATCTACCAGAGGCCTATATCCATGCTTAATCAAATCCAACATGTAAAATAAAGCTCAGTGAGGGATGATTAAATCCTCCTCTTTCTTGCAACCCGCTGCCCCTGCAGTGTCTAGGACATCCCTAATGTAAGAATGTCAACTACCACAAAAGAGAAGTACTGTGTAAACGGCAAGAAGCTGAGTCAAGGGAAGTTTAGGTTAGATACCAGGAAAAAGTTTTTCCAACTTAAGAGCTAAAATACATCATTATGTGTTAATGGGTTTAGAGTACAGTCTTTGTGGCTACAGTGAAAGTGAAGAGAAACACAAATTTTCTTTGACTTTTATTATTTGGGCCCCTTTGCTGTTATTTAGTAACCCTCCCATTTTACGAGCATGTATTAGAGCATGAGTGTGGTGGCATTCATGTGCTTCCACTTCCCTGATTCAGGACTTCCTTTACGGCAGGCTTTGGAGCCCTGCTGGCAACTCAGGCTGTGTGCACTGACACAGTCTCATTTCAGATAAATAGTACCATGCATTTCTATATGTACATAGTACCCATAATGACCTCGCGTGTGAGTTTGTCCTGGAATTTGCATGTGAGAGTGAACTAAAACATAGAGATGGCTTTTGCTCTCTCTCCTTTCCTACTTCAAAAAGATGTGTCTCCATGCAGAATGAACAATCTTTTGAAGCAGCTTTTTCAATTTTCAAATATCTTACACTTCTGAAGAAGAAGGAAGGACATTGAAAAAGACCACAGCAAAATATGATCTATCACAGAAACAGCTACACACAATCAGCAACCTCATCAGAGACTTGCAAGTCCTACTCTACTAGTTAAACACTTCCTATCAAATTAGTAAATAATACTTCAACATTGAACCCTTCAACATTCAGTCTGTGTCTGAATTGTTCAACAGTTTATCATTCAATATTTAGGTCCTTTGGTTTGTTGTTTGCTGTTTTTCTTTTCTTTAACAGTAAGATCTAAAGCATCTTCCCTTTTCACAGGTAAAAATCTTCATACAACACACTAAAAGAATGGAAAATGAAGTCCTTTTCTCAATAGCTAAATATGTGGAATTAATTATTAAAGATGAAGTATTTGCTTACTTGAGCCAGGGGTAATTTCTGCTTGTGTTGTTTTTCCCTTATAACAGCTCCTTAGAGGATTAAAATTTGTTTTTATTATTGATAACTGGCATCAGTTATCAATTATGTCAAATGCCAGAATCTTGGGTTGGAGTTCAGGCTTTGGGTGGAGTCACAATACAGTTTTAATTCATTATTCAAATCTGAGTTTCTGTTTGGTTGTCACATGGCAGAAGTTCATATTAAACACTGAAAGCAATATGGGCATTGCGGCTTCTCCTGAGCCTGGGCTGCCAGGTACGCCCAGTCTCTCGTGGACGAAGGAGCATGTTTTTCTTACAGATAACATGATGATTTGTGCAAGATACACGGACATTTACTTTAGGACTGTCTCAACTTCACATTCCTAAAATGACCTCGAAAACCAAACTGTATCTGTCTCATTTATGTTGGTGTAAATTAAAGGACATATTAAAACAGGTGAAATCAGTATGGCACTTGGCATGGTGTAAAATGTTATGTCTTTCTCATAAGATGTGCAAGTTGTTACACAGACTGTCCTTCAGAACATAACCTGACCTTTTCCTTGAGAAATGTTTATGCAGCATATGACTTATATACGAAATTATAGCTACAGCTAAACTGTGCACAGAGCTATTAATTTGGTTGAATGTCTAGTTGACAACAATAAATCTAGTTGACATTATGAGACCCTCATAATAGTCCTTGTTGATGGGTTGCAACAAAAAGGTTTACAAGCTTCTTCATTAGTAGAAAGTCAGTTAAAAAATAAAGCTAAGTAAACTTGATACTTGATTCTGTTTGGCTCAGGTAGTTGCTTGTGCTGTGTGCTCCCCACTGTGACTCTATTAGATAAAAAGGGAAAGAAAACAGGGTTCAAACCGCATTTTACAAGCCAGTAAAATTGCTTAACGCTGTGGGAGTGTCCATATATCTCTGTGCAAAACAACATTCTCTGAAGGGGTCTGTTGACTCTCTTCTTTCATCAGTGACAATAGCAACTGCATTTTGGAGCTAGGATTTGCTGAGGCAAATGTACGTGACTCACATACTTCCCGGCACAAGAAATTTCACACTTTAAGACTCTTTGCTGAAAACACCTCATTATACTTCTCTGTAGCCTGGCTCTGGATGTTGATTGTGTCTGCTGTAAGGATGGGGATAAACTTGGTGTACAAATTTGCTCAGGACCTACACATAATGAAGGAGTATTTGTGTAATAATTTCCACAGCTGGGACTTCTTATATTTGTTTCAGTTTTTCATTGCAGTTGTCTGTTTTGTTCAGCCAATGTTGTGAAGCAGCTGAGGCATCAGAGATGTTACAGGAATTAAATTTGATTTTCCTTTTTATTTTTTCTCCAGTACTCCCTCCCCCACCCCACCTTTATATCAATGCTTGTGCATATCCTGCAGAGAGGCAACTGCTGCTTTCATCAGGTAAAGCTCCACAGTACTCTGGTTTGTGAAAGCATCTGAATGCCAGCATTTGACATCAGAAGTTATCTCTTCCTGTCAGGGAACTATGAGGAAGCAAACCTTCTCGTGCCTAAGAGTGAAAAAAGAACTGGAATTTCTAGAGCAAATGGTTGTGGAGTCTGCATCCTTGGATGGAATCCAAAGCCATCTGGACACAGTTCTGAGCAAGTGGCTTTATATGGTCCTGCTTGAGCAGGGAGTTTGGACCAGATGACCTCCAGAGGCCTGTTCCCACCTTAACCACTGTGATTTTGTGATAACCTACCTCTGGGTCAGTGTGAAGAAGGTCTGGGAATCACTGTTAGAATTACAATGTTAGGAGAGACATAAAGAAAATTTTGGCTGTGTTTATATAAAATACATATTCATATGCACAGGCTCAGCTAAAGCTATAATGCTTCTTTTCTTCTCTTTTGATTCACAGAATCATAGAATCAACAATATTCTACATTGAGATAAATGAGTAAAAGGGTTTATCAGGATAATTTAGCATGGTCCTGAGTTTAAATATCTGAATGGTTATTTTGTAAGTGCTCTTAGTGATTTTAGATGCCCAAGTGCAACTTCGGAACTCTGACACCTGGAGGGTTTTGGATTTACTTTTGAAGGCGTAGGTTCTAGACTTTTTAAAATGTTCCTTCTTCAAATGCACATCTTTCTTTAACTGACAAAAAAATCTTCTTCTTGTCATTACTACAAAGACAACTAAAAGCATAACAGAAAATAAAAATCCCCAATATTCTTTTCTGTTCTTTGTGGACTGTTAAGAAAATAAGAGGCCATGCTCTCATTCCAGAATCTCTTTTGTTTTTAGCAACACTGTATATACAACCGGCTGGAAAATTAATACCGGGGGATCAAAATAGATTTTGTCACTGCAGAATGTTTGGTGGTTTGAGGTTTTGTTACATTTGTTTCTTTTCCTTCAGAGATGAAATGGACAGGTGGTCACAAAAGTAGTGGTGTGAGCCACCATCTGAGTTTGAGAGGAATAAAAGTTTGGCATAAGTTGTGTCAGTTTTCGTTTTCTGTCTAGAAGAATACATTTAAAAATAGTCACTGCTGTGGGGGAAGAAACATACCTAGATGGTCCTTGTTGTAGTTTTTCACATTTCTGCACAGCTAAGACAAAGTAATCACAATAAACCATTGATTGCAGTGTTACTTTGATATCTTTGAGTATCCTTTGGGAGCAAATACAGAGTCAAATGCCAAGCCTAGCCTTGACTGACACAATATGCTGACTGGCAATGTCCTGGGGTCTCATTGCATTTGTTGGATTTGCTTTGACGGAAGGGTAGATACCTGAGACTAAAAATAAAAACATGGCTCTGCTGTAGCCTCCAGCCTTCTCAGTTCACTTCAGTGAGACACAGAATGTGAAGTTTTTAGTTGCAGAAGGTCAGACCAGGTCCCACTCTGTTATTCTCTTTGTTAGCATGATAACATGGCATGGCATGTTGCCACAACACTCAGTGAGATGCCTGCCTCTTTCTGTCACAAACCTTGTAAAAGCCTGATGAAAAGAATTTTTTGTATCTATCCCTCTGGATTTTTTATCCTTTGGAAACATTGCCTCCTTCAGCAAAGCAATGGATTTTAGATGAAAGCATCTGATAGGACTGTGAATGTATCATAATATACATATATACATATATGCATGTGTATGAATGTATAAGTACACCTATGTGAATGTAGGTACTGTCATTTAAAGGAGTTTGATGTTTTCTGGCCTGCATTTCTCTCTGGTCTGTCAGTGCTACAGACTGTAGTCTGCTAAAGGCTGTAGAGTGATGCCTATGTCAAGGTGACCCAGCTGTTCCTTTCCCCTTTTTACTTCTTAGCATGAGTTCCTCAGATAAGCTCTGAAATTAAAGGCAATCTCTTGTCAGTAGATGATTCTGACCTTAGCTGAGGTCCAGACAACTCTGTTAACAGGTTAAGGAAAGTGTATTGAAAATAAGTGGGGAAAAGAAGGCTTCACTTAATTGTCTTGGCTAGTTGAGGTTTTAAAGAGATCTGGAGCTACTGGGGTTTACTTAGGTCCTGCTATTGATGGTTGTAGGTGCAGAGCATCTGTTCCATCCCTCCCAATCCCTGCATTCACACTCCCTCTGTACCTTGTGGCTGTTTGGTATAGTAATACATAAACCTGTAAAGGTGATCTGCTGCTTCTGCCCTTTGAGGAAGCTGTATATTTAACTCAACACTTCCACTGATCCTGACTACCAGCTCTGTGTCAATGCAGGACACCTTTTTAATCAATTTGCTTTTCTTAGTGAGAAGCATTTTCTATTAAGCTTACAAGATGACAAAAAAACAGATTTATTACAAAAGTTAATGTCATAATTTCTGTGGAGTAAAAGCACTATAGCTAATGCTATGATGAGGTATCACTAACAGCATCACTAATTATAACTGCTGCAAATTTATAAATAGCTGTAGAATATCATTAAGAATGTGAATCATGAAAAGCTAGCTTAATTGTGTCTTGTCTTGTTATCAGCTGCATCAAAATTGATCCTAGATTTGCCATGGTTTGTAGACACCTTAATATTCTGCTTCTTGAATTTTCCATAAGGCCTAACAGTTGTGAGAGGAACAGACTCCCTTATTTACATCAGCATTGCAGCTCCAAATATTCTTTATGGAAGCTGTGCAGCTTCAAACATACAATGGGGAATGTATTAAAATGAGGGGAAGGGAGGTGTTGTGTTACAATACATTCCCACTGTATATCACTTGTGAGGTACTAGAGTGCAGTAATAACAGCTAAAAGCCAACGGAGTCAAAATAAGACAGTTCTTTGACTTACACTTAAAATTTCTTATCCATGAAAAACATCAGTATTTCATTACTTTGAACAAATATTTCAGTACTGATGCAGTATAGATACCTTCATTCCTTCCTCTGCTTACTCTGCTCTACAAAGATGGGCCTTCTTTTTATACATTAGTGTACAGATCACTTTCTGTCTTACATAGATTCTCTGAAATCTTCCATGCCTCAGTTCCCAGCAGTAACCTTTGCCTAATTTTGTTTCATTCACATGAGAGTCTGTGAATGTGGCTCGTAAACACCCTTCAAATGTGTCTCTTAATCTCAGTAGGATTTCTAAAAGATGCATAGATGCAGATGTGATACCAAGATTGTAATTTGCCCGACTACAGTTTGAGGTTAGTTTAAAATTTGTCCATGGGCTTTGGGATTTATTCAGTGTTGCTGTATTTCCTGCATTGTTCATAAGCTCCACAGAGCCAGCAGGGAAGAAGATTGCATGATCATTTACACTGCAAGTACAAAAGGAAATTTGACATATTTTCTGTGTACAGCAGGAGCTAGTTAATGATAAGAGGGGTCTGATAAAGTCTTTGGCTTAAGGTTGTATGGTACAATCTGAATTTTGTATTAATTTTTTTTTCTTTTTTGTTCTTCTTTTTTTTTCTCTTTTAAAATCTTTATTATCTTTAAGTACACTTTCCCAAGGCTTCTAATCTTTGAATATCTGCTGTGAGAATAGGATATGTCCTTACTATAATTATTCTTCATTTAAAAAAAGAAAAAGTTCTATGAAGGACAGGCGGGGATTGCAGTTACACACCCTGAAGTTACTGTGCATGTCTTCTCACAGTTAAAATGTATTTCTTGAAATATACTTGTCTCAAAGTTAATGTAAATTGAGGCATAACCACCAAGACTCTGATTAAGTCCAGGCACAATCCAAAATTTTGGTCAATACATTTTGGAATTATCAAGGAAAAACTGCACTGATGTCTTGGGACTGTTGTCATAGAGGCTGAGCAGCCCTTTTAGATGGGACCTTCTTTTAAAATGACTTTTCCCATTTAACCCTGAGAAAGTCAATCTGAAGATCTGTGCCGATTTAAATAGAAGGCATGAAGGGTCTCTTCAACAAATCAACTTTACAGTTCCCTGTTTATGAACTTCTAACCATGTATTGCCCTTGTGGTAAACAGACTCTTAAAAGATTCTGATGTCGGCAAATGAATTACATAAAGAGAGTATCTGATGGAATATTCCAGGCTCTTCTTTAAGCCTAGAAATACTACACTCTATGTAGTTTATTTGAAAATTTCAGAATGTTTTAAGATCCAGTGTTTTTTCTAGCTAAGTAATGATGCTTATGGCTTTGAATATTCATTAGTGGTGACACCTTCCATGATGTCACTGTCATGAATTGAAGAGGAGAAAAAAGAAGAAAACCAGAAAAGTTTCCCATATAGATGTATTCCAAACATTGAGAGCTTTGAATAAAATGTGTCCTGTGGTCTGGGAAGAGAGAAAAGCTTCACACAACTAAATATTATTTGTGTATTTGTACTAATGCCTCTATTTTGTATTTTTTCATAAAACATGAAGAAATGGAAGTCGAATGAAGTTTCAAACAGCTTGAGCTAAATGATCACCTAGTATTTCTGTCAAAGACTCAGATTTTAAGTGCAACTATGGTTTCAAAGAAATTAGAATGGCTATGTAGTGCATAGATTCAGTTCACAGTAATTTTATTGGTAAACATCTTTCTTATATCTTGGGTCTGGTAAGAAGTGCTCACAGATTTTTTCTTTGTTTGCTCCAATACTGTTTCAGTTTTACAATATACAACTTCTCAAATTTTTGATAAAATTTTTAAAAAATCTTTTTTTTTCCAAAGAATTGCTATGGAAAAAACAGAAGAGATCTGAGGCAAGCCTGGTGTGTCATATCAGTATGTAATCTGGACAAAAGCTTTGCAACCTGAAGATTTCAGTCTACTTCTTAACAAAGCTTTTAATTTTGACTTTAGGAGTGGAACTTCCTTGCCCCCTTCTCTTCTCACAGGCCTGATGGTTTTGTATGTAAACACAGCAAAATACACTCTGAAAAACCTCAAGCCCAATGAAAGCAATACACTTGAGCATAGCACAGACCCCAACCTCTGTGGGATGGAAAAGATTTCATGGACTTGGCAGTCATATGAATGTCCTTTGTGCCTATTTTGGGAAAACATCTGTGCTTACTAGAGAGTTGTTTGGATTTTGCTACAGATGCTCTTTGAAATTAAAAAATGAGTGAAGCATATTTTAAAGAGTCCCATGTATTCTATCAAAGTATTTACAAGAATTTGGAGCTTGAGGGTCTGAAAGCATCGTGTGCATAGTAAAACAAAGGTAACTATCTAAATGTAAGCATTATGGTTTGGATATTGATATAGCAGAGTAAGAAGGCAGGATGGTTAAACACATGAAAAGTTAGATTTTTTAGAAGAGAACTTTGAAACTTAATTTACACACTACAAATCTTCAGGTTTTCAATTTAAAAATATCGTTACACTCACACTACTTGAGATCTGTTCCAGCATATAGAGTTTAAGCCTCAAAGAAGGCTATGTCTTCAAAGCACCTTAGAATCTAAAATTTCCACATCTTACCTCTAAGAATCAAGTTATTGTTATTCTCAAAATTACTAAATCTAAAACACCTGTATCCTTTCCTCTTTCTCATACCTATTCTCAGTGATGGCACAGAAGAATTGAAAGGCCTCTAAACAAATTGCATGTGTGGGCTTCTGCACTGCTTTTCCAGCCTGATGAATCTCATTCTTAAGCTATTCCTGCTGCTAAAGCCTTTACTCATCTTTTCACCATCTTGACCCCTTTTTGCATTGCTCTTGTGTCTTTTCAGAAAAGATTAGAACTCTATATAGTGCTGTAGATTCAGATGCTGCACAAATTTAATGCCATAATATACTCTTTGCTCCTTTCCTAACAATTCTGACCTTCTTTGCTTATTGACTATTGCTGAACACTGAACTTTTATTTTCATGCAATTAACTGTTATTACCTTATGACTCCCTCCTAAGTGGCAACAATTGGCTTAGAACCTGCCTTTATACACTTATATCAGGATTTTTTTCTTGTTTCCTTTTACACTGAATGTTATCTGCAATTTTAGGGCCCTGGCACTCAGTGTCATTCCCCCACTCATTCATGCCTCAATATATAATTAGATTTGCAGGTTACTGGCTGTACTTACCCGAAATGGATGTTGATTGCAGCCTGTGTTCCTTAAATACAAGGTGTGTACCTCTAGATGGAGTCGGGAGCTTTTGTCTGTGTGAGGCTGACAAGTGCAGCTGAGTTGTTTTGCTTCTCATCAGTTTTGGACATGATGGACAAAGACCCTAAGAGCATCTGGACACTAAGTGACCTGAACAGGGGTTTTATTGCCTTTAATATCTTCTACTCGCTTGTTGTCACGGAGGGTCTTTCATGAGCATTGAATTTGTGGGGAGAATACTGTTTAAGTTTGGAAAAGGCAGGATGGATGTTCCAACACTTTCTTTTGGACCTTGGACTTGGATGTAATGTAAAGAGGATTAGAGTTGTGAATTGGAGCTGCCCTTAGGGGTTTGCCACAAAGTCATCCATTTCCAGCTTATTCTTCTCATGTTTCTTTCACTTCTTTTTATCTCAAACTGCAAATTGCAGTAGATGGGCTGCAGCTTTCGCAGTGGGTATATCTGTAGCGCACTTTTTGTCAAACCAACAACTTTCCTTATCAAATTATTTTTTAAGATAAACTTTTAAATTTGATTTTTACTTATAAAATATCTATTTGGAGTCCTGTCAGTAGTGTGTCACCCAGGGTTCAATACTGTGTTCAGTATTGTTTAACTTATTCATCAAATACTTGGATGAAGGGGTAGAGGCCTCCTCCACAAATTCACTGATCACACAAAATGGCTGATGCCCCAGAGAGCTGTGAAACCCTTCAGAAAGGCCTCCACAGTTTGAAGAGGACGGCAGAGAAGAACTGTCTGAAATTCAACAAAGGCAAGGGCAGGGTCCTGCACCTGGGGAAGGATAACCCCAGGCACCAGCACAGGCTGGGGCTGATCTGCTGGGAAGCAGCTCTGTGGAGAAGGACCTGGGGGTCCTGGTGGACAACAAGCTGTCCATGAGCCAGCAGTGCCCTGGTGGGCTAGAAGGCCGCTGGTATCCTGGGACACCTTAGGAAAACCGTAGAGAACAGGTTGAGAGAGGTGATCCTGCTCCTCAGCCCTGGTGAAGCCTCCACCTGGAGTGCTGTGTCCAGTTCTGGGCTACTCAGGACAAGAGATATGGAGGTCCTGGAGCAAGTCCTGGAGAGCTACAGGAATGATGAGGGGACTGGATCATGTCTCTTATGGGGAAAGGCTGAGGGAGCTGGGCCTGTTCAGCCTATCTGTGTGCATATAAGTGTGGGAAAGGAGAGTGTCAAGAGGATGTTTGCAGGTTCTTCTCAATGGTGCCAAGCAATAGGACAAGACGCAATGGGCAGAAACGGATGCACAGGGAGTTCCACCTGAACGTGAGGGAAAACTTCTTTACTGTACTGGTGACCAAGGGCTGGAACAAAATGCCTGGAGAGCTTATGGAGTCTCCTTCTCTGGAGATATTCTAAAACCATCTGACCATAATCCTTAGTAACGTGCTCTAGGGTACACTGCTGGAGAGGGAAGAATTGACTAGATAACCTCCAGCAGTCCTTTCCAACCTTACCCATTCTGTGATCCTGTGATCTTTTTTCTTCTTTTTCTTTTTTAATGTATATATAAAACTAAACTTATGTTATTTACTGTATTATCATTGATTTAATACCATGTACACGTAGCTATCTATATAAATCTGTAAGACTTTAAAACTGTGCTTTACTCCTTTCTGTTTACACTTTGCATCTTTTAACATGTCCAGCCAAGTCAGTACAAGAGCTTTGAGCCTCCTCCACCTGTTTTGCAGCTGGACAGGCTACATGCAGTGAAAGATCCAGAGCTCTTTCTATTGACAGGTCCTCTTGTCTCATTCACTGCTTCTTATTGTTGCTGCCTGTGTATTACTTGTCCGAAAAATGGTGGAAACTTTGCATTAATTTTCACAATTTTTTAAATTTCCACAAGGAAAAATATTTCCTTTGCTGGTTCAAGCAACGGTGTCTGGATACAATTATGATCATTTATCCAGGGACTATAGGCATCCTCAGAAGATGTGGTTTGATTACATTTAGTGAATTCTGTCAATAAAATCATTTCTGTCAGTGGAAAAAGAGAGTTGACATTCGTCTGTGTTTGTCTTCCCCATTTCAGTCTGTGTATTCCTTCCTCAGACCTGCATCTCTACAAAGGAGAAAAGTTGTTTAGATGAACACACTGTCCTTTCATAACCAAGACCTGTAGCAACATGAAAATATCCACAACTAAATTAATGACTTACACTTTAAGGAAGAGAGCTAATGAGTATTAATTCAAGGAATTAATCTAAATGTGCTAATGAAGCTACCTACTTAAGGAACACTCAATAGGAAGCCTTGTGGGTTCTGGCCTGAACATAATAAGGGTACAGTAGCAGCTTGCAGTACTTATGTTGTCACAAATATGCTTGTTGTTTTATCTTGGGTCAACAGTAAAGGCAGAAGGGAGATGCTCTACTTGAGCAAGACTTTTAATCCAAGGTGTGTTGGTTTGCAGACATGAAATGGAACCCAGGGAGCCTTTCTTCTTCAGAGAATTCCTTCTACCTTCAAATTTTGGATTATGGTTTTACTATTATAGCATGGCTTACATCATTGTTTTATATTCTACATTAAATTCATTACTACAATTCATTAAAAATATGTGTCTGTACAAATAATTGTGTGTAAAGGCAGAAGGCAAAGAGAAGGACTGGTGAGAACTTGATATTTTTCTCTATTGCTCCACCTTCCAGCCCTCACACCAGCTTTGTTGTCCTCTCCCCGTCTATAATTCTGCCAGGCCTTACTTTGTCCTAGGTGCGGAACCTGGCACTTGGACTTGTTAAATTTCATCCCATTAATCATGCCAGTACAAGAAGGTTAGTTTTAATCTAGGTGGTCAATAGATCAAATGAGTCTTCAAGTTGGGGGTTTTTAGTGTTGTGGGGGTTTTTTGGAGGTTGTTTTTTGTTTGGTTTTTTTTTAAAGACCACATTGCTTCAGGTTCTTGTACCAGCTCAAATATTTCCATGGATGTCTCAGGCAAAAAGCTGGCAACCAGCATACAGGCAGCACACAGTACTCACCAGCTGTACACCAGCCACTGCTGTCAGCTTGAAATTGTTTGTCCCAAGCCAGCCACACCACAGAATGCAGATGGCAAAAGAGAGGAGCAGAAAGCAGCCAGATATCTTTTGGCAAGTGGACCTCAGCATTGGCCACACTGGAACATGAACAAGGCTGGTTTTTAGCATGTTCTTAATGCCTGTCTCCGGCCAAGGGCAGATGTTTGCCAAGCCATCTAGAACAAGAGCAGCCAGGAGCTCATCCCATATCCCATTTCCCTGTGGAGATGACACAGGCAGGCTGCCAGGTTGGTGCTGGGATGTGGTGACTCCTGTAGCACTATAGATATATCAGGGAGCCTTAACATCTCAGTGGTGTCTTGCCTAAGTCAGACCTGGTGTACAGAGTCTGGAAATTCAAGACATGCAGTGCATCAATAGAAGTTCTTCTGTGAGGTTGTGGGGAAGAGTAGAATGGGATTTTCTAATCCAAAAACATTCTCTGGAAAAGGAGACAAAGGATACCTCAGTAAACAAATGAGGACAATAAATATTTATAGACTTATAAGAGAAGGCTTCCCATATCATAAACACACTAGAAAAAGAAGTATAGGTTCCTCAGCAGTATCTATAAAGAAAATACAAATTAAGAGTTGGATTAGAAAACAGAGAAAAAGTATTATATACCAAGCCTACTGAAGGCTTATTAACGACCTGGAAAAGAAATCTGTGAGAATATAGTGGAGTTAATGAGGTTTGAGAATGATGCAACATTACTTCAGAACCTCCTTTCTTTCATAGATGCCATAAACTCAGGAGGCTGGCTAATATTTCCACAGATCCCTAGGCTTTGGCTACTGAGCCGCTCAGCTAATGAATCAGCACTTTTGATGCCTTTTGTGCGAGTGGGCACCACTGTTCTCCCACACAAGACCTTATTCACACATCCTACTCAGTGACAGTGAACTGAAAAAGATCACTGCTCCTGTTTGCAAGAACACAGTCTATGAACTTTATTAAAATCTGGTGATACTGTTTCTTCTGAAAGTGTTTTGGCATAAAGCAGTGTTTGGACTCTGAAACAGTAGTCTTGGCTAGCCCAGTTGTTTTCAAATAGAATAGGATTGAGGAGCTCTTGTCCTGTTGCATTGGATGTTTTGAGCCTTCAACTGCTACATCAGCAACTGAATGGGATTATGTGCAACAATAAAAGGTAGTTTCCACTGCACAGGGTGCAAAGCTTCTGGTGATGCTGTGAGAAATGTTTAGTTCTGGGCAGTCTAAAAACACACCAGAATTCATGGCTGCAAAGTCTGTCTCATTCTGAGCTGTTATGTTTAAATTTTTGCAACCATTAGTCAGCTTGTATTTGGCCTGTGTTATCAAGATTATTACTATAAATAGAGGAGCATGTGGGAGGGTTTGTTCTTACTTTTTGTGTGTGTGTGTTGGCTTTTAATTCCCTTAAACAAAAGTTAAAATTTATAGTGCTCCTGCAGATGGTCATTGCAGGAAGGTCTCCTTGTCCTGACTCATACCTGCACCTCTCTCTACACATGTGATTGCTGAGATATATAATGGTCCTTCCACATATTTCTCTTCTATAACTTCAGTAGCAGATATTAGTTCTTCTAACCTTTAAGCATTTGTGTCAGTCTTAATGTTGACAACAATGCAAATTGTATTTCTTCCTACAGGTACATATATTTAGTCAGATTTTCCTTACTGCAATATATTTTATATAAAAGAAAATGACAGTTCATCAAAAGTAAAGAGTTTTCTTAAATTATTTCTTGAAATGAAAATTGTAAAAATTGTTTAGATAGGTAAAAACACTTTATTTTGATCTTTGTGGAACAAAACATCCTAATATTCTGTTTGAAAATAATTAATTTCAATATCTTCTTTACTTCATATTTATAAAACAATATAAAGAAAAGCAAAAAAAAAATTAAATATATTTGCTTTTCAACACTAAATACATTACTTGAGAGACATTTCGGTTAAGACAATATTTACATGAAAAGGTTTTGCTCTGGTCTGGAAGAAAAAACATTTCAAAACTGGGAAACTTAGCTAAAGACATGGCCCCCACATGGTTTTAATTAATAAAGAAAAATACATGTTGTAGCATCAGAGATTTCACCAAGTGCTTAGTCATTCTTAAGCTAAAAGCTGATGGCTATTTAATAAGGAATTTAGCTGTGCAAAACAATTAATTTTGTGTCTCACAATTAGTTGTCCATCTTCTATAAGTATAACAGTTTCAGGAACTAGAAGGTTTTAAGCACTTTGATTGTTTCTGTGAACTGAAAAACAGTCTAAGACAAACAAGTGGTTTCAGAATGGCTGTCACACAGTAATGCAATCATGGTTCCTTCAGTAGTTAATAAAACAGGAAAAATTCCAACAAATGTTTACATACTCAAGCATATTATTATTATGCTATAAAATGTTCACCTTCCTCTACCTTTTTTGAAACAATTGCTCCTCCAGTCTCATACAAACTATGAAGAGAAATGCACATGGGAAAACTTCTCTCAGATGCAAGAATAAGATACCACCTGTGCCAGAATCCAACACACAAGTTGGCAGACTTGAAAAACCTACACAGTGTGGAGAACACCAGCTTGCTATTCTAGCTAGAAACAACACTTAGAACACAATACATTCTGTTTTTTAGAAGATTTCACTGACAAAAGTCACAAAAATCTGAGCATATGTATAATCCTGTAACACAGCTGGTATGTAACATTCTCTATCTTCATCTTGAATGCTGGGAATTGAATATTTGTGTGTAAATCTCATTTGACAAGGGTGTGCTATGCAGGGTGACAAACCTAAAGGATGATAGAAACACCCCCAAAATCTAGTAACTTGGATTATTCAAAGATGTCTTATATTTAGAGCTGTAGAAAACAAGTACTGAGAAAGAGCAACATCCTTTACATCATCTGAAGTTGAGAATTCATAAATCACTGTCAGAAAAATTGTTATTCTGTTCAGAACTGGCATGAAAATGTGCTCAGATTTCAAAGAACAGCATAAAACTTAATTCATGAGGAAGAAGAGTCTTATAAAAAAAACCAAAGTAATGAAAGCAAGAAGAAAAGCTCATGGTCTGCTGGAATACAAAGTCCAAGCAACAACTGCCTATATTCAATATAAAATGTTGGTCTGTGTCATGTTTTCTGTATCCATGTTATTGGGCCTTCACAATGTTTTCACGACAATTCAAAACTCATTTTTTAATCAAAC
This sequence comes from Climacteris rufus, assembly GCA_013398175.1. NCBI lineage: Eukaryota > Metazoa > Chordata > Aves > Passeriformes > Climacteridae > Climacteris > Climacteris rufus. The sequence continues at coordinate 602,535 of VZRZ01006688.1, read as the reverse complement.
TGAAAGCACCAGAAAACTAGGAAAAAAACATAGGAGCAGAAAGCTGTTTTACATTGTCATAGTAACTGAAATTTAACAGTAACCGTATTTGCCAGAAATTTGTGAAACATTGCTCTGGGCAAATTTACATTGAACAAATTACTAATTTGTTGTATAATTATAATAAGTTAAATAATGACATTCAAATAACCTGAATAATGTAATTCTCATTCATATTCACCAAGGATGTTATTTTTAATAATTCTCATCAGTTTGGACCGTTTGCTTTTTGGGAAAGACAAGTAGACATTTATCTGAGATTTGTTGAAGTGTTTTACCTTCTGGAATTCAAGGAAAGGAAAAATAATGAGAGTCTGTGTTATCATGGAAGTGAGCTGCAGAAGCCCAGACAATAGAGTACATAATTCATTACCAGAGTCTATTATTTAGGATGAAATTTTCCCGCTAAAACAAAGATAACAATAAATTCTTTTAGCCATAAAAAAGTGAGACATCTTGCATAAAGAGCCCTCTTGGTCCAATTTCCCAGTATGAAAAGAATCAGAACAAAGTTCTGGTCCAAACAAATACAGTGACTGTTGTGTTAAATAGGATTAGGATAAGCATTAGTGACTATAACCTCAGTTTCTGTTCATAACATAGAAAGCCAGTTCTGACCAAGTCAGTGATATCTAGCTATTCCAATCCTGCTGTTTACTGTCATGCTATCATTCCCCTATCAGATCAACTTTTTCACCTTTCGGGGTCTGTTCCTGTGGTGACATAATTTCATTTCCTCCTTCTAGCTGAATTCTACTTTCCAGATAGCAATTTGTGTATGACAGACAAAGCTGTAAGATAGGATTCTATCAAAGAGAGGCACATCAAGTGGTTTTGTGCACATTTTCTGAGTGCATTGGATGGGTATAAGAAAACTCAAACACTTTCTTTCTCACAGGTAAGAGTGCTGAGCTTGTCTGAGTAAAAGAAGAGGAGAAAGAGAAGTCAGCATCTGACATAGCTAATGCATGATCTGTCAATAGAGTATGCATGGAAAAAACATGCTCACTTTCTTTCCACCAACTCATCAAACAAAAGGTGAGATTGCAAAGAGCTGAATTTCTTGTCTTAAGGATGGAATTGAGTCAGGTGACCACTGGACATGTGCCAAGAGTGTGGAAACCACACTTTATTCAAGGGAGGTTACAAGCTCACAGGCACAGCCGTCCTCTAGGGTGACTCGTGTGACAGAGGCATGGTGATTGACACACAAAAAGAGATGGAGTGCACTGGGCTATGGCAAATCCTGGACCAGAGGCAAAAGAGTCAAGATTACCAAGGAATGGCACTGTGCATAATTGAACCAGAGAAAGGATGTTATCTCCACCTGCTTTCCTGTGTTTAAGTTTATCCACAGACATTAAAAAAAAAAATAAAAGTGATTTCCACATGTACATATCTACCTGCTAAAGTAGGAACAGCTGGACAGCATTTTCCAAAGAAATCTCTGGATCTACTTCAAGATTTAAAAAATATTTTTGTTTCTTATTTGCAACTTTCCTTAATTTTGCTTGTCTACATTTCTTTTACAGAAAATCAATGGACTTCAGCACATTAAAAACATGGTAGCAATTTCCCTTTAAGCTTGCAATATATTTCTTAATCATCCTTTCTATTAATAATCCTTGTAAACATACAGTTACTCAATATTTAAAACTACAACTATAAACGCAGTATAGTGCCTTACTTCAGGTTACTACTTGTATACATCCAAAACTTAAAAAAAAAATTCAGCTCTTTCATGATCCATTTAAAAATAATGTTTACAGAAAACGGTAATTTTAAGCCTTAGTGACACCATATTGTCTTTCTTTACATTAAATTTTGGAAGGGCAAACCTGTAAAGTAAAACTCCCTTTTGTTTCCCACTTCAGTTCTTCAGCATTTACAAGTGGAAGAAAAATCCCCTTTTTATGGTAAGTCCCCGAAATGTAAAACTTAATCAGCATTTTTGTTAGTTAAACACATCCAGTCCAAGTGTTTTAAGTATGTGATCAGGAGAAAGATAATTTCTTATCTTTAGGAAGTAGAGAGGAGGAAAAATTAGTTAACTCTTCCCAGTTTTCAAGAGGTTGTTCTCTTTATACAGCTGCTATCCAAGTTTTGCCCTTGCAGTCAGATGCCTATGAATCTGTATATCAAAACTCCCTCCTAAAGATTTCTGCTTTAGATATGGATACTTTTAGACTCTGACCTTTGAAGCTTTTAAACCAAATCACCACCCAGCGTCTGAGGGGCACTTTTTGAGAAGAGCTCCTTACCTTATCTAGAAAGGTATATCTCCTTTTCTCTTTATACCAACAAATCACTACATGTCCCCATCCCTGACATTTAATTGCAGCTAAAGCAGGTGGGAAGGGGTGGGTGTGGGGAAGCCGGAGGTGTTTCCATTGCAATAAATGCTATGTTTCTTTTTCTACACTTAGTACTTTGAAAAACAAGGAAGTCTAATTGCCTCTGAAAGAAGTGCTTAAAGATATTTTTAAACTAAATTTAAATATATTTGTTGAAATATGTCACTCTGATCTGATTCCTCCTTTGGGTTTCACATAGGTAAGAAATTTTTCTTTTCATGCTCTGCTACAGTTCTAAAGGGAAAGAAAGTGTTTTTCAGCACTTTTTTCCTTCTGCAGCATTTGAAGAATATGTTTTTGCTGCAGGTGGATATAACCTGTGTCCCAACCCTTACTGAACCTAGTCTTCCAAAATTCAGAACTGGCTAAAATTGCATTAGATCTTCACACGTGTGTGAATCACAGTACAACTGGGTTAAATTGAAAAAGGCTAACATCCCTAAAATATAACTTGTGTCGGTGGCCTTGTGACAGCTGTGATAATAAGTAGCCAGAAGCTCACTTATTTTATTATCTCAGTCCTTCATCAAATAGTGTTGGATTTTTACAGCATTAAGAGAAGGAATTCACAAATGGTGAAATGTATAGGGAGGGACAAATGATAACCACACAGAATTGTTGAGGCTGGAAGGAACATCTGGTCCACACCCAACATCCCCTTACTCAGTGGATCATGTAACACCTGAAATGATGCTTTATTTCTTCAAGAACACAGCCAGCTAGGGCCCAAATTGAAAGTCTTGTTTTCCAGCTTAACCTGACCCATGGCAGCAAACTGCAGAAACAAGCACTTTCAGGAGGGTTATTTTTGCTTATTTTGCAGCTAATCCACAGAGAAAGTAAAGCACTTCCATAGGATGCCATGTGCTTGCAAGTATCAGTGTGTTGGCCCATTTTCCCTGGTCCACTCTTCCTGAGCTTATGTCCTTTGTTGAAGATGGATGTAACACATAGCAGGCTCCATGGAAAAGAAGATGAAAATATTTTCCAGCAGAGAAACCTTAATTCAGGCTAAGTTTCTCTAGGAGCTTGTATTAGGTCCCTGTGTTTGCAATGAAGTTATGGAAGAACTAGCCCAACTTTACTAATCATCACTTATTATTATCACAAGGATTGCACTGGTCCAATTTTGTAACTGAAACGGCAGTCAAAAAGACCATCGAAATAAGTATGAATAAATCATCCAAAGGGTAATTCCATATTGCTCCCATCTATTTATTCCTCCTCTAATGAACATCCATAACAAAAAAACCCGTCTTTTATTCTCCATGTTTTTAATTTTCAGCATCAAGAAACTCTCCAAAATATAAAGTTAGGAAATCACTGATTTGTCTTCACACATTGTGTTAAAAAAAAAAAAAAGCTTTCCTTCATAATTCCTTTCAGTTTTGTGCCTTTAGGGGGCATTTAGACTAAAATTTTAAGACTTTTTCTTCACAACAAAATTAGAAATCTACTTGATTTAAAAATCAGATCAAAATAAATATAATTTGCAAGAAATCACCTGATACCCAAGTTCTGGGCTTTAAGGTGGTGTGGTAGGGAGAAATAACCTTTCAGCTTGAGACACATCCAAACTGCCAAAACCTTTTGAGAAGCATCATTAGGCCAGGAAAGGAAGAGATTCTCTCATATGCAAGAGACTATCCACAAACATGGAAATTCAAGCTGCAAAGTACAGTTTGCTTATTTGTTGGTTTTTGGTTTTTTTTTTAATTTGGCCACCAAACCAGAAAGAAAAGGAAGCAGAAAAAAATCCACTATTCCCTGAACTTGTCTCTGCATTTTTGAACTTCCACCTTCCCTTCATGGCCCCAATACATTTATCACAGCATCCTGTCTCCTGCATGGGCCATGGGTCAGCTGCAATGTGTGAATGGTATATGTGTTTGTCTTTTTCCCCAAGGTCAAGAATAAGAGGTAGTTTCAATGGAAGGTTTACAATGCTATTGTCCTTTGTGAAAAACAGAACCATTTAATCTCCCTTATAGTGACTCTAATTAAGGATGCAAATATTCAATTAATTTGGAAAACGCAATGGACTTCACAACTGAGTGAAATAATATGAATTAAGTAATTGGCCTGGGACCACAATTTATCTTTATACTCTCTCCATTTCACAAAGGCATTACTTTGCTAAGAGTTATGTTTTATTCACACACTTGAGTACCAAAGCCCTGGGGATCTGGGATATTTAATTACATCACAGCAGCACACACAGTGGTTGCAACTCACAGGATACATTTTCTATATTCACAACACTGTTAGCTCACTACCCCCTGCTTTGCTGTCCTGGGAAAGAGGTATATGGAAGGAAATGGCTTTGAGGAATGTGTATTTATGAAGTGCTTAGAAGCTTGTATCTCAAAATAATCTTTTTGTCAGAGCAAGACTGATAAATTGTCATTACTCTGCAAATCCTTTGTAGCAAAGAAATTGCACAATGTGCCATGAAAGAGAGAAGCAAATCAAGAAGGAACTTTTCAATGGTGGGAAGATGCATAGCACCATGCAACAGGACCAAACAGATTGGCTGTGAGTGAGGAGATCTTAATTTGTGCTCTATTACTGTTCCAGGTGTTGTATGAGCTGCTGGATGAATTTCCTATATATCTTGTAACTCTGTAGTCCCGTGGTGATTGCTGGAACATTTTCCTTTCCCTCCATAGCTCATTGATGCTAATGACAGAGTTCCTACTCATCATCTGTCTATTGCCCAGTGGAGACAACTCATTCCAGGTGTAATACAAAAAAACACCTGACAACCAGAACAATTCCTTCAACTCACCTCTATTCTGGCCACTACCACAGAGAAAGGCCTTGCAAACTATTCTGCCTTCCAGGAAAGGATTTTTGTACAGGACTAGTATTTTAGGAGAATTTTTCCCAACAAAGCATCTTCAACTGGAATATCAGGATACATTCTCAAAGTACTCCATCTCACTGTTTACTGATTCAAGGTAAATGTCTTGTCTCAGAGCAGCTGCTCAGATGGGGTGGTATCTTTTTCCAAATGAATGAAGGAATTATCTGGGGAGTTCTTAGTCAGAGATATGTTCTGTCTGCCTGGAGTATGAAACCAAAAATCTAGCTATAATTTCCAGCAACAAGCACATTCAAATGATTGGTAATTACTAAATATCAAGTTCCAGGGCACCTATCACTACCCTAATATCCTTTCTTCTTCAGTGGACTGTGAAGCCCTTATAAATGATAATGTTGCATGAACTCAGTCAGGTGATGCATCCCCTCATTTTCTCTTAACAACAAGGCACAGATTCCATATGCCAGGCTCTGCATCAGAAATCAGAGGCTGGACATGAGTTGTCAGTGTGTGCTCACAGCCCAGAAAGCCAATTGTGTCCTGGGCTGCATCCAAAGCAGCATGGCCAGCAGGGTGAGAGAGGGGATTCTTCCCCTCTGCTCCTCTCTGCTGATACCCCACCTGCAATGTTGCTTCCAGTTTTGGGGTCCCCAGCACAGGAAGGACATGGGCCTGCTGGAGCAAGTCCAGAGGAGGCCACCAAGATGATCAGAGAGATGGAGAACCTCTCCTATGAGGAAAGGCTGAGAGAATTGGGATAGTTCAGCCTTGAAAAAAGAAGGCTTTGGGCTGACCTAATTGCAGCCTTCCAGTACCTGAAGGGAGCCAACAAGAAAGATGTTGTCTACAGATATTTACTTTGTTACTTTTTTCCAAAACCATCTTAGCTGCAGAATTAAGTTCAACTTTGATGAAACCTGTCACAGAATTAGGGTTTCACTCTGTAACCTTGTCAGAGTAGCACCTTCTTATTTTATGTCTTAAAGCCGACCTAGATATTGAAATATTTATCCTATATTTCCTTATATTTTTTTCAAACATGTTTTTCATAACTTGCCTTGCCCCCTGAAAATCCTTAGCCAAATTGTAGCCAGATGCTTGGAACACTGAAATACTGCAACAGCAAGAAAATGTGTGTATAAAGAAAGCTGAGGGAAAATTGATTTCAATAATAAAACATATTTCATTTTCAAGTTCCTGAGATATTATTAAAAAGAAGGAGCGTAACAAATGGGCAAGGAAACATGAAAGATATGTTGACAGAATTCTAGCAAACATTCAGCAAGAAATTTGAAATTAAACTGATCATCACATTATGCCTTTTGTAATAGCATCCATTAAGGATTTCCTGGGCAGAATTTAGCTTCATCCTGAAAGCTTAAGATTAGTATAATCTTAATTTAATATGTCCTCTCTCTGGTTGTAATAATAGAAAGTGAAAAGGATTCCATAGTTACTGCCCTTTTTATTTATCATTGTGTCACACATTTGAACAAATAGTACAAAAAAAAAATGTTCTTAAACAACATCAAGCTTGCAATATCAATCCGTTATAAGGTGAAAATGTCAGAATTTATTTTGTTTCCATTTTGTACTGGAGGCTAATGGCAATGCCCAGGTTCATCTGACTGCTTTCCCTAAGACTGCCTCTCCAGTTCTTGCAGAGAGAGTCATCTCAGGAAGTTGCAGGACTGAGGCAATTGTTTGTTTTGGGTCAACTGGAATTGCTTTTCAGAAAGCATGTTTTTCTTCATTTACCAGAGAAGCAGCCTAAGACAACTGCCCATCTACCTTAGCCATCTGAGGTTATTCTTTGACATGAGGCCTCATGAATACCCTCCACTTCTGAAGCAGTAGAACACAGCTGCAAAGTACACTTCTCTGACACAAATTTTCAGAAGTACTGCTGAAGATGAAGACTGAAGACTTGTGTCTTCAATTTGACCCCGTTTATGTACCTGTCATGCATTCTGCAAGAAAAAGAAAGTTATCTTCACAAGCCATGTCTAGAACAGAAAGTTTTATTGTTTCAGCTTTTACCACATTCACTACTCCATTCTTTTCCAAAGCAAACCTCAAGTTTTAGAGGAATCCTCATTAGTACTGCTTTTTGCAGAAATATTTTAAAACTTAGAATTTACACTTTTTCATTTTCCTTTGTTACACCTTTTCAGCCCCAATGAGAAGTCTGCTCCTTCTAACTGTTTCTTTAGGACACCCTAGACTCTCCAGAGACAGCTAAGAATAGAAGATTAATTCAGGTACTCTCAATTGCCCCTGCAAGCAACCCTGTCTCCATGGCTGATAGGAGGTGGTTCCCAGCCTTTGGACCCCATGAATTGCTAGAGTTAAGCACAGGGAATATCCCTCAGACTTCATATGAAAGTAAGATTTTCTAGTATGAAAGGCATAATTTTGGTCCTAAAAGCCTGGATAGCAACTTCTTTCAAGGATTCTTTAAAAGATTTAAGGACATTTTGATTCACAAGATACATTTCCTTGCTTTTCCACTGTTTATAGGCACTGTGTGTGTGCTCTGTTCTCATAGCAATTAGATATGCACATGCAATATGGATACGAAGTTGTTAAAAATGTGTCAGGGTGAAATTGTATGTAATATTTTTCCAGTCTTCAAGAACAGGGGGAGAAAAATAACGAAGTGTTCAGAATTTAATAACTGAAAGAACACCTTTGTTTTCCCAGAATTCTTTCCCTGAATTCTTAGTATACCTATGTGCTGGTTTTGACTTGGATAGAGTTGATTTTTTTTCCCATACTAGTTGTATGGGACTATGTTTTGAATTTGTGGTGAAAACAGTCTTGATAATAAAGGCATAATAAAGTTGCTGTCTGAGATTAAACCAGAACAATCTCTGTTCTGCAATAGTGTCAATCCAGTATTTTGCTTGGTTATTGTTGACATTTCACCCTAAGACTCACCTTCTTCATTGGAACAAACCAACACCTTTCCTATTTAAAAGTTAAGGATTGTATGTAAAAATATATGTACCCCATTAAATTAAAATTTCTAAGTTGCAACTGTTTGCTATAAAATGTCTCCTGGTGATTGGGGTGGGAAGTGGGGAGAGGGAAGGTGACATGTACATGTATTTGTACAATAAACCCCAAATTTCTGTTGGAGGTTATGACTAATCATACCTCACTATCTTCTAAGCTGCAGGAGAAAGGAAGGTCAGTGGATACAAGTTTTTATTTCAAATATTCTAAATAGGGTTGGAAAGGCAACTCTAGTTATTTAATAATTTCTGTCTCTGAACATGTCTTTACTCCTGTAATTTCTTGTTTATTTTTAGTATCAATAATTCTATAGCAACAAGCAGTCTGTACTCTGTATACAGATCAGGAATACTTGAAAATGCAAACATCAGCATTTTAACGAGCTAAACAAGGGACAGCATGCTAATTCTGTATAGGATTTCCAAGTGAGCCATCCTCTAAGGACCATATAATCATTAAAACAAAGAGGTTGGAAAATTGAAATTGATATTGCGCTTCACCATGTCAGAAAAAATTCTATCGTGGCTTTATATATTTCTCCTAGCTCAAATACTCTTGTTTATTTTCCTATGAGTGTAACAACTTCCCTTTAACATATTATTTGTGTGGATGTCAGATGTTTCCATAATTTGGTTATCACTCAAGGATTTTGCTTTTATGTTTTAGAGGAAAGGGGAGCTCCAGGCAAAGAATAATAAAGGTCAGAAAGCTCAAAAGAAAAAAAAAAGAGACAAGAAGAGTAACACTGGTAAATCTTTGAATATAATCTCTGATGTCAAGAACACCACCTTTGTAATTGAAAGATTAGTGGGTTTTGCAACTTCATTTATTATGGACACCAGACATATTTTGGTGGGACAATGGAAAACACCTGGGGTAATTAGATACTGAAATCCCATTTTTTAAAAAATCAGGTGTTTTTGAAAACTCTGTATTTCCAGCTTAAAAATAAATGTTTCTGTTTGGATTTCTTCCTGCTAGGTCCTGCAAAATATTGTGTACAGGACATCATAACTAAATCATATAAAGGAAAAAAAAGAACCTGAATAGAAGATCCTTTATGTTTTCTGAAAAGACCTAAAAGGGACAGTTTCCATCTCCAGTTTGCAGTAAACTGTAGTCACCATATTGCAACTAATTCACTGCAGTTTCCACCTTTTGTGTTCCAGAATCTGGATTTTTCAGCACCCCCTTCAAGATAGAAAGTTGCAAACAGTTCAGCCTCCATAGTATAATGGTAGTCCAGTATAAGTGTTTCACTTCGAAAATAAGGGTATTCTTAGGATTATTTTAATAGATATTGTCTGAGAGATAAATTTAAAAGATTGAATTTTTCAAAATTTCTGGGAAATTAGTTTATGCAAAGATCATCAAATTTTGAAACGACACCCTTAAAAATGTACTTACCCGATTGATTGGTCAACAATTTTTCCAGACCCATCTGGAGAAATTTTTGTGATCAGACCTATAGCAAAGGTATAGGATAGCTGTTGGACAGCTCCTTAGGTGGTATATTCAGTAATCATTTGTAAATATTTCATAAGCTGTCACCATCCTGAAAAAAACAAAAATGTGTGGGGTTATTTGCAGAACGCCAAGTATTCAGCTCTAAATCTGACTGTTGCACTTGGAAAGAACTCAGGTGATGATTATGCAGGCAAAGAAGGTTAAGAACTGAGTACTTGAGTTCATCTTTTCCTGAACTATCACTTGAGAAATGTTCACAGATATTTTAAAATTTTGAGCAAGAACAGCATTCAGTGCAACCACATGCCGTTTTCCAAAGGAAAGAATATTAAAGTTACCATATTGTACTTCATTCACGCAGCTTAGTTTCATTAAGAAACTGATATCTATTGAAAAGGGATCCTGAAAATGGCAGTCATACCTCAAAACTTTTAGCTTAATATGACTTGGTTTGCTACAAGTGTCTTTGGCAGTGGGGGACATGAGTTTATTTCTAATTAAATTCTCTAAAATGTATTACCAGCTCTCACAGAAGCTATGGATTCTATAGGCTTGCTGCTTGATTGAAAATAAGCTTTTACTTTCTTTTTCTCCCTAAATATATACATAGCTTTTGTCACTACGTGACAAGGCAAAGAACAAGCAAATTTTTCTTACACACTCAAATTTTGACTATCTCAGTCCAGTTACCGTTTACTTTGCCATCTAAACTTTTTACTCTCTGTAACTTCAATATCTGTACTGCTTTACTATTTCCTACTCCTTGTATTCTTCTCTTTTTTCCTCATGTATTTTATCTATCTCCCTGCTACACCCCTTTTCTGCCAGTCTTCCCTGTATGTCTTTGCTGAACTAAGACAGTCTCAGTGAAAAGAGGGCCCATTTTCAATGAGGGCAAGCTTTTAGCTTATTAGAACCAACAGAAGAGAGAGAATTATCCTTATTTAGGGTCATATTGAAACCAGTGGTGATCCGACCACGTGGTGTTTTGGGAACCATGAGCAGAGGGACTGATTTGAGGTGAAGTGGAAGAAAAGCAACTCAGAAGAGCGAGGGTGAAGAAGGCTTGTCTGTAATTTATTTGCAGCACTCTCTTCTGCTTGCACACCTCTGGATGAACTACAAGTTTGCCTCCTCAGCTGAAAGCACATCTATTTCTATACATTTTTATTAGAGCTGGCAGCTTGTCATTCCAGTACGTCCTTCTCTTGCAGTGTATTACATGGCACAACATAGCAGTGTGATGAAATGAAATGTCAGAGCCTCATCAGATATATTTAGAGTTATATGTGCCTGTGTCCAGCAGGAGAAAAACACTATTAGATCACAGAACCATTTCACTAGGTGGCACATGTGTTTAGGAGACACTTTTTTTGCCATGATTCAGCTGCTATTGAAATTTTATTTTTTTAAAGGCATTTTTAGTCCATTTGAGGATCACAGAACCATTTCTTGATGAGGATTACATTTTCTTATTTTAAGCAAACTTCATTTTTCAAGTTGGTTTTTTTCCTTATTTTTCCATTGTGATTCTTTATTTTCTTCTCTTTTGTTTTTGAACAGAAGCCTCAAGTACCTCTATTTCCCAGCTCTTTAGACTGCAGGGGAAATTTTGCTTTTCATAACTGCATATGAGGACCAAACTTCAAGACATGCTTCCAAACACTATTGTAATACTTCAGAAGGCCACACCACTCAAAATTAAAAGAGTGGGGATGGGTGAAGAAAATGCATTTTCCAGGACTGTTCATGGCACGACAATGCAGAGTATTCTCATCTGTAGTTGTAGGTGTAGAGAAACAAATTGCATCACTTATCTACTGTAAATGTTCAGTGAGGACACACCTGCATGGCCCTGGTTTATGAAGTTCCAGCAGTTTTCTATTTGCTTAGTTTTCACTTTCCAGGAGACAGCAGCAAAGTGGCATATGCTCCATCTTCTCCTTAAACTGAGGGGGGTTTTTGACCTTCTGGGTTATACACCATCTGAAGATACCAGATTGTGTAAGAGGAGAAACATTAGTACTGCAGTATAATTCATTAATAATAACACATTCTTCAGAGCTCAACACTACAGGGGTTCTCAAATTATAGATAGACCCAAAGTGAAGGGAATGGAAATGGCCTCACGGGGCCCTATAGTCATTTTTGTTCTTGCTCATGCTATCCTGAGGATGTTTCACCTCTAACATACACTTTCTTTTGTTTGGAGTTAGTGGCTGAAAAGTCATTCTCTTCAGCAATTCATCTTGACTTTGTAAAGGGAAATCATAGCTATTACTGAATAACCAAAACCTGTATACAAAGGATTAGACAGAAGTGCATCTAAAAGTATGTTCAGAAAAAAGAAGCTACAAGATAGCAAAATTCCTGATCTTTAGAGTGACTTAAATTTTAACATATTTTAGCTTTTCAACTTTGCAACAATTTAGGAGATAGATAGATAGATAGATAGATAGATTGTTCCATTCTTCCATTTTCTTTTAATTTGAAGTTAAAATAGCCTGATCACTCCTTCTCACATTAAGATACAAAGATTTCAGTTTTTAAACTGTATTCCATAGAATGTCTGTGATCATCACACAAATGCTCCAAGGCATCTTGTGCAAGTGTATTTATATATGAGTCCTATACTGAACTGGATTGACGGCTTTGAAGATGATGAACTTGGGAAGCTGACCCAGGACATAGTTTCATAGAGTTCTGTATAAAAAGTGTTATGAAACAAACAATTTCACACATCAGACAGAGAAAAGTGACTTGCTTGATTCTCTCTTACAGATGCACGCTTCTTGCCTTTCCATCATTTTCTCTTGGAGAGAAAACATATTTATGACAACATTTAATTTTCTGTCATTTCTGCAGAGTCCTTATAACTGAGAAGCAGGCAAGGATGTAATTTAATAGCAGGTACATTTGTCCACAAATGATTAATTATATCAATAATGAAAGGTTTCTTGTTGATCATGTTCTGTACATGTGCAAGTGTGAAATTTTTCTGACTTAAATACAGTATTGGTATATAGATCATTAATATATCAGTATTGGTAATATATATCAAATGCTGATGTCACTATGCTTAAATGTTCACCAACAAATGATTTTTGTTTTTTTTTTTTAAGTCAGGTTTGTGGCTTTCATTTGTGACATGCTCATTATTCACATAAGCCACATAACCAAGCAATTTCATATGAAATCCCATAGCAGAAATCATTAACCAACTGACTATGTGGAAGTGATTTAACACCTGAATAATTTCAAAATTGGTTTTCAATCCAAACTCCAAAGATAATAAAACAATTTTGAATATTATAGTGATAATTAATTGATAAAATTATGAAACCCAAAATTTATCCAAAGCCATATTTATTGCAACTTTTGTTTTTGTCAGCTCACAGTATGTAAATTGAGTTTAGTACCTGCTCTGAAAACAGAGTAGAAAGGTAATAGATATATGTTTATTTGACTATATACAGCTCTCATGTTCTTTTCAGTAAAATGTTTCCCTCTTCATACTTTCAAAGCAACATAAGGAAGTTAGTTGAATTTCCATTAAGTCCTTTTAAGACATATCATATCAAGTAAATAGATGTCAAATTCTTAGGTTTTGGTAGCTTATATCAGTTTTGTAATTTCCTATTAAAAAGAAACAGAAATTGTTTTTAAAGGAGCATGTCACCCTGAGTGCCACTGCACACCTCATAAATCCGGTCCTTGTTTTAATTTAGTGTGTCAGAAAATGACTCATTTGTTCATTACGACATTAATTCATTCAGAACAGTATTTTGTCAGGGAAGTGCAGCTACTATAAAACTAATCATCTCAGACTATCTACTCTGTGGAAAGACAAGTACAGCTCCTTCATGATGGATGGAAGCATACCTGGTCTAGAAAAATGGCTTATGCTTTAAATTGGATGGAGCTTAGTAACAAGTATTAGAAACTTACTAACAAACATCAGTGACAAGTATTCTTAGAATGAGCTCTTGCCCAGATTCATTGGGTAGATTAGTTTAAAACAGTCCTACCAGAGTATTCACAGAATCAGAGAATGGGTAAGGTTGGAACGTTTGTATCACTCTGAAATATTTCTAGATATAGAGACTGAGGAAACAATTTCTGTGAATATTGTCACTTTGGTGGGGCAGGGGGTGTGTCACTCACTGGGGTAGCTGATTAGACTCTGGTAAAAAAACCCTCTTTTTTATGAGGACTCCAGCTTCAGTCACTGTTCCTGTGTGGTGCAGTCTGTTGTGGAAATCAGAGCTCATGACATGGCAGAATTTAGGCTCTTTGGATTGTTCTGCATACTAGCCATCCATTTTTAGGGATCCCTTACTCTTCATCCTATGTGATTGAATTGCCTGCTATGGGAATATCACTGTGAAGGGAATCAAACCTGAATGCAGGTGAGTGAAAAGACAGTCCCAGATGTCAGAGTGAAGAATGGACAGAGTGCAGAAATTAATAATTTCCTCTGTTATGGATTCAATTTTGGATTTGCTGTTGCCTTTGATATTGCTTATATAAGCTGTTTATTTATCTTAGAAGAGCATCTCTGTCTCTCAGCTGGGATTAGAGCTTGTCAGTGATACATGAAGTACAAACTTTCAGGCACGTAAAAAGGTAGCCAAGGCATGTATTGTTTAAACTGGTGATCAGGTTGCTGCATGGTTCTGCTATGCCCTCCACAGCCATATTTTTCTGCAGATACTTAGACCAACTGTGAAACATGCCAATAAATGTTCTGCCAGGGAGACTGAAGAAAATGCAGTGCTTTCCTTGGAGGACCCTGAAAACCATTTCCTGGGTGTCTGTCAGCCCTTCTAACTTTCACGAGACATTTTTTCTGGTAGATGAGGAAAGATTGCTAGCTTACTCTGCTTAAGGGTTGTGCGTTAGAAAAGTTTATTGTCCTTATGGTTGTAACGTGTTTGTATTTCAAATTTGCTTAATGTGCCTGGAGAGTTTTGATAGACACTCTGCAAATCAGGTTAGGAAATCATATATTTAGATTTTCTATGAATTAATAAAAGGTTATGGCAAAGATGATTTCCTTCTTTTTCTCCCACATTGTTTCTCTCTACTTACAGTACCACTCTTGTTCCAGTGAGCTGACATATTTGAAAAACAAAAAGCTGCATGGCTTGAAACAAAGAATAAGAGCCTGCAACAGTCAGAGCAATGAAAGAAATGGGTTTTGTCACTAAACAGGATTAAGTCACTATGAAGTAAGGTGAATCCAGGGATACATAGTTCAGATGCTGACAGAGTTTCATTAGGTGTGTTTCTGTTAAAGACATAAGTGCTTCAGCTGAGCTTTCATACTGACCATCCTGAGGCTACTTTTCCACATTGTTTGAAATTCAACAACAACACAGTTTGTAGTTTACATTGACAAAAGCTGAAATTAAGAGCAGTCATGGTAGCGTATCTTCCATTCTGGGAATTTTCATGGTTTGCTTTCCAATACAATAAGGTAACCTGCAGAGACAGAAAAGAGAGATTAAATTAATTTTTAAAAATGCAGTATTTCTAAGACTGTTCTGAATTCTTCATTTAAAAAGATTTTTTTTTCTTCTTGTTTGAGTTTGGTTGGTTTGTTTGCCAGTTCGGTTGATTTTTGGGGGAGATTAACTTTTTTGCATCATTACTTTCTGCCCTTGTGCTCTTTGAAATGTGTTATCCAAGACTGCTTCCTTTTATTGGAGACCAGTCATTTTCCTACTCTTTCAGAGCAATGGCTTTCTAACTAGAAACAGACCCAAAGTTAAATCCCAGATCCAGCCACTTCCTTTATACTGTGGATATTTAATATCTGAATATTCTTCTAGTAGATGAGCCTTCCATTTTTTCAGTGTATAAATTGACTTTGAAGGTGATTTTGAATGAAAAAACATATAAATATGCCATCTAATTGAAGTCTGTCCTTCAAAAAATTAACACCTACATTTGAGTGTTAAATGACCCAATACAATTTCTTAGCATGATTATTCTGCAGTAGTACCAATTCTTGTGAAGTCACAGCAGAAGTGAACTTGCAAATAAGGGCTAGCTTTTTTTTTTAATTCTCTGAGTTGATGGAATGCTAGATTTCAGTGGTAATAGATGGACTGTAATGGAAAACATGTTTTCCTATCAGAAGAGCTGTATTCTGTAGATGTAGGAGACAGAAAAAAAGGTGAGCTCTCGTTGTCCCTTGCTACAAATAGATCCATGGTGTGTATTCACTGGAGTTTATTCATATTGATTTTTCATTTTATAAATCACTATACCATTGCAGCACCTTGACAAGCTTACATGTTAAAGCACAATACATTAATATTTACTTGCTGTCTAAAAGCCACACACAGACTTTCCTTGTTTTCTAATGATATTCAAGCATGAATGAAAAGAGGTTGAGGAAAGCAATCTTTACAATGGGAATGCATCTGATTTATACCCCTGAAATGGGAAATTATTATAGTTGTAATAATATACTTTTACATAAGCTGTCACAAGTGGAGTGAAGCTTGGCCAATAAAGACCCATTTTCTGAAATGGATGAAGTCAAATGATCAGTCCTTCTACATCCAGTCCAAAGGCAATCATCAAAACTTGGACAAATTTCCTCAAGACATCAGTAAGGGAAGGGAAGCTGCCTAAAGACTGCAGTGTGCCCCATGGGGAGGGAGTAGGGAAAGATCTTATTCCCAGATGTTTGCATTAGATATGAGCTGTGTCTAAAATAACAGATGGAAGATTTATTTCCCTGGAGCTTGTACTTAGTGGTTTAACACAAAATTGCACATCTGCAGATGACACAGATGCAGTGGGGGTTGATGTACTTAGGGAAGTCATCCTCAAGGAGTGAGGCTGGAAAGGTTCTCCTGTTGTCTTCTGGGGAATCTGTCCCTCTCTTTTATCAGGGCCTGCAGGAAGCTGTCCTGGGTTTACTTGCTCCTTAGTAGGAAATGTTGTGCCTTTCACCACACAGTTACAGCCTTGTGAGTGGGGTGTTGTGGTCTGTTTCTTCCTCCCAAGGGGGGAAAGTTTGTCAAAGATGCTGCATTTTGTATTAGAACATAAGGTGAGGATGTCTGTTGGGCCCAGAGGCATCTGTAGAGCTTTCCAAAAGCTTTTTTGAACATTTACCCAAACTATTCCACCCACTGGGTCACATGCACCTTTATATTTTAAAATCATCTGTGGATGTGAAAGGTTTATTTTGAGTCTGCGTTAATGCCTCAGTGAAGTGATGCTTAGAAGAATGTGTATGCTCTGGGGAAATTTATGAGTTTCCCTTTTTCAAGTATTTTGAGGATTGCAAATTAAGCAGCAGGGTTAAGAAACTGCTTTTATTTGGTGATTTCTAGTTATTTATAAATTTGCCAAGATATCTGCTTCTTTGTTGTTAGGGGTTTTTTTATCAGTATTTTTCTCTCTCTCGTCTTCCTTTGTGTAAATGAATGAAAAAGTAGTTTTAGTGAAATGGTGTGAATGGTATTACAATTTAGAGGACTGTAAAAGGGTTTGGTTAAACTGATGATAACAGTGGGGTCAGGTCTTTGTGAGCCCACGGAGTACTGTTAAAAAGGGGATAAAGTGGCTGGCTGGAGTGTAAGCTAAATCAGAGACAGAGGTGGGACTCTCTTACACCCTCAGCTGACATTAACCCTACCTGAAGTTTAGCTGTCTTAGACTCTCTCTGTGGCTGATGAATTAGAGCAAATTCTGTCCAGAGTGCAATTCTGCCTAACCATGCCAAGAAACTTGCTTTTGAGTAAATGAAGGAAATCTAAAAGCTGAAGTTTGGGGACAGGAAGTTTATGCCACAAACTTGGAGACCACTCTTGAAAGGCAGGAAAATGGATGAAAAATATTATTAAGAATATGCTTTTCACTGAAAAGATCCTTTCTCATCTATAAAGCTAAAGGCACTTTAAAAAAATCTGTGCTCTTTATTTTTTTTTAACAGTCTACATATGCACAGAGACTAGAACCAATTTGTATAAAAGCTATTATAGTGAATAAAATCTTTCTATTAAATTGGCAATCAAACTCTTATTACCAGTTCTGTCACAAATTTTTGGCATCATCTTTAATGGGATATTTGGGGCCATGCTCCCTGGAAAGTATATTTCCCACCAAAGCACTTAAATAAAGTGATTAGGGGTTTCTGCTCGTTCCCTGCACCCACCAAGGATTTCTTTAGAAATCAGCTCATGTTATTCTGCTTCCTAAGAAGTAATAAAGTGCTTGCTGAGCCACAGCTTTTCAACTGTCTCTTCTGTCTCTTGTCCCGCTGGGAAAAAGATATCTCCTTGATGAGGACAGAGCCTTTTCAAGCTCTGATTTTTTTCATGACTGGGCTCTTTTATGAAATAAATATGTTGGTTTTTTTAAAATCACTGCAATTACAAGAGTTTTACTGTGGGTGCTGTCAGCACCTTTAGCCTTCTTAGATGATACAAATGCTTTGGATTTTTTGCCACAGAGGTTGTGATTCCGGTGTTTTTCCTTTTAGAGAGAGAGAGAGAGAGGGAGAGAGAGAGAGAGAGAGAGAGAGATCTTGTGCTCTGGATACTAAGAAAAGTTCCTGTTGATTGTATTATCTGTAGTTACCTCTTTGATCACTAGAGGTTGTTGTGTACTTGCAGGCTTAAAAACTGCCTGCTCTTCAGAGATGTCATGGAAGAGGGCTGAGAAATTCAGGAGTCGAGGGAGGAGAGGAAAGGGATTTTGTTCATATGGACTGGGGATCTTGGCCTTTGGGTAAATGGTCAGTAATATATTCTGAATTTTGTTTTCTTATCCTGCAGGATTGAAAATTCAAGCTCCTTGCCTCCTTGTAAACATATAGCTATATCAGAGCAAAAAGGCACAAGTTACAAACTTCAAACTAGCATTCTTTCCTCTAAAAGTATCTAGATTTATAACAACTTTGTGGGTTTTAAGATAATTTTCTCTAGACTGGACCTCGAAATGTGGTGTTTAATTTCACAGGACTGAAAATATTCTTCACTGGTCACAATTTCTTGTTCTTGTACTGACCTCCCGTAGATTGTCCTGGATCAAAAGATTTACAGAGGGAATTGTGTCATTTCAGACAAAAAATGTCATTTTTTTCCTTAGTGACCAACATATTGAACTGTTAATTCCAATTAGTATACCAACAAACAAAAAATAAAATAAAACCCCACTCAAACGTGCTTTCTCATCTCTCCACACTCCCACTCCACCTTTGATGCTCCTGGGCAGAATATAGATCTATTACATGCCATTCTGTAATGGAAACCCAAAGTCAAGGCCTGACAGGCTTTTATCCATAAACAGAGCAAAGACAGATTCTGTTGTTATGAACTAGTATAGGAACAAGTCATTTGCAGTGATGTGACTGGTTTAATCTATGCAACAAACAGAGATCTACTGTCAATGTTGCTGGACTTCAGTCTTGTCTATCTTTATATTTTTTCTCCCACCTTAGTATGGGGGTTCTTACCATTCTAGGAAGAGTTTAGGAGCTGCTGAGGAAGCCTGAGTTAGAATGAGTGAAGCGGCACCTGTTCACCAGAGGAAGGTGAGCAAGAGATGTGTGGCCCCCCCTGAGCTTTTGGCAACACCATGACTGGTGTGGGTAGGCAGGAGAGGACCATGGATGCACATGACAGTCTCTGTGGTGTCCCAGGGGCTATGAGAGGTGGCAGAGTTATCATCCTGGCTCAGTTGGAAACTCCCATTATAGTTATCAGTGTGGGTGTCTCTTATCTAATACTGAGAATGATTTCGTTTCTGAGAGCTCAGCTGCAGACTGTCTGAAAGATTTTTATTACATAACGGTTCTGATTTATGATTTAATTTAACTAAGTTGGATCAACATCTAACAGGGCTTCCTCTGATTTTTCCCTTGCAAGTACAGCCAGAACTCTCTCTGTATCCATTCTTATCTATTCTGAGATGTCCACTTTATAGTGCCAGCAAGTGAATGTCTATGTTGTCATATAAAAAAAAAATCAAACTAAACTAAAACAAAACAAAAACCCCAAACAAACAAAAAAACCTCTTAAAATATAGACTAGTGACTGGTTCTTGCTTGTAAAGTGGATGACACCTCAGGAAAAGACCTCTTATCTTTCAGAAGAGCTATGCCTGATGTCTGCAGAAGCAGTTCTGATTTACTCAGGAAACAGACTAATTTTTAAACTAGTTTTGTGACTATCTAGGTTTCCAATTTTTATATTTATTGAGAAAAGACCTCCCAACAGTCTTCTACTAAAAGTGCTATCAAAATTGAAGGTCCTTACAGGTTTTTTTATGCTTTTATTCCACTTATGGTAAGAGTGTAAATTAGATTATTTTGTGTAAACAAAGCTGGCCACTTATGTGCCTAGATAGCTACTGGGAAGATATTTTTGGAGAGATCTTCAGGCTGAAGACATCTTGTAGCTTCTGTGTAGCTTCTTTGGCCTGTTTTGAATACACAGTCTCTGAACAGTTTGCCTCCTGTAGGACCCAGGAATTAGATAAAAAAGAAAAATTGTGAGCACCAAGCACAGGAATTTTGAAAGACTGTCTGTGGTAATTTTGATGGGAGGAGCAGTGTCTCTCCAGAAAGAACCTCTGCATAGCAAGGTTCTCTCACATCTCTGCACACTTCTGGCTGTTCTTCACAGAGCATTCTGGGAGGTCAGACCTGTTAACTTTCAGATCCAAAAAGGATGGTTCCAAAACCCCTTGGTCTGCTCTGAGATGAAAATATATCATTCTGTGCCAACTTGCTATTTGTGGCTTAAGGGAACAAAAAAATTGCATGGAAGTGTTCTCCTCTGATCTCTCTCTGTTTCCTCTTCCACCTGGCTAAGGACAGAAAGAGATGTGCAATACTAAATTAGAGACTTTTTTTGTAAAAGAAAAGCCCATCTTTGGCTCATGCAAGGCAACAAGGAAATGTGTTAAAGATCAGAGTGACATACAAAGTCATCATTTCCCTTCTAAAACCACAGGTGTTGGGTAATAGAAAGAAATGTGCAGTAATCCCAAAGTGAACGGTGACTGAAGAATGCTCACAAAATAAAATAAGTGTGGGAGACAAACAGGGACATAACTCATGTGGTCCTCCCTCTCCTTGCCCTTGGTGAAAATAAGTGGAAAAAAGAGGGGAGATTAGGGTCGTTTTTCAGCAAGCCAACAGGCTGCTATGTGTTATTATGTCACTTTGACCTTGCTCTGGCCACTGGAAAAGAACCATTGTGTAATGAACATCAGATGCCTCTATTTTAAAGCAGTTTTCACATGTCTGCATGATTTGATTTTTCTTATAAAAACCCTGCTGGTAGAGGAGAGTATGTAAAAGAATGATGGAACGTAAATGAAAATGCACAATAGTGCATGTGGAGAATGACTCTGTCTCTCCATATGAATGGCAAGTCACCTTCTAAATCAACATAATTTATTGTGGCCTAAAATGATATAAAGGATTTTACATTGTTCATTTTTATTAATACTCTGCATAGTAAATCCCTTCTTTAAATCTTTATGCCGTTAGCTTCTACCTGTTTAACATCTTAAACTTCACAGGGTTTTTTGTGAGTTTTGCTCCTTTAACTGTGAAGTAGTCAGGGATTTATGTAATTATGAAGCCCTGTGTTTCCTTAGAAAACTAGGACACAAATTTCCCAGGAGGTATTAGCAAATAATTAAAATACTGAGGAAAAGAAAACAACAGTGAAGCATCAGCCAACAGGGTTACAGATCTCTGATACGCGATAGCATTTTTACTTGGTTTGTTGTTAAGCATTTCAGCAAAAGGAAATTATTAGTAAGTATTTCAGCTGTGATTGATTCTTGTGCTGCTATGTTGGGATGAAGGAATGCAGATGCAAGAAAAACTGGGCTCAATGAGTTCTGCCCTGCATCTTCCAAGGTTAATGCACATGCATTTGCTTCAGTTTGTCATCTCTCTCCTATTCCATGTTGTTCTTTTGTCCTCCTTTTTTTCCCCTCTTCTCTTTGTCCTCCCTTTTCCTTCACTTTAGACAATCAGTATTCACACCACTGTTCGATACCTCCCGTGCCTCTGCCAGAGGCAGAATGACATATTTGTGCCAGCTTTGGCTTTCCTTGTGCTCTTCTCTGTCTGTAACTCCACAAAGTTTAAGGTGACCTTTCTTCCTCTTTCCTCTTGCCTGGATGTGGCAAAAGTTCTGCTTTCATTAACCTCTAATGCAAAATCTAAATTCCTGAAAATTTTGCTGTGGTGTCTCTTGGAAATGGTTTATTTCAGATGCTGTATTGAGTTTACATTGTGAGGTTTTTGTAGAAGGAGGGGTTGCAGGGCTGATTTCTGTAAGAATACACCATGAGCTGCCCTCGTGTCCAACAGAGACAGTTCCAGATGGCTCTAAGACAGACTTTTTTGACAAAACTGAGTTAAGCAGTGACATTGGTAGCACAACTATGATAATGTATTTAAGAAAGGGCAAAAACCACTGCACCACAGCAGCTGGGAGAGAGGAATGGAGAAAATGTGAGAGAAAACAGCTCTGCAGACACCAAAGTCACTGTAAAAGGAGGAGGTCCGGGTGCCAGAGCAGATTCCTCTGCAGCATGTGGTGAAGACCACAGTGATGCAGGTCATCCGCCTACAGTCCCTGGAGGACCCCATGCCAGAGCAGGTGATATGCCCTGAAAGAAAGCTGTGAGCACATGGAGAGCCTGTGCTGGAGTAGACCCCTGGCAGCAGCTACAGCCCATGGAGGTGAGCTTATGTTGGAGCAGGTGTGCTGGCAGGACCTGTGACCCTGTGTGGGACCCACACTTGGAGCAGTCCATTCTTGAAGAATCAGTGCTGGAGCAATTTTTGAAGAATTGAGGTCCATGGGAAGGACCCATATATAAAAGGTGCATGAAGGACTATATCCCATGGAAGGGACACTTGGTTGGAATCGGGAAAATGTGATGAGGAAGGAGCAGCAGAGACAAGGCATGATGAACTGACCACAGCCTCCATCCCCTGCTCCCCTGTGTTGCTCAGGGATAAGAGGGAGGAAGCTGGGAATGAAGCTGAGCCTAAGTAGAAGGAAGGTATGAGAGGCAGGTGTTTTTGGATTCATCCTTATTTTTTATTATCCTTCTCTGTTTGAATGACAAGAAATTAAATTAATTTCCTCAAGTCAATTCTGTTTTGTTTTTTTTCACCTGTGGTGGTAATTGGTAATTAATCTCCTCATCCTTATGTCAACTCATGAGCTTTCTGTTTTACTTTTTATCCCTTCTCTTGTTGATGGAGTGGGAATGATAGAGTGGTTTGGTGGGCACCTGGTGGTCAGCCAAGTTCAACCCACAACAGATAATCATGTACCATTTCTCCTCAGGAGTCTGAGCTCTGACATCAGCCTCATGTCTCACAGTGCCCATATGTCCCCGCAAGATTGGATTTCTTTTTAGAATTATTCCCACGGGAGAAGAAGACTGGAGACATAAGACCTCTGAACTACAGATTCCATATGGACAGAAAAAAATTGATATCTTAAAAGTTCAGATCTCATACAAAAATTGTCGTGATTTCTAGATTTGTGCATATTTTTTTTCCAGTGGAACAGAAGTGCATTGATTTAATCTTTTTTGCTTATCATATTATACTTGGTAGTGTTTAATTTCTGTAGAAGCAGGCAGAGAGGAGATCAATATTACATCACTTACACTTTGCTGGAGAGTACTTATTGACTACCTTTTCACCTAATTACATGTGACCATCTAGTCTTAACCTTTTAAAAAAAGAAAAAGGGAGTTTGTAATCCCATTTGGAGATGGCCAGAGAATATCTGCCCATGCTTTGCAACAGACTGCATATTACATGTTAAACCACTGCACATCTGTAGTGAGAAGCAATTTGAAAGCCAATTAAATCTGAGGGGTCTAAGTGTGTGTATCATACATGCATCTCTGAAGTTGGCTTTTAAAGCTGAGGGGTCTGTGTGTGTATATCATATATGCATCTCTGAAGTTGGCTTTTGTGCCAATAGTACCTTACTCCTTTAAAGAATTATCATTTCAGTGATCACAGTCCAAGAAGCTAAGAAGCAATAAGATGTTGAAGAGTAGGCTCAATTAATAACCTTAATTTCTTAACTGAAGTGTCTGTTTAGGAGCATATGAGTGAATTATGCTCAGATTTAATTCTGAACTCAATATACTATATTAGTATTTGAAATCCAACCTGTTGAACACCAGCTGGGTTGTTTTGGTGACAGGTTTTGATAGGAGGCAGTAGCCTTTTTATTTTAACAGATTAATTTAATGTTCATATCATGGAAAAATGGAGTGTCCATAGCTGTAGCATTCAGGTAAGAATGCTGCTGTTCTTCTACTTCAGCTGTGAAAATTTGTACCTTAAGCTGTATTGCAGTTTTAGTTGTCATTGTTACTTATATACTATTGAAACTTCCTTGTTTCAAAGGTTTTTATAATACCCCAAGTAACCATTGATGGGAGGTTGAATTAATTTTTTCCTATAGTCTAACAATATTTGAAATTCCCTCCAAACTAAATAAAATCCAGTCCATTTTGATTTCACTCTGGATTATCAATCAAGTTGGTGAAAGACCAAATAGCTCCAACTTGCATGGAAAGCTGTAGGAATTTCAATATGCTGTAAGCAACACAGGGAGAAGTCTGCTTCAGGGCCCTGATGAAATGAATGCTGATTCACTGTTAGCTTTGATCTCTGGCTGGTAGGGTTGGCTTATTCCTTACAAATATTCTTTTTCATCTCCTTTACAACTTCTTTCCTAAGAGTATGGCTATGAGTTCTCAATAGAACATAATTGAGTTATGGTGACTTTAAAAGTGCTTTCTGTGACTAAACCTTGGTAACCAGCTGTGTGATTATTCTGACTTAGCTCCAATTCCAGAGAAAAATACTGTTAGCCCTAATGACATCACTGTTTTTTGAGATAAATGCAGACTGAATGCAGACTATTATATCCTTCCTTTTGTGAGCACAGGTAACTACATGTGTCCTTAGGATGTGTTTTATATGACAGTAATTGAGAGGCTGTGCAGACCAGGATGAAAAGAAGGTCTGCTGAACTGCACAGGTAAGCACACAACTGAGGGTGCTTAAGGGATGTTAAATCACATCCTGCATGAACATCAACCTTTTGATTACACAAAACTTAAAGCATTCTTTACCCTACCTGTCTGTCTTTCCTTGAAATCTTTCCCGCATGCTTGACCAGTGAGATATGTGCCAACACAGATTTCTTCTCTTCCTGTGTTCTTCTTAATCAAATGCCACAAACTACCATTCAGTTACTGGTGATCTCTGTGTATTAACCATCTCCTGCTGTGTTAGCCAAGACCTGTCAGCAATGGTAAGAGGGTTTGGTCAATGTGGGGGTCTCTCTTTTCTTTTGGTGTTGTCTTCTCTGATCTACCACTACAAGTTTGTCCCGTGCTCTATGGAAAATATGTGATTGTAAAATAACTCTT
This sequence comes from Climacteris rufus, assembly GCA_013398175.1. Classification (NCBI taxonomy): domain Eukaryota; kingdom Metazoa; phylum Chordata; class Aves; order Passeriformes; family Climacteridae; genus Climacteris; species Climacteris rufus. Next base: position 577,362 of record VZRZ01006688.1, on the reverse strand, counting down.
GAAATTGTGTGCAATTAAGGACTGACAGAATAACTGAATACCTAAAAGAATACCACCAGCACCTTGCTCTCCAAAGCAAATGTCAGAAAAGACAAAATATCTTAACTTACATTCTTGCAACAAAACATCAAAACCAGGTTATTTGCTTGTGGGATTGTCAGCTTCCAGAGGAAGAGTTTTGGCAGAAAACTTGGAGCTGTTGCCAACAAATATGGCAGCACCTACCAGATGCTGATGGGATGCTGCACAGCTGTTGCTCCAGTGTGCTATTTGGAGTCATCTACACTGAAAGATTTCCATGTAATTAGGCAAATGCAAGACATTTAATGGAAGCTGCTACTTGTGCCTTCCTGGGTAAGAATCTGAATGCCAGCAAGAGATGGAAATAGCTTTCTTTATTAAAAGCTGATGAGTCATGGGAGAGGGTATTTCAAGGTAGTTATTCTTTTCAAAAGGCATCAGTAGGGCTTCTATTTTTCTGTCCTAGCTGAAAGTATATGTTTTAGACAATAGAATTCAGTTTTTGTTGGGGAATTCATTAGTAGAGACAACAATAAGGCCTCATATGAGAAAGCCTTCCATCTGAAAGAAATTAACTTGTTCAGGTATTGTGCAGAAAAGTACTATTTCTGAGGTCAGTGCAATCCATAGGCTGCCAGTGAAACATGCCATGTCCCTGGTCCGTGACATTCAAAAAGGAGACGACTGAGGAAAAGTTCTAGCAATTTCTTTTTCTACTTCTTCATTTTGAGACAGCAAGATGAATCTCATCTCGCCAATCCCCTCAGAAGTCAGGTTAGTGTTCCTTTCACTTTAGTGCTGTCTGGTGTAAAAAGTAGACCCTTGAAAACAGTAGACCTGAGGAAAATTCCCCTATGGTCTGAGTAGTAGAGCCTTTGTAAAGAAAAGTACAACTAACAAACAAATCAACCCCAAACAAAAAAAAAAAAAAAGAAATTGAAAAGTCAAAAATAAATTATGCAGATTTTTTTCAGAAACAGCTGATATTTTCTTTAATGCTCAGTGTTGTACCTTCCTGTTCTTACTTTGTCCTGTGGTGAAGACCTCACAGTGTCTAATATAATAATACTTCAGAATGGAAGCAGAAAGGGCAAAGAAAAATATGAAGAGTGAGTCATCAAATTGTATTAAACGTTCTTAAATGTGTTAGGAACAAGAACAGAGTCAGGAGATTTTTACATTACTTCAAAAGCATCTGGATGAGCAGGTACAGAAGAGGAGGGTGGTTGTTTTCAGCACTCACTGAATTGAAGACTCAGTGGCTGCCTTGAAGACAAGAAAGTTTTAAGCTTTTATTGTATTGGCCTCAGTTCTAACCCCAAACAAAATCCTTACCAACACCTTCCTTACCATTGCTTTAATTTCAGCAGTGCGGATCAAGAATATAATTACAAATAGTAATGGACAGTTTGAAAAAAGTGTGCGGTTAAGCTCTGGGCATTGGAATATGTATCATAGGGATGGCCTTCTGTTGCAACCATGCAGAGTTTCAGGGAGGTGGCATTTTGGAAGGCTGAATTTCAAAGCCAGGCTTTCCACTTCATCTGAAAAACAGTCTCTGGGGGAATCTTTCAAGATGTCACAACTGAACAATTTTTTTATCTATCTGCTCCAATTATAACTGTTTTCTTCAAGAGATTGACTGGATGGCCTCCTGAAGTCTGTTCCAACCAATGTGACAGTATGAACATGTGGAGTGTATCCATTTATTTGTATTTTGGGGTGGGAGGGAAAGCCTAAGGATGGTACCAAGGGATTAGATAAATGGGAGTAAAAGCACAAGACATGGTCTCCACAGACCTGGGCTGTTAGGACCTAAGATTTCGAGTTCCAGGAAGTCTTGACAATCTCTGGTCCTACACTATTAATTCTGCAGGTAGAAAAGCTGAAATTTCTCTCTCAGTAGACAGTTTTGATGATGATTTGTGCACTGTTCAGACTTGTCTCTAACACTACTCTCAAGTGCAACCTGCCTGCAGATAATATGGTTTTTGGAGTTCAATATTAAATAGTTTTGCATAACATACATTGTTCTCTATGTCACTCCATCAGCATGAAGGAACCAAGTAGAATTTGTTCCTGAAGTACTCTTTCAAAGTGGTATAGAAAACCAGGCAAGGGATGCTATTGCTACTAGGAACACAAATGTTTGTTACCTGCATAAATTATTTATGATCCTAAATTCTTATGTTTAAGATGGATTGTAACCTGTCCCTTGTTGTGGCAGGCCGGAAACTTCATAGAACTCTAAAGGAAAGGGCTCCTCCTTTAGACCCCACTGGTTTTGTTTTGAAAGGAGGTTAAACTGCTCAAGACCACTAAATGTCAGACTTGCATATTTCAAGAACAAGTTAGAAGCCAGTGTTTGATATGAAACACTACCTTGAATTTGTCTTCTCCCTTCTTCCTCCCAAGTAAATAAATGGCAGCATGGCAACGATAATGCAAAACAAATATGTTTCCTTATTTCTTTCCCAGAACTAGTAAGGCAGGAGATCATAATAGAAACTGGCTGTCATGTTTCAAATCCTTTGTGCAACTGAACTATTACTGGCCTTGCTGTCTACAGGGTATTTTTCCAACAGATGCAGATTTGCACTTGTTTAGGGTTTAAAAATATGTGATTAGGCTTCCATGAACCATCAAGCCATCCACATTCAGCTGCCACGTTCCTCACATTCTCAGGCTGTCTTCTGCTTCTGCGACTACCCTATTCTCCTTCCATCCTCACTCCAGTTATGTTACATTTTGACTTTAAGTGTTTTTTCTCTAAATATATATATATATGTACAGCTACTTTGTACTAAGCTCCTGTTTTACCTTGAGACAGATACTAATATGCATGTGTAATGCTGAACTTCCTGCATGGTTTATACTCACAGCCCAACAGTGTTATAGAGCTCTATTTTACAAGGTGCCGACAATTTTATGAGTTTGCTTTAGTTTGTATTCCAAACCAGTTGCTTAAACTGTGAATTTGCCTTGTTTGCTTACAAATAAGCAATTTACTTTTCAAATGAACTCTTTTTGGCACTTTACTGCTACTCCCTCAATATGAGATGTTTAATGTCCATCATGGTTTCATCTTGATATTAGAAATTAGAAATAGAAAGGGACCACTTCCTTAAAACAACAGACACTAAGAGGTTTATTTGCAGACCCAGGCTTTCAGCTCACTTCTACTCACTTACACAACCAACTAGATTTCAAGGGGACTATGCATAAAAAAGAAAGGATAGTGCCCATATGAGTGTTGATGTGGTTCAGAATATGATTAGATATCTCTACAACCAGTGCCATTTTTTCCAGCTCCAGTTGCTGAGGCTGCTAATTGACCAATGAGACAGGTAGTGGTAGAGCTGATTTTCATAGAAGATATTCTCCATGAAAATATTTAAGTCTTAAATGTGTGAAAATCTATAATAAGCAGAAAAAAAGATGTTTGGTGCTGTCCTGAAATGTAACACACACCTCAAGGTATCTTATTTTCCTGGAAATACAGAATGAAATCTTAAAATGCATGGATATTTTTTCTTTCAGTAACATCCTAAATGGGATTATAAAAATCAGAACCTTTTGAAAGAGTTCTTCTCCTGTATTAGGCACATTATGCTTGGTATAAGAACTATGCTGATACAGTGATTGTTTTTCCTCTCTACTTATTTCCTTATCAATATTAAAGATTGAGGTGGAGGCAGGGGAATAACCCTTAACAAAATCATCACTCTGGGTAAAACGGGGGTCATGCTGAATCTGAGTTAAAGCTCACAGAACTTTGGCAAAAATGTCCATCACTGACCTTTGATAAACTTACTGCTCTGAAAAAGGTAAAAGGTTAATTTGCTGCTGCTATATTAAGTCAAACACAATATTGCCTTTCCACTACCTTACTTATCCTGAATTGGATTCTGTCTTATCTTTCAGCTAGTGTAAGCTTTACATAAACTCTGAATTATCAGTTTGGCTAGCTAATGTCACACTTGTGTTGAATATATCAGATCTAAATCAAATGCATATTGGAAATGCACCTGTTGGATAGTCACACTTGCAAAGGGACAGCCTGGGAACGGAAAGGATAAAATTGCTTGTTGGCAATATCATTCCTTTTCTAAATCAAATAAGCAGGTGATGAAATGACTCAGAGATGTCTGATGATGGGTTTATGCCAGGCCCTAGGGGAGTTACTAAATGCACAACTTAGAAGTCCTTGAATTATTCCCATTCTGTCAAGGGATTGCCTCAGGGTGGGTGAAGTAGTTTTGTTTCATAACATTTCTGGAGTACTAAGCTCTAGAACTTGCTGATCTGCAAGTTGGTGAAGGAAATCAGAATAAACATATAGAGTTGCCTGTGCACTCCTGAATCACTAAGTGCAGTACTGAGGCCAGGAGGCCTCCTTCATCTCTTTTCCAGTCCCTTCACTCTTTAATACTTGATCCTGTGTTTTCTTGATTATACTAGCACAGCTTTTTGTGCACCCATAAGAAAAACGAGACTCAGGAAATGGATCTCAGTGCAGTGGTGTGAACAAAGCATGTGAGTGGGTGTAGAGTGTGGTGTTTGTGGGTTTGGGTGTTTTTAACTGACCTTGCTTTGAGAAACTTCTTCAGAGTCTCTACAAAATGTGTAAGTGACTGAGAGTTTTGCTAGCTGAAAGAACAAAAAACTAGGGGGTCTTAAATGTTGATTGATCAACTGAAAGTTGATCACATATTCTCTTAGCTATTAACAGTTTGTTAAATGCATTTTCCTTCTAAAGCATTGAGGATTATTATTATTAGCTTAAAACCTGATGAGTGACCAGATATATTTTAATGACAATGAACAATAGAAAGGTGATGTACACACAAATGAAGCCGTTTACAATAAGTGTATAGCAGGCTATTTCAACTTCCTTTTGTCCCCCATTTTCAGGAGGTAATGGCAGCTGATACAGCTGTTAGGCAATGAAAGGGCCGTTTAAAGGCACATTAAGTAACCTGCAGCTACCATGAACACGAAAAGAAAACCTTTTTTACTCTCTCATCACTGTTAAAAGCTCAGTATTTACTTGAGATATTTTCTGAATTCTGGAAGCCTGTTTAGCTTGATTTTATTGTGGCTTGAGAGTTCAGATGCAAAGGCATATTTGTCTTTTAATTCTTGCTGCAAGGTTTGCCAAATACCCTGTGACTCTAATGAACCTGGAGGGAGACTTCTTTACTTATGAACATGCTTTAAATTAAAAGTACCAACTGGCAGCAGAATTTTGAAGGTTGAGTGCACAACAGGGGGAAAGCACAAATGGTAGAGCACTGCCCATGCCCACAATTGAGGACACTTTTTCCCCTGGAAAGGTGTGCCCGTGTGGAGATTTTGAACAGCATTTTCTCCACCATGCTGCTCCTTGTCCTTTTTCCTGAATGCCAGGGTTAAAAATCTGCTTTATTTTTCCTCCATTTTGGAGCACCTTAGGCAGCATACACTTGGTTGCCAATGCAATGAGAAGCAGAAGGAACTTTGGAAAAAGCTGAAAAATAAAATTTGGCTCTGGAAATCATCTGCCACATAACTCCTAATGATCTGTTGAAAAACAAAGCAAAACAGAGTCTAATCTTAGAAAAGGCACAGGTAGGGTACTCTTGGTGGACAAATCTGGTCAGGCTTTCTTGGGCAATGAAAACCATAGAAACTTAGGAGTGTTCTAAGGCTGAAAATAATAATGTTTTCTCTCTGCAGGGGGAAGACTTAATTCTTCTTTTCTTCTCCTCCCCGTTTTGGAGTTTCATCTCAATGGATGCTTTGGAGCATCTCCCTGGTGCCTCTTGCCTCTGATGTGCCTTGGAATAGCCTTTGTCAAGGAATTGCCCCAGCACCAGTAGCAATCAGCAGTGTTTTCAGGCAGTGAGCCCTGTGCCCCAACTGCTACAGTGAGGCTTTCTTCCTTTTGGACTCTGGCTGGTCCTTCAGCTTGCTGCAGCTGCAGTGCACATGCAAGCCCTGTGAAGGTGCTTCAGCCTCTGCTGCCTTTCAAGAAGGTTCACCGAGTTTCTTTCAGCATAGCAACCCTCCACGGGGGTCAAACCCTCCCAGGGGTCAAATGGTCTTTCTGTGCTTCTTGAAAGGAAGTAGGAAAAGATTTAATTTCTGCCATTGTAGCTCAAGAGGGTAGTTCATAAAGCAAATGTGTGATGAAGAAAAAAAATTGGATGGTGAAGGAAAAAAAATAAGAATTCTTTGGACAACTCATAAAGCAGGGATATCTTGACCTTTGTAGCAGTTTTATCCCTTGGTTTCAAGAGGTTTTTTTGGACATGTTTCTATGTAAATGCGCCTTTGCTTATTTGTTTTATTCCTTTGCTGAAATAATGTTTCTGGGTTTAAATCACAGTTTAGGCTAAAGTGTAAGTTCTATGAATGAAAACTAAGCAGCTGGTGAGCTGGTATCATAAATGAGGTTAGAAGTTTCAAACTCTCTATGCTTCCCAGCCTGAAATGGAAGGGAGTGAAATGACAAGGGAAGCTCTGACATGGTTTTCGTGCCTGGAGAGAATTCAGCACAACAAAAAGCTAAGCTCTTGGAACAGAAGAAAATGGGATTAAGGTGCTGACACTTTGGCAGACCTGCATGTTTGTGGTTTAAATGGGGCTTTCATTCATAAATGGATGCAATTATGTATTTATTTGTGCACTTTTCAGAAAAAAATATTTTGGCTTTAAATTGAATAAGTGCTGTAAATTTGAAAGGGACAGTGGATGATGTAGAATATATTTTCATATAAGCTATCAGTCCTAAGATCTCTAGATGTTAGCATGTCAAGACAGATAAAAAGCAGGTATCTTTGAGTGTGATAGTATCAGCCCTTTATTAAATCTCACTAAATTTTAAATTTGAGGCACAAGTGAACAAGTGAAGACATTAGGGAGAATTTTTTTTTATGGTTAAGTGTTGTTTCTCAGTAATAGTTGGGGTAGGACTAACTCTCACTCTGCTTGACGTCAGGCATTGTAATGACCTTAAGGGACATTCACCTTCATCTTGCTGCACATTCATATTTCATGTGGATTATGGGCTGAGCAAGCAGTGGGACGTGGCAAAGCAGTAAGAACGAAGAGCTGAGTTTTGCTGCGCTTCTGTGAAACATCTCCTCCTCTGTACAGGTACCCAGGTATTCCCAAGCAGCCAAGACCTGGCCAACAGGTGATTTGCAGGACCTAGTTGGGAGTTTCACAACAGCCAAGAACAGAGGTGAGGATGTGCACACTTTTCAGCTTTCAGATAAACATTTAGACAACAAACTGAATTGTAAGTAGTCCCTCTGCACTTTCTATTGCACAAGAGGCATTCCTGTGAAAACAGATTAAGTTGCTACATTTTTTTCCCAAATCTGGTGCCTGTTCATTTTTCTTTTCCCTTTATTTTTGGTAGAAGAACATCTAAAGAGTTGCACCATCTCTGTGTGTGAGATTGGCTAACTGCACATGGGTTGATGAATCCCACTTTTAGGGACAACAGGATCATATGCAGAAGTTACTTCTCTGCTAATTTTCATCTATTTTATTTCACTCTAGTTTCATTCATCCTCATGGAAAACATAATTTTGTTTTTTACCATCAAATATCCCTGCTTCCAAGCATCCAGCTCAGATTGAAAGGCATAACTGAAATCTCCAGTAAGCATTCTGTGCAAGAAATACAGACCCATTTAAGCGGCTCTAGGAAAACTGCCTTGTGCATAAATCTTTACCAGATGCAAAGCTTCCCATTAAAGATACTTAAGGATACAGTAGTTGCAGCTTCACAGACAGGGAGACATGAGTGCTGAATTATCCATTTCCACATGCTTCAGCTATAGTCTGCTTCCCTTTAACATGCTATATTAACATCTGGGCCTGATAATTGTGCTTCAGGAGTGCACATTGTAACTGCCTTGCCAAAACCCAAGGTATTAATCTCTCTAATCTTCCCACTGAAGTTTATGTTCCCACAGAATTTCAAATTGGCTATCGTGTGGCCATGGTAAATGATGGGGCAGAGACTTCCAGTAGGGAACTGTGAACTTTTACAGGGATTAGTAAATATATAAATTAATCTGCTCTCTGTGAAAACAACTGCTGAACCAGTTACTGCTTTATAACCTTACTAAAGTTTGGTCATACCTCATACAGCTGATCTTGGCCCATCGATCCAGCTTGTCCAGTTCCCTCTGCAGAACATTCCTACCCTCCAACAGATCAACATGCCCACCCAGATGGTGTCATTTGCAAACTCACTGAGGGTGCATTCAATCCCCTCCTCCAGATCATTGATAAAAATAGTAAATGAAACTGGCCCCAGTATCAGCCCTTTCAATACAATAAAATTGATTGTTCTAAATCATATTTATAGAAACACCACAACATATAATTCTGCACCACTGATAACTTTTCCTCAAGATGTGAATCAACACGAGCTTTGAAAAGCAAGCTGCTTCCTGTTATGAGTCAGGCTCCATCCCTGTTTGATGGGGTTTTGAGTATGGAGATTTGCTGCTCCTTTTGTTGAGGCTGAGCAGAGCTGCAGCACCACAGGTTAGCTTGTGAAATTTCACAACATCCATCAAGCTGTGCAGAAGCTTCTCGTCACCAAAGTCTGTGGAGCCTGTGGTTTCAGGGATACCACTGATGCTCTCTTCATATATTCTTTCTTGCCTTTCAATGCAATGGTGGGGTTCAGCATGTGATTTTTCTGCTTGCTGGTTTTAATTTGTTCTTTGACCCCACACGATCCATCCATGAGAGGTCTCTCATTCAGATGAGATGAATTTGATCAGGATTGCTTTTTCCCCTACTAGTTTAGAGATCTGCAGTACTAACAGGCAGGCAAAGAAGCTTATGCTGTTATGAGTTCATTTGGTCAGTAAGTATTTAATACCACTGCTGAATCTCACTTTAATCTGCCCTGAATTATTTATACATGAGAGTTTATGATAGAGATCTCCTACAAATCACAGACAGTAGTTATTGAGGGCTGTTATACCTATTTGTCATGCATCTCTATCCTGTCAATTTATTTCTTCTGAATAGTGAAATTTTACACCTCTATTTAGTTCTACTTGTCACTCCTCTGTCTCCTTCGTGTGCTCTGTATTTTCTCCTGTTTATTTTCCTGCCTACCCAATAATCTCCTCTGTATAAGAAAATACACAATATCCATGTCTCTAGTTGTAAATTTCTGCAGCATCCTTGTTTCCTTCCAGAAAGAAAGATTAAGATACTTGGGAACTATTTAGTCTCTTTGTTTTGTTCTAATGGCATGGATACAGCATCTTGTACTTTGCCTTTTTGAACTTTATTCAGTTCTCATGGGCTCACTTCTCAAGTTTGTCCAGATCCCTCTGGCTGGCATCCCATCCTTCTGTTGTGTAAGCTCCACTGCTTGGTCTCATGTCATCAGTGAACTTGCTGAGGGTGTGTTCGATGTCTCTATGTCATTGATGAAGATATTGAAGAGCCAGGACAGAGGCCAGAGGGACACCACTCATCACTGGCCTCCAGCTGGGTATCGAGCCATTGAGCACACCTCTCCAGCTGTGTCCATCCAGTCAATTTCTTATCCACTGACTAGTCTACCCTTCAATTCCACATCTCTCCAACCGGAAGATAAGGATGCTGAGTGAGACAATGTTGAAGGCCTTACAGAATTCTAAATGGATGACATGTGCTGGTCTTCCCATGTCAACAAATACCATCACTCCATCATAGAAGGCAACCAGATTGGTCAGGCAGAAATTGCCCACAGTGAAGCTGAGCTGGCTGTCCTGGAAAAATGAGAGAACTTCTTGGGAAAACTCTTGAGCTAATGCTCCTAGTGGGGTAACAACAGAGAAGAATTGAAAAGGACACTTTAAGTATCCTGGAAATGCCCCACATCTGTGGCCAAATATAATCATGTCATCATTCATATTTTTGTTATGAATTAGTACTGAATTTATACCGCCATTCAGCAGAAACTGCTTCATATAAAGACATGAAATAATCTGTGTTTCTAGTCCCCATTCTCTGCTTTGCACATCCTCACCCAACATGGGTCAGGTGTGTCAGGGGTTTGATGCTAGTACTATTGTAAAATCCCTTGGGAGAAAATGGATTATTTTTAAATATCTCCTTTTCCAACAGTCCCAAGACTAGATGTAAAAGAATGTAATTAATGTAACTGGCTGTTTTATATTTCCCTCTAATAAATTCAGAAATCCAAGAGCAAAAAAGCAACTGGAAGGCTTCAAAGACTGCATTTAGCTAAAAAAATTAATAAGAACTAGTAAATTTCTGTAATCCAGGCTGTATTAGCATTTAGGCTTAAATCAACAAAGCAGTCAGAAGGCAAATAAGACATACCTTGTAACACAATTCTGTGTGGTAGAAGAGGGGAATTTTCTTTTGAAAACACACTAAAGGATTTAGACAGGAGAAGCTTATGTTAGGACAACGGACATCTGAGAGGCTGATTATTTTTGACAGTAGAAGGAATTAATTCGTATTTTGGGAAGACATTATTTAGGATAAAAATTGGAAAGTTTCAAGGAATCAAACATATATGCCATTAAAGCAAGCAATATAATTTTTGCTGTGAATCCAAGAACGGGAGAGAAATTGTGGAGGAGAGAAATGATGGTATAAAAGAGATGAAGATTACAGATTAAGAGTGTTTTATTTCTGAGACTTTCTTGTGCTTCATACTTTGTCTTTACTCACAAAACAGTGGCTCAGGCAAGGAGTCAGCTGTGGAGAAAGAGGCAAAGGCTGAAGGACTTTCACATACTCGTATTTTTTAATGTAAGTAATGACTATTCCACATCCAAGTTGTGCAGTCTCATGTGTTGTGATATGCACACCGCTAAAGGGAATAGTCATAAAAGTGATCTGTATGAGCTTTGAATTATGCGTATTGCTTGATGTGTAATTCATCCTGTACCACTCTCAGCAACTGGCTGAGATCCTTCCCAGGAAAGAGCTGGATACAGCATAGCTACAAGGAACACCTGGTGTGCAGCAGCATGCTGTGCACTGTAGCCAGCTCCTTTCCTTGTAGCTGATGACAGCCAGCTGCAAAAAACTCTAGAGAAAGAGTGTTTTGAAGGGGCGAGGGCTTCCAAACCAGAGGGCAACCGGCCCTCTATCCTGCATGGTATTGTCACAGTGAAAATGCAGGTGAAAACCATACCATCTCTGTATTTTTCACCGTTTTGGTGAGGGGAGGGGAGGGGAACAAGTAATTCTCTCATGTGTATGAGGCTGAAGATGGTTAGTCGACTTTTCTCCCCCATCTTTTCAACCTAGGTATGCTTGAAGCAGAGACAAGTATGTTGTTCCTGACAGATGGGATTATCCATGTGAGGACAGGTTTAGTAACCTGAATTTGGAATTTGGCCAAAATTTGCCCTTCTTGGAAGTAAGTAAATTGGATGACATACATTCATCAGGATAAAATCTGGAAGCTGAAAAAGGAACTGGGTCTTTCTGTCCAAGTGCTGAGTTGTCACAGCTAAAAGCAAACCAGTTTGGAAGAGTTACCAAGCCTGCAATTTGAGTGTCTGTTCATGAGATATCAGTGAACAGAGACAGATGTATGTGATACCTAAATCCTTCCACAGAGTCATCTAATTCCTTCTCCAGAAGGAAATTGTACACACAAAAAAAGCCTAGGCCACACATGTACTTAAAGTTTAGTGACTCCAGCTTGGTGGATTTACTTGTCTGGGAGGAAATCCTTGACATTATCCTGAAAACTGAGGAATGGTGAATACTTCTGTCCCTATTCATCTGGTTCTTTCAGTCCTTTCTTACAGAGGTTTGTTTGGTATTTGACTTCACCTGTATTGTGCCATTAGTAGTCCTTTGAAGGAAGGAAGTTCTTTGGGCAAACAGATCAACATTAATGGTGATTGCTAATTACTAGTAACATTTTTGTAATTCCTGTTTCCAGGTTCAGCTAAACTATTGATGAAAAATGTGTGACTTTTGAGTTGTTGATGTTACTTTTGATCCAAAAATGCACACCAGTGAAACACTCTCTAACTCTGCAGCATTAACCAACTCCCTTATGTAATTGGTTTTTTTCCTCTTTCCTTGCAGAAAGATAGTATTACAAAGAAAGAATTGAATAATATTTTACCTGGGTGTCACATAAAGTATAGATAGTTGTAACTCCTTAATTCTAAAGCACTTACACTTTCCTGCAATTTTTTCATTAACAGACTACTTAGAAAATGTATGCAACCAAATCACATGTTCATTCTCCAATAATCTCTGTTGGAGAAGAATAGAAAGTTGATAAATTATTCTTCCCCCAAGTGCTGGGGTTTTTTTTAATAAAAAATTGATTCAGTCTGCTTTCTTCACAA
>VZRZ01006688.1:481145-560326 GCA_013398175.1 Climacteris rufus | reverse complement strand
AAAAAAAAAACACTGTAAGAAGCTTAACTCCTGCTTGTGGATCTTTTGCCTAAGCAAATAGGGTGAATAAGTTTTATTGGGAGTAGCTGCACAGTGATTGTCAAAAGTCCATGGGAAGGCAGAAAGATAACTGGAAGAACTACATGAGAAAGATGGTAAAGTAATATTCTTTTACCTCATGTTATAGTTGTTGGTTCTGCATGAAGTTTGAGAGAGGAAGGAGGAGTTTTATAGAAGGGTGGGAGGCTAGGAAGTCATAGCCTGGCTCAAAGTGCTGAACAGAACAGCTTGGGATGCTGAAGTGCAATGGCTGCACAGAATAAAGAAGGAAGGATGCCCTGTGCTTCAGCCCTGTAAGCTAGGGCCAGTTGTGAATGAAAGGAAGCAAAGCTGTGATCATCCCTACGACACTTGTGTTGATGTGCAGGTGATTTCATTAAGCTTCACATTATCATTTGGGTGTGGTTTTTTTCAGTGATAATGTCATTTATATAGGGATTTCAACAATATGAGTTTTTAGATTTTGTTATGGTAAAGGTAGGCATTTATATGAATCATTTAGAAAACAGAGCCATTAATAAAATCAATTTGGAACACATATAGCAACATATCACATATGTAAATGCTCTGAGTTGTCCCAGTTATTAAAGAGTCATACTCCTCTGCGTATGAGATGAGAACTTTTTGCAGTGTTTTAACCAAAGTCTGTCCTGTCCAATGACAGGATACTTTAGCACATATTACCGTCTAGAGGTTAAATCATAATCCATCTTACATCTAGAGCAGTGAATATGTTTCTATTATACAGTAGTACAGCAAAATTACCTTCGTGAAAGAGCCTCACAAGCAGGGATACTCATACTAGAACTTGTACAGTCATGCAGTCCAGCACTGGTTCTTACCCCCTCACTGGCAAACTCCAGAATAGATAAATTTTAGACCTATTCTGAGGGCACGTCTGAAGGATATATCATTTAGGAGAGGAGCAAGATCCCAAAGTGCAAACTGTCTCATTGAAGTACCTATCATGCAGCCCTTGCTCTTTTGAGCCTGAGGGATGTTAGCTTTAACTGCATCAGCAGCTGCTAATTGCTGTAGTACAGCAGGAGAGAGTCGGTCTCCAGAGCACTACTGTAAAATAAATAGTAATGCTGATAGTGGTGTTTGAAATAGCTGGATGCCAAATCTACGTTAAGATTTACCTGCTTTGCAGGTTTTAAGACAATGGAACTTGTCAGCATTTTTTTTTTTTTTTGGTTGTGATTCTGGCAAAGGAAAAAAATCACTGGTTTTAACCATGAGTCTCTCAGCATATGTAGATTTATGTAGATTTACTTGGAAAGTGGTGCTTGCAAAAAGCCTTAATTCTGGAATTTACTGGGGTTTTTTTCCCCTAAGAAATGCCTGTACTTATTGACTGTTGGGCTGTGGTAAGAGCTCACCTCTCTTGTTATTATTCATTCATTGAGAAAATAAGGATAAGTCCTTTAGCTGTCTGGAAGTTCTAAATGATCCTGGATTGACTTTTGTGCAAAATTCTGTTATTCTCATGTTAATGAGAAGTAGGTGAACTTGTTCAAGCAAGTCCAGAGTAGGACTATGGTGATGATCAGAGGGCTGGAGTGCTTCTGCTATGAAGTCAGGCTGAGAGAACTGAGGCTGTTGAACCTGGAGAAGAATCTGAGGACACCCTGTAGCAACCTTCTAGTACCTAAAGGGGGCCTACCAATTAGCAAGAGAGGGACTTTGTACAAGGGTATGCAGTAATAGGACAAGGGATGATGGCTTTAAACTGAGAGGATAGAGATTCAGTTTAGATACTAGGAAGAAATCCTTTACTGTGTAAGTGGTGAGATACCCAGAGTTATGATGCCCCATCCCTGGAAGTATTCAAGGTCAGGTTGGATGTGCCTTATTGGTGACAAAAAACTTTTGAAGTTACTCTACTATGTATAGATTTAAAAGCTTAACTTCACTGCTGTGTTTTACAGTCTTGGCTTATGTTGTTTCTAAACCGTCTGGGGAAAACATGATAAATATTTTTCATTACTATACCCAAGAATAGTCCAGAAGGATTTGTTTAGTCATTGAATTGTTTTTAGGAATGTTGCTGACTGAATAGTATAATGTTAGATTGATACCATGGCTTTATACAATCAAATATTGTCTTGCCAAATAACTTGGGATGAGAGCAAAAGAAGAAAAGTTGTAGATTTGGTCTGGTTTCTGATTTGTCCCTATATTGTGTTTGAATGAGTCCTGAAGCTCAGTGTTTGGCAGATTGCTCCTGAACCAGCAACTTGAATAAAATCAACCCAGGCTTCTCTGAGTCAAAATGAGCCTGGGCCGCTGGGGAAAACTCTTCTCAGTAGACTGGATAATGTCATCTCACAATGTTCATGGGAAGAATTAGGCAAGGAAGTTAGATACCTTCCTATATCAAACAGTTTTCTAATGGACATTAAAAACTGCTTTACTCGTTACTGTTTTCTCTTTAGAAAATACTGCTCAATATTTACAACTTTATAATTAATTCTCCATATTTTTAAGGGTTGGATTCTCAGCTCTGCCTGCCTGCACTGCTAAATGAGCCACACAGGCAGTCTGGGAAGAGTCTTATGTTTGGGGTTAAATCCCATGCTTGCTCCATTCATTGCTGCTGTAAGGGATTAATTAAAGCTTAGATTTTGCTTTAATCTACACCTGTCTCCAGCCCTTAGGACTGCATGCATTTGAGTATTCTTGGGCACACACAGGCTGTTCCTAACCTAGCATATAAGACATCTGAGAATGAAGTAAAATGAATTTGCATTTCCAAATTTGTCATCTTTTCTAATTAGCACAGCCCCAGGCAAACTCAGATAGGTCTTTAAGGAAACCTAGAGAAAGTCTCAGAAGGCATAACCATTAGAGAGGCTGTGTCATTCCAACTAATCAGGGTTTAATTTCCCTCCTCTCCACTTCCTAACCTATTAACTGAACTGTGCTTGTGGATAATGGTTTTAGAAGTCGACCTGTAGTCAAGTATATCTTGCCAAAAGAAATCCTACTCAGTGTACATGAAATTCTGTCTATTAGGAAGATCACATTTCTGGATGTGTAGTCTTTGAAAGTGCTGCAATTGCATATTCAACAACCAGTTACTGTTACCTGACTGCAATACAATAATACACTGACTTTAAATCTGTCTCTTTATATTGCCTGTCTACCTCACAGAATGTTGTTTTAAGGCAGCTTAGAACACAAATGATATGAAGGTACTCAACTGGCACACAGAAGATTACCTTAAACCTGTCATTGAAATAGGAACTTTTGCATATTTTTTTCCAGAAAGCTACCTAATGTGTAAGTGATTAGGTTTGATGCACACTTTTTCTTTATGGAGCAGCTGTCCGTCACCTCTAGTTTTATTCGAGGCACTTTTCTGACAATGAAGCGATAGTATTTGGAGGACTGTCTGATGCTAGGTGACCTGTAAACCAGCTGCACCTAGCACATTGGCAATTAAATGGGAGTGGAGGTGATGCTTCACTTCAGTAAGATGTGTACTGCCTTGGATGTGTACTGGATAGGATGCCAGCCTACAGAACAGAGCAAAAAAAAGTGTATGAAAACATCTGCTGAATAATGCAACAGGGAAAAAAAGTCCTCTGCATGTTCAACAAAACCTGAGAACACAATGGTTTTCCAGATCCATCCTTCCTCTTTATCACCATATAACTTTTTCATGTTTGAGTGTCCCCATCATATCAGCTGAGCCTAAAGGCTGCATTTTGCAGCAAAGGTCCATCTGCCCAAAGGGTGCATCTCCCAGCCTGAGATGTGGGGAATGGGCTCCTACACTCAATGTAGTAGAGGCAGGGCCTTAAAACAACCATATAACTACCTTGATGTGGGAGTCTGCTGTGCCTGTTACTGCAGGAACAACTAATGGACCCATGAGGGGAAGAACCCAAAGACACTGATACCTGTGGCTGTGCCTCAGATGCAGGGCAGGTCTGCAGTACTAATGACCTGGTTTGTTTCTGTGTTAATCGTTTCAAGCAGCTCCTACAAACTGCACCCAGTGGCTCCAGCACTGATGGAGGAGTCTGGGAAAGCAGTTTAGCTTTCTAGGTTTGACCCAATCTTCCTTTGTGGCCTCAGTCCTGTCTTTGAGATCCAGATATTCCAAAGTGTTTGAGGACTGACGGGCTTGGGACAATCCAAGCTCAGTCTTCATTCACTCTTCATCCAAATGGCACAGGATCAAAATCAGCTTTTGTTTCCCTTACAATACCTGGCACAGGTATTGCAATGCTTGCTATTTCCAGTGCAAACTGGAAGATTTTCACCAAGAAGGACTCACAACATTTGCTATTCTCTTCTACTTGCCAACAGACAGTAACTAATGCTTCTGGAGACTGTGATTTTTCCTGTTCCCTTTGATATCTACCCTGCCTGCACTCCTGCAGTCTCCCCAAGGAGGACAACACACAAATGCATTTGGATTTAGCTCTGACTGCTATATGACAGGTTTAAACAAATGTTCGGACTGCTTGACTAGTTCCAGATGCAAGGACTATCTCCTGTTAAAATATATAATCTGCAAATGATCAGTGTGGTATGAAGTTGACTGGGCTGTCTCACTGAGTTGCAACTGGACAATAAAACAATACCTGCAGAAGGAGAAAGAAACAAAAATTAGAGTTGTTTTGGGATTCTCTGCTGTTGTTCTTGCTGCCATCTGCTCTTCCCCACACTCTAGTCATCTCTCCTGAGGTGACTGTGCAAAATATGACATCCTATTTCTCTAAGAACTGCATGAAAAGGCAGTGTGGGAAGGTGCAGGACGTTCCTTTCTGTGTGTTGACACTAAGAATGAAAAAGAAACGGAACCTTTCCAGCTGATGGAAATTGGAAGAAAAAATACCCCAGTGTGCTATGACTGGTAATCTGGGAGGGAATATGAGCACTATTTCATCCCAGTCACCCTGCTTAAATATTCATTCCATGCTGAAAAGTAGAATGGCATCTCTTCTTTCAGTGGAATGACTGCGTAGAATTCCCAGTTCTGTCAAAAACAGTGGTCAGTCCTTTAAATGTCTCTAGCTGTGTTTGATGATGGTGAGAATAGTCTTGTTCTCCACAATATACTTGCCAGTCATGCTGCTGTTGGGAGCAAAGAAGAGCAAAAGTGTATTGTGCTTTCTCCAAACACACATTTTTGTGCAAAAGCAGTATCTATGTATTGATGTCACTTTCACTGCTCTCCTTCTCTGTAAACATCAGGCCAGGCTGTATCTGGCCTTGTAATATTGTAATATCAGATGTTCACAAGACTTCTTAAGTGACCCCAATTGTTGCTTGAAAGGGGATGTTTGATTTCAGTGATCACCTCCTCAGATCCGTGACAAAACTTATAGCTCAGCAAGAAATACCTTCCCTACTACTCAGAGGCAGGGAATATTTTGCTTCCCATGTCAACAGCCCTGCTAAATAGTTTCCAGCATAGCTAAAGCGACTGGCAAGCTTGGTGGTTCGTGCTTGCTCCTGGCTCCTCTTGATAAGCAAGATTTGCAGCTTAGAAACCCTGCCTAAGGTAGCTGTGTATAAGTGTTATGGTTGGCCAAGTGCTTATGTAGAGTGGCTGGACAAAATGTATAAAATATATAAAGAGTATAAATGTAATTTTATTCAAACCTAATCCTTTCCCTAAAGGAAAGATGGCTTTGGAGTTTGTACTACAGGCACAGCATAACCATGAAAATGTGTTTTGGTTTAAAATAATTTCATTGTGACTGTATTTCAAAAAATTACTCCTTAAGTTTATGTATTTAAAAAGAAAAGCACAGACACAGACACACATACACAGACACACATACACAGACACATACAAAATAAGCCAGACCAAAAACCCCAACAAATTTCAGCTAATAATTTCTTCTAAATGACTTGAGGAAGACATTGTAGATGGCTAGATTGCTGGCATCATGTGAACCTACTGTGGTCACATTGCTCTGCAATGTGACAGGACAGGCAAAATGATGCAGTGGCTTACTGGGAGGCCTGGTAATATGTTTTTAATAGATTTCCTAGATCTGAGTTGACATTTCAGTCACCTTGGCTGAAGAGTTACACAGACCACTAATTTAATGGAAGATACATAGCTGTAAAATGTGAACTAAACAATGATGTTTCAGAGCTCTTATTCTAGCTAATAAAAGTTGGGCTTTATAGTGAGCTTCTACATTTTTGGGGGTTTTGGTATTTTGGAGGTTTTTTTGAAGTAACACAAGAAATTAGCTCTTCCAGTTAGTCAAGGTACAAATAAAAATGTTACATCAGACTTTCCTGTATAAGTGATCTGGAAAGAGCAAATGGTCATATTTAAATAAAGATTTGTACTTAGTTTTGTTGGGTTTGGAAGAGATGTCACTGAAGTGAAGCAACTCTGCTGTGTAATTGGTCTGAAATCAGTTTTGAGTGTTATCTTGTGATTTTTTGTTTTGAAAAAAAAATGATTTCCAAGCTGAATCCCAGTGTAGCAGGCATCAGACCCCTTAAAGGGCACTGTCCATAATTTCTACAGCATTGCAGGGGGCAGTCAGTGTTGTTAGATCAATGAATCCATTTTGAAAATTTGCTTCTCTTGCATGTCCCACAGGAAAGCATGCCTGGAGTCAAATCCATATCTGGGCACATGCAGGAAGTAAGCAAGCAGCTCCAGGGACTTAGTTGCCTACAGGGGTTACACCATGACAAGGAGGTTTTAAGATATGGAATGCTTTAGGAAGTTCTCACTTACTTTATGTTTCTTCCACTATCAGGAGTTGCTCCCTGTACCAGCACTGATATTGATCTGAGTCTGAGCAGCCACAGACCTGCACTGCACTCTAGGCAGATCTGCCTGAGTAATGAGAGACTGTTTCAGCATTTGGGGTATTTTTTGTGTAGGTCTGTTTCAGGAATGGATGCACCATCCACCCTTGTGTTGTGTGGAATTAAATGTGTCTGCCTGGAGGCAGATGAAGTGATTGGGGAAGGGATCCTTCAGCTATGTTGAGTTACCTGTCTATACAACCCAGCTAGGTCTGCAGGGCTTGATTCATTTTTAAAGTCTTCCCCTTTCTAATAACCCTATCCGAATTTTAGCTAAACACCCAAAGGTGAAATCCTTCAGAGTCTATTACAATTCACAAATCTATCTAATCCACACATTTAATTTTGCTTTAGTGCTCATACCTACAGCCAAAACATCTGACACTTGAGAATTATTCAGGGTAAACTTATTGTATACTGAAAAATACTGTCTAACATAGTAATGCTGAAACTATGTTTGATTCAGGTGTCCTTTTGTAGTGCTACAGGAAATCCTCCCTGTCTGTGTTGCTGTTTGATTGGTTTTTTAAGTAGTTGCACACAGGGCAGTGTCTGCTGGTGTCCTTTGAACTGGTTTAGACTTTGTTCTGAGATACAGCTCAGTAAGCTTGATGCTACATGTCACAGAGTTTGTATACCATTCCATGTGTTACCATGTTGCCTTGCATATTCATAGCTTTTAACACTTTTTGGGAGAAGCAGTTTTTTTATGAAATGGATGGTATCAGAGCTGTCCCAGGACTTGAAAAACTTGCTCATATGAGGTGGTTCTGCAGTGTTACTAGTAATTGTAAATCAAATTAAAACACTTTTATGTATATGCACCATTGTTAAGGAGACTTCATTTACTTTCAGTGACTTCCAACTGTGCTGTTCTCACCATGCATTATCCATGTGCAACCTTGTAAATAGCTTCTAGTTCTTACAGCACTGATATAAATCATAGGGCTATTTTCTCTGGAGGACTTCAGCCTTAAGCTCTACAGCTTGTTTTGAAATGAAAACCATGTTCAATTAAGGTGATTTGTTTGCTGCACAAAGATTTAAGTATCTCATACTGCCATTTATAGAGAGGGAGAGCTGGGAGGATATAAACACAGCATGAGTGTTTGTTGTGTGTTCTGCCTTCTACTTTCACCTATCTCTTTTCCAGATATTTCCAGCTGAGATACAGCCTGCTGCAAGTAGGGTGTGATGACAGAGCTACCAACACTGTAGGCTGTGAGATGATCTATTCATAGATGATTCTCTTCACAGAAGTGGAGAGAAGACCAGGGTGCATCTCACACACTCTGGCTTGGCATTCCTAAATAAATAACCTTCCTTAAAAAACAGTTTGGTAGATACAAACCAATGGAAAAGTGGAACAGAAAAAAAAATGCTCCTTAACTTCTTGGCTTTGAGGGGTGATAAAATAAATTAAATTGCTTTGAATCAATATATTTTCTTGGGGGACTGTGTGTGTCATGCACAGGAGGAGTTAGAAGCACATTTGGCAAAACAAAGTTCAGAGTGTTCTGTGGTTTTGGATCCTCAGGGTCCCATACATGTCCACCCATCAGGTTTCTGCAGGGTGTGTCAGTAGCCTCGCTCATAGCCCTGCTTCGGGCAGCGCAGCCCCCTGCACTGGCCTTGCTATATCCCTCTGGTATCTTCTGGCTCTCATTCCTGTAAAACTGGTCAGACTGTCACCACTTCCAGACATAGCCCCCACAGCAAAGCTTATTTTTCTGGAAAAGGTTGAATTTCACTTTCTGTGAAGAGGAAAGTAATGCTGCTCCTGCCACAGGACATATCTGGTCTGTGACATGCTTTGGTATCGGGATACACATCTGGCATGTATCCCTGACAATTTTCCTTGCTGCATGGGTGACTTTTCAGACAATACCATAAAGATTAGCAGAAGGGAATCCTACATAGCTTTACTCAGACTTTTTGACTTTCAGCAACCCTATCCTTGGCTCCCTGTGTGCAAGGTTTTTGCTTCTCATGCTGCAGTTGAGCTTGGTTCTCTGTTGTCCTGAAGGTTTTCACATTCCGATTACATCTACCCTGTGGGATTTACTTCAGGTTACATTTTGTTTGGTCCCAAACTTCCTAACTCAAGACATGTTTTTATTTGAGCTCTTTCAAAGAAAACCATCCCATGAGACTTTACTTGCTCTACCCACAGGACACAGTTTGAGACGCTCTCTCAAGTAACACGACTCTCTCAGGTAGACGAGGGTATCACTTGAATGCACACATCCATGCCCCTTCTATCAGTCCTCATGCTGAGTTTGGACAGCATCTGTTGTTATGTGTCATGAAGGGAAAGGTGAAAGACTTAATCCCGAAGTTGTATCAGCTCATCCAGAACAGGCAAGGAATGATAAGGTAAAAAAGAGCTGAGAGGACACAGAGAGAGCCTAGCAACAGCAAAAGGGAGGGAAAATAAAATCAGGACCTTGCCATGGAAAGGTGATGGGGCCTGAAGACCCAATTGCAAAGAGGGAATTATGCATGAGGAGGCTGTGAAAGGTCTGCATAGCAAATGACTCTTTCAGCAACTGGTGTAGAAAGCTCATGGTATAAGAGAAATGAAGGCTGGACAGATATGGAGTGAGTAGAATAGGCAAAGGCTGGGAAATCTCTCAGCTGCAAATTTCTGAATGTGGGGGGGTGTACCTTGAGAAAGTATTGCTACAGACTTGCCTTGTTCTTAAGCTTTTCTGGTCCTCTGCTGTTGGCCCCATTAAAGATGGGGCTGTGGGTCTTGTTTGACGCCTTTGAAACTCAGGATGAACGTTTATCTGTTTATTCTCTTATGAGATGAGAAAGGGGATGACTGGATCATGTATCAGCAGAAAAATGAGGACTGTTAAGGTGTGAAGATGGTGTTATTGGAGGTGGAAAATATAGCAGTGGATGGTAGGATACAGAAGACAAGCATGCATGAAGGCCCTGTGTGGACTGAGACATGTTTCTATCTGTATGCTGGGGGCAGGGTAGCTGTAATATTCAGGTCACTGTTGCAGTCCTGTTTTTGGACCTCACGCTGCTTTCATTTGCTTTATGTCTTTGAATTTTGTCTTTCACAAAAATATCCAGTCTGCATTTGGGGGAAATGGAAAGTGCATCAAACTGACCTTTAAAGCCAGGGATGTTCTTGGATGCTTCTTGTACTTTTATGCAATTGTGCTGTGGTCTTTAGCTAACAACAAACCCAAATCAAAGCAAAGTTAATTGCTGATACTGAGTAAGGGAACACATCACTTACATATGCAATTTAAACACTGAAAGTCTTTTGCAGAAAGAGGAGAAAAGTGGTGGTGTGCACAGCTCTGTGGTTAGAGAGCTGTTCCAGTACTGTCTCAGCCTGTGTTGCTCCAAATCCCTTGGGTACATTTCCAGCTTTAGCACAGTTGTGTGCACACTTGATTACCATGTTTGTGCAAATCTCCAGCTGAGAGAAAGTCAGTGAATTCTGCCAAAGCAGGGCAAAACTGGTAAGCTGTGGGAGTCTTGACAAGACCATTTGTTGTCATAGTCTCAGGAGGATGATCATGGTCTAAGACTAGAAGGAGTGGGGGAGAGAGTGGGGGTAGAGAAAGAAAATGTGAAAAGAGTTTATTGGGGAAATGCACAGATGGATAAGAAGCTGGCTTATAACTAATCTATAGAAGTAATATAGAATTGTGTGCTAAAAGGAAGGTAATTAGGATCATGTAATTAAACTTAAATATGTATTAGACATATAGAACTGCTATTTTATCTTTTTGTATATGTGATAAATGTGAGTTTAGTCTATAAGTTTCTGTGAAATTTTCCTGTCTAGATGAGCCATTGTGTGGATGCATATGTGTATATATATTATCTGTGTGTGTGTTGATAATCATGTTGCATTTACATGACCAAAACTGTCAAGATCCAGTCAGGGACAGGAGGAAAATGTTTTAGGGTGCTAGAGGAAGTTTGTAGAGAGCTGAAGGGGGTTTCCATGAAGCTACTTGATATAATCTATTTACAAGGAAATAAAAAAATAGAGACAATATTTAATGTAGAGTAAACTGTAGGTGTGTTTTGTCATTTAAATAAATAAATCTGGGGGGAGGTGGGACCAGTAGTACTTCCATACTGATACATATTCTCCCTTCAAAAAGTATCAATGCCTTGAGCTTTTGAAAACTGTCTCTAAATCCTGAAATGTTTGAGCAGGCACTTCTAAGGGAAGAAAAAAAACACTGTCTGTCTTCAAGTTTACTGTAAAATGGTGCTTATTGTCAAGATTTGGACAAAGGAGAACGACAGAAAACAAGAGATTTTCATTAGATAATTGCACCCAGAATCAGATTGTGATCTGTGCTGTACTTCTCTTATCCTGCTGGTTGTACTGGAATGGCAACCATAACTCCACAGCAGAATTCAGGATGCCTCTCTGAAGAGTCACTAACTTAAAAACCAGTGGTTTATAGCATACCTTTGCATTAATATGTAGTACATCTTCATGTATAGGTCTATGAATACACACATCTTTAGATCCATGTATTATGCTTGGTTTTATATACGCAGTTTTAGGACAATCTCACTCACTGACCAAGAAAATTGCCATGAGACTCAAGACAAAATTGGTTCAGCTTTTTCTGTAGAAATGCATGTTTTGAGCACCTTGACCTTTAGGTGCAGTGTATAACCCTCTGACAGGGGTAAAGAAGATAAATGATCCAGAAGCACTGCTGGCTTTCAGCATGAACCCTTTAAGGTCTAACATTTTAAGCATCTAACTTAAACAACCCTGTCCAAAGAAAAAATAATTTCATCATGTCTTATGATATTTCATACCACATTATAACTTCAAAGGCAGCTGTTTCCTAACACAAATGAAAGCACAGCCAGGTTTTGTGCAACCCCTGTGCATGAGCAGCTCCTTTCAGTTGTTCTACAGCAGGTGCCAAAGCATTCAGTCACATCCCTTGCAAAGGGTAAGTGAATCCTGAACGAGAGTCCCAGCTCTGAATCTGACCAAGACAAGCCAAAGACTGGATGAGAAGGCCAGCACTGGGCAGTGCCGGTAGTTGGCAGCTCTATGCTGACAGCCTGAAACAGCTAATGAGAACAGCTTTGGAAGAACTTGGTATGGTCCAAAGGAGGCATAAACTTCCCTGCACACAAATGTTTCTGGAATATTTAATGTCATTATTCTACAGGATCCTTCTCAGATAAAAAGAACCAGCTTAGGAGGGTTGCCAGAAAATTAACATAACATTTCTGCTTGTTTTATACAATAGTAACCAAGGGGATACCAGGGGGGTCTATAAGGCAATGGTGCCATTTGGTGTCAAGCCCCATTGTTATGAGTTTAAGATGCAGATTATCACACCCTATGATTCCAAGGCTGCCAAAATTTAGAGGGTGATAGTCCATTTCCACACCACAGATGGCTCAATGTCCTGCCAGCTATTTTGTCATTGATTTTGGGTTTTTTTTTCTGAGAGATGATGATGGACAGCCAGATAGAGACTGGGGTAGCCAAGTGGTTCCTACCATAAGCAAAGATCAGGTTCATGATCACCAGAGGAACGTAAAAGTGCATAAGTCTATGGGACTCCATGAGATGCATCCCAGAGTCCTGAGGTAGTTGCCAAGCCACCCTCTGTGGTGCTTGAAAAGTCATGGCAGACAGGGGAAGTCCCAGGTGACTGGAAAAAGGGAAACGTTGTACCCACCTTTAAAAAGCGTAAAAAGGAGGACCTTGGGAACTACAGACCTGTCAGCCTCACCACTGTGCCTGAAGATCATGGAACAGATCCTTCTAGGAACTGTACTGAGGCACATGGAGGAGAGAGATGTGATACAAGTCCTGCCTGACCAACCCAGTGATCTTCTGCGATGGAGTAACTCCATCAGTGGACAAGGGAGGGGCTACAGATGTCTTTCATTTGGATTTCTGTAAAGTTTTTGATAGGGTCCCCAACAACTTCCTTCTCCTTAAGGTGAAGAGAGATGGATTCAGTGGGTGGACTGCTAGGTAGATAAGGGATTGGTTGGATGGGCACATCCAGAGGGTAGTGGTCAAGGACTCAGAAGCCCAATGGACATCAGTGACAAGTGGTGTCCCTCAGGGGTCTGTAATAGGATCAGTGTTATTTAATATCTTCATTAATTAGATCAGTGAAGGGATTGAGTGCACCCTTAGCAAATTTGCAGACGACACCAAGATGAGTGATGGGATTGACACACCTGAAGGAGAGGATCCACCCAGAAGGACTCAGACAAGATCAAAAAGTGGCCCATGGGATCTCAAGACCAAGTGCAAAGTTCTACACCTGGGTTGGAGCAACCTCTGATATCAATACAGGCTGGGGGATGAAAATATTTACAACAGCCCTTCCCAGAAGGACTTGGGGCTGCTGGTGGACAAGAGGCTGGACATGATCTGGCAATGTGCAGTGGAAAAAGAAGTCAGCCATATCCTGGGCTTCATTCAAAGAAATGTGGCCAGCAGAGTGAAGGAGGGGATTCTTCCCATCTGCCCTTGTGAGACCCCACCTGCAGTGCTGCATCCTTTTTGGAGGGAGTCCAGAGGAGGGCCACCAAGATGATAGGAGGGATGGAGCACCTCTCCTGTGAGGAAAGGCTGAGAGAACTGACTTTGTTCAGCCTGAAGAAGAGAAGGCTTCTGGGTGATGCTACCAGTACCTGAAAGGAGTCTACAAGAAAGATGGAGAGGGACTTTTTACAAGATCATGTAGTGACAGGACAAGGGAGAATGGCTTCAAACTAAGAGTAGGTTTATATTAGGTGTAGTGGAAGAAACTCTTTACTGTGAGGATGATGAGGCACTGGAACAGGTTGCCCAGTGAAGCTGTGGATACCCCATCCCTGAAAGTGCTCAAAGCCAAGTTGGATACATGAGAAATCTGGTCTACTGGATTCTTTGATCATATGATTCTAAGACACAGGACATTGGACCCACAAACACTTTATTTTTTTCACACTGATTTTCTTTCTCCTGAGATTCTGCTTGGGAAGGTTGTTTGTGTGAACAACTGCTTATGGTATGACTGCCTAAGGATATGGTTCTTCTACTAGTAGACCTGACTTAAGCTTTTTCCAAAACCAAGACAACCAATAATCTTCCTTTTATTAAATTATAAAACAAACTGTACTAAACAAATAAATCCCTTAAAATAAAAAGTACTGTTCTTTATTGCATTTTCCTGGTAAAACTGACTTCATTAGTTTTATTGCACCATTTTTATGCATTAAAATTTAATAACATTTGTTGATGAAACAAGGGAAGCTAAATACATTTTAACATAATTCAACACTAATTTACTCCCTGTAATATATGAAGATACCACATTGCTTTCTGGATTAGTTTGAGCTTAATTCCTAAAGGCATTTCAAGATTTTTGTGGGTTCTCTTGAATCTTTTTAACTAGGAGGCTTTATCCTTCATTGAAGCCTCACTTTGTGGCTGGAAGAGTCTTCTGAGGGCAAGGAAATTGGAAAACTTTTATTTTCTTTTCCCATCACCATGCAGAGTCCAAATGCAGTTGTGGATCTCTGCATATTGGCTAAGTGGGAGAAAAGAGTCACATTCTGTTTTCATGTATTAATTGCAGAGCCGCTTGGCTTTTTGTTATCCACCCCCTAAAATATTTCCAGTGGAATTTTCCGAGAAGGAGGACACCAGCATATCTTGAATAGAAGAAAAGGGTCTGATATCACCAAAACCCTTCTGGTTTCCTGCAGTGTGTACAGAAGGTACACACAAGGTTTTGGAAAGGAACAAAGTTCTTGTCTAGTCAGACAACATGAAACTATTTTTGGCCCCTTGATTTTCAGAGTTAGTTCTGAAAGAAGGTCTTTATTGGCAGTCAGGATAATATGTAGGTTAAGAAATTGGTACATGTTCTCACCTGCTAAGGAAAACTAGGATTTTATAGATACTTGGGGTTGCAGATGTGTAATGGGTCCTTCTATTCCATCTCAATTCACTTTGCAGCAGAAACACAGAGTCTACATTAAAAATGTTGCTTCTTTGAAACAATTTGCTCAGCTTAACCAATGTTTTCACTAGGAAATCTTGTCACACATGCTTTTATTTGAAGTAGACCTATGTTCACACTTTCAATAAGGTTAATAATGTTGTGACTTCTGGAGAATAAATAATAACACAGTTCGTTTTCTTCCCTAGCTGTCAAATGATGAAAATATAGCTTGGCCTTGTGCAATGATTTTATAAGAAATAGGTTGTCTGTATACCAGCTTTTCAGACAATCACAGTATTAGTTCACATCCAAATTTACGCTATCCTTCAGTGCAGCTGGTTATTTCAGGTGATGTTTGTATTTTATTGTACTTTAAAGAATTCTTCTAAATTAAGCAACTGTTTGAGGATTTGTATTTATTTTCTACATCTTTAAAAGTATTCATTAAAATATGTAAGAGAAATAAGAGTAGTCTCTCTACTAAGTATCTTCAAATAACAGATTGTACATAAATACACCGTGTTGGTTAAAAAAAGGGCAATGAAAGATGTTTTCAAAAAGACCTACTTATTAATTACCTCTTCTAATGATGTTAGTAATCAGTTGTGTTGGTTGTTTGCAGAACTTGGCCTCCAGTATGGCAGGATTTGTACAGTTAGCAGTGTACTTTTACACTTTATGTAAAGCAAGTAGAGATGAAAATTGAGGTAACAACACAACAGTGTTACTGGCAAAACTGAGTCTATTTGATGGGCCTGAATTTAGTTCCTTGGAGTCTGACTAACACATCTAAATTAAAGAAAATTAAATATAAAATTGTGAGAATTGAGAGGGACTCAAAGGCATTTTGCTTATATTATTTAAAACCAATGGCAAATTAGCAATTGCCCTTCTGGCATGAGGGATAAGTGCTGCATTGTTCTAAGTGTTGTACTCTAGAGTATAAAAATCTTGGTAATTTTAACAAGTAGTAACTTAGTTGCCATGCAGGCCTTCATCAGTGCTTTCATGAATGCTTTTTATTTTCTCTTTGTTTAAACAAGTCCAAAGTCCTGTGCACTAGAGCTTTGGCTATCCTCTGAGGATGCTGAAGTGGCATTTTCACTTCTGTGAACGCAAGACACGGCAAAGAGTCTATAGGTGGCAGCCATTTGCAGCCTTGAAGGGTCCTCCACAATAATTCCTCAATGAAACATAAAGTGTTAACAGAGTTGTGATGTTGACATGGCTGTGGCACCATAAAAACTGAAGAATTAAGTCATAAAAATCTACGGCTCTCACCTCAGGCTTTTCATTTTCATTATGAGGAGACCTCTTGAATTAAAATAGCTTGAAATGAACCTCCTCTATGTCCAGAAGAGTAGATCATCTGGAACTAATGACTACTAGTCTACTGGATATTGTTACTGCCAAACCTTTCAGGCTGAACTCTGGGTCTCTTCAGAATGTATTTTACAGCTGACTGCTAATACAGTCATTGCTTTGTCAAGGGCCCAGATCCAGAGCTTTCTATTGAAATGTCCAATCACCCTCATAAAAGGCCTACAGATGCATTTGGTGATGATTCTTCCAAGCATAGCAGCAACTTTATTTATTGACTTGATATTGCAGTAAGATTTTGTTTGGCATTGCTGATGAAAACAGGTATTTTATCTGATTTTCCTCTGTTTTCCTTTTGGTTAAGAAAGACAATTCTTATACTTTTTAATCAGGAATTAAAGATCTCATCTGCAAAGGCTCATGCCCCTTCCAAATGTCTGTAGCCTGGCACAACAAAATCAAAATTCAAAACTATTTTTTTTCCTAGCATACCATGGTCTGTCACACAATTTGAAGGAAAACCTTCTACAAAGTGATGTTGTCTTAATACCTTTAATCCAGTAATATAATTATACAGGCCTCCATTTCAGAGAAAGTGATAAACTGCAGCCTATGTGTTTGAAAACTTTGACAATTAATCTAACATTTGATTATAGCTGAATATTAATATTCTAAAGCCAGATGTTTAAGTGTATAGTGATAAAATAACTGGGTGCCTGGTTACAAGGCAGATAAAAATAGGTTTCTTTTCCATGGATCATAACAGGTATTGAGTGCTGCTGGAAACATGGCTCCATTGGGAATAGTAAAAGACATTTACCATCTGGCCCATGAAGATATACAGAGTGCCCTGGGAGGCAGGGAAGATCGGGCTTTTCTTTCTGTGTTAGACTTTGGAGAAGTACTTGCATTGCTTACTAATGCACTTTCCACCCGCAGAGCCAGGGCAGGAAGAGGGAAATGACCATTCATTCTCCTGGTGATGCTGGGGAGGGGACAAAGAAGGTATAAGTGGTGAATGTGGATAAAGAGAGTTTGCTGTACCATAACAAACTGTGTCAGTTTGGATGTAGAAAGTGCTCAGGGCCTAAGCACTGCTGTGCAGGGGTATATGAAAGGTAATTCAGTAAACCAAGCTCACTCTGGGCAGACATTATGCTCTGCAGTGATTTACATCTCACTGGAGAAAGCCTGTGAACTACAAAAGGTTGAAGATCATGGCTGCAGTAGGCACAAGTCAGGCTTAGGACGGGTCTCTGCGAGGGTTTGACAGGTGATTGACTTTGTGTTTTCTCTTCAGGCTTCCTACCTGAGAGCCCTTACACAGAATGTAGCACCCATGTTTTGAAAACCTGGCTCTGTGGTCCTTACCACCTCATGTGTCTGCCTGTTCAGAGCATTCCTTGGATTAATGTTCCCACACTGCCCTGCTCTACACCCCCTCCACAAGATTTACTCACTCACTGCCCATCTGTGGTGAAAAGTTCCTTGAGTGACAACAGGAAATGTCAGCAAAAATAGACTGAAAGCACTGCAAATGGCTCAAGATATAACAGTTTGCTCCTGGATTATTTACATTTTTCCCAACAGCTCAGGCTGCAGTTAGATACTGATACATTTTTTTCTACTATTCGTTTAGACTTTTATGTAGTGTAGATTCCTATGATGTTCATCCGCCCTTACATCTCAGCATCCTTGGAAGATACAATATACAGGATAATATACAGGGTAATGCAGCTTAGTGGGAAATACTTTATACGTACAGAAGACACGCAGGAAGGGGACAATCAACTGATATCAAATGTGTGTCCTTTATTTTGGTCAAGGAACTGGATTAAGTTTGGCTGAAAACTTTCCACGTTTTGCAGAACAGTTTTCACTTCAAATACTGATACTTTTTGAAAGATAATGCAAAATTATTTGCACTTCAGATAAGTATTTCTGAGATTAATTGCAATTTTGTCTGTTCAAGAAAATAAGTATTTCACCCAAATATACTGTAGTTCTATGTTCCTCATCTTTTTTCCTGATTCAGACTTCTCCATAAGATCACTTTTTTCTGTGCCTGTCTTTGAAGCAAATGTCCCATTGCTATAACTGGAATTCTGCCTGCAAATGTCAAAAGCAAATGACACTCAAGCCATTTTGATTCATCGGATGCCATGTGGCAGCTTTCTGAAATGACTGCTTCCATTTTCAAACTAATTGGGGGTTCAAACTGTCACTGGAAAGAAGAAATTTCTGTTCTGTACATGGAGAAGCAAGTATTATTTTTTCCAAATGATTTTAGTGGCATGAAAAAGCTGCACAAGTAATTTAGATTGTGACAGCTATAATTCTTAGAAAACCCATTAGCTCTGGTTGTGAGAGTCCCCCCCCTTTTTTTTTCTCTTTTCAGAAGATGTCCGTAAGAGTTTGTGGCAGTCTGGCTGAACCAGACATCTCCAAGGGAGAGTGTTAGCAGGCATTTTTAAAAGCCTTTTTTTGGTCTAAGAGTGTAACCTTTAACACAGGCTCCTCATTAACTGCAGTCATTTAACATGAAATGCCAGTAGCAGGGTATTTTCTCCAGTTTCCATAGCAATATCATACACATCAGATGGTGTCAATAAACAAAAATCCACTGAAACATTATTATTTTTGAGGCACCTCTATTAAGAGAGTTTAGTTTATCTAAGATCAGGTGGTGATGAGTTCAGCTTGTATTTTTGTACCTTCATGTGACATTTAGTATGCTTGTACATGTTTGGCCCTTCTTTTATATTGCTTGCCTACACATCCTCCTACTCGCCCCAAGGACTGCTGTGCTAAAGTGGGTTCGTAAAAGCTCATCCCTCCCCCTGCCTTTTGGCCACCTGCAATCTCTGCAGTTCTCCTGCCCTACGGCAGGGAATGTTGAGGTGAGGGGAAAGGAGATACATTTAATAAGCCTTTTATTTCCCTCTGCCACTTAGCATTTTAAAACTTATTTTAACCTGATGAAGAAGCATCTGTATGTGCATTCTTGCAGTCCTCATATCTCAGAAGGCCTCCAGGATTCTTTACCCTTATCAAGACTATACTTGTCTATTTTGGTGTCTATTTCGGTGCAAGACCACAGACCTTCATTTCCTTCTGGTACATGGAAGAACAAAGATAAAAATACCTGTATAGTTCTCCATATAGTTTTCTCCTTCCTGGCCCAGTGAATTACCATCTGGAAGAAGTGAATGGAAGAGGATTATACCTTATTTCTTGGAAGGGTTTGAGATAAAATGTCTTCAGAATTGGCCATGTGATGGTGTCAGTTCCTATATTGAAAAAGCTGTGCAAACATTACAGAAGTGACATCGTTGGTTTTATGAATATTGTCCTTGCTCATTAACTGCATCTTGTGATACTTAGGGTCTCATGGAAACAACTAATTAAAGCAACGCTCACAAAAGACGGTGTAAATCTCATGTTTCAGTGCAAGCATCCAGTACATGGATACAAAACCACAGGCAGAAATTAGACCACTACAAAGAAACAGAGTGATTTCATTTTAATTTTCTGATATACATGACGCTTGGAAAAAAAAATCACTGAATAACTAAAAATGATATGTGAATTCCTTATAGACTCTAGATGTTCTTTAGAAGAAAGTGTTTTCCTCCCACTGTCATAAGGCGATAGGAATGCTCAGAAATCCTAATTAGTGATGGGCCATGAGGCAATCTCAGTATAATTCTGTGTCCACCTACTCCCAGTTACAAAATTGTGATGCTGAGATCATTTCTACTCTTTTCAAGAGCAGTGCAAAACACTAGAATAACTGTGTACAGCTGCACCTTATTTCCCATGTTTCTGTCATTTTCCTACCTGATACACCTCACTTTCTTTATTCTAGATGTCACATTTTGAGCTCATGGGAATGGTACAGTTGGTTTTTTCCATTACTATGGATGTGCCCCTTAAATGTATGGGAAAATATCACCTCTGAGACAGAGTTTATTTAACAATTTTTGTTTCCTTACAATCAAAAATTTCAGCTTAAGAGATTTAAGAAGTCCCTTGAAGTACTACCTGAATGGGAAAGGAAAAGTTTTGTCCATTTGCAAAAATAAAGTGCTTCAGTTTTGTATGCTAGAAGCTCGTCTCATTGTGTGCCAATATAAACAGGGAAGAAAAACTGTGCTTGTTCAGAAGTGTGCATGACTATAATACAACAGGCCACAGCAGCTGGAAGGAAATTCTCACACCACAGCTGGAAAGAAATCCTAATAGTTATTGTTATTAGGACTTGGGGTCAGAAATCAAAAAGCCCATTTTCCAAATTAGTTTCTGGATCTCCCATGTGCGTTGCTTGACTGTAAATATATAATAAGGGAGCTTGTTATATATATATATATAAAACAAGAAAATTGCCATACAGATAAGGTGTAGTCAAAACACTTTGTTACTGTGTAATTTGATCCAGAGAAACATTCTGAATTCAAATGGTCACAAGTGGTTTGTGTTTCTCCAGAGAAGTTGAACATCATGACTTTGCAAAGTCTCACTACTGAAAGACTTAATATATTCATAGTCTGAACTGAAGCGGAATCAAATACTAAACTGTTTTTTCCACAGACAAACAAGAATTGCTAATCTGCTCTTGTGTAAGTACATTTGCAAAAATGACATCTTTTTTTTTTTAAATATCTGCTTAACTGAAGAAGAAATAAGTTGCACTTGAGATTTTAGAGTCATAGAGTCATCCAGGGTAGGAGTGAAAACTAAACTTTAATTGCAGTTGACTGAGTTAATTAAGACTGTCATTTATTCAATAAAGTCATTTGGAATCAGTGTCACACAAAATGCTTGAACAACTTGCCAGTACCAGCCTTACACAAGTGCAATATTTTTTGTCAGGATTAGTTCCTCCAAGAGCAGTTAGTGTCTGATGAGGATGGCTTTTTTTGGCACACAGAAAGACTTATGGCAGCAATCATTAAACAGTGCATTGATGGTAATTTTGTGGTTTGTAGTATATAGGTTTTGAAGAAATGCAAAAAATTCCTTTATTTTGAAAAAAAGTCTACCCCTTAATTACACTGTTTGTTACGTTTCTGAACATGTCCTTGTTTTTACATTAATAGTTACGAGAAGTACAATTCACCTTCTCTAAAACATTCATGGATCACAACCACTTTTTGTGAATCTACCTCTCTTCACTTGTTACTTTAGTTCTGTGTGAAAGAGTCCCCATATGACCTTCTTTGGTGGTCCTTCATTGGTTTAATCCCTCTTTTCAGAACCTTTTCCATCTCTCTCTCCTCTTTTTTTTTTTTCTTCTTACTCCCTCTCAGTAGATAATCAGAATTGAATGGGATTCCCTCTGAGAATTCAATCTCCATATTATCTCAATGCATTTAAATAGTTTCAGTATAATTTTATGTACCATTTATGTTTCACAGTCTTGGGATACAGAGTGAGAATATCTTTTGAACAATATGACCTCACTGTGTTTATTCCTTCTGGTTTCTTCTCCCTTCTGCAGACCTTTATAAAACTGTTCTGCCAGTTTATCCCACATCCACCTAATTTTGCCAGCCGCTTCTAAAATTCATTACAACTTTTTCTGATGACTAATCTGAATATATTGCTCCCATCTGTTTCTGTGATCTGACATGAGTATAATAAGCAGTAACATTTCTACACAGTCTTTTAGTGAAAAATTTCCTTTTGGAAAAGGTGGTCTAACATTAGTGTATGAAATGAGAGATGATGTGTGGCCACAAGATCTGTGGCTAGCAGGTTGAGGGAGGTGATTCTTGCCCTCTCATTCTGCTCTTATGAAATCCCACCTGGAGTACTGCATCCAGCTCTGGAGCTTCCAGCTTGAGAAAGATGTGGTCCTGTTGGAGTATGTCCAGAAGAGGCCACAAAGATGATCAAGGGACTGGAGCACCTCTCCTACAAAGACAGACTGAGTGAGTTGGTGTTGTTCAGCATGGAGAAGAGAAGGCTCTGGAGATCCTCTTCGTAGCTTTCCAGTACTGCAAGGGCAATTTTTGACAAAGAGGTTGAACCTAGATCACATTAAAGGTCCCTTTCTACCCAAACCATTCCATGACCCTATGATGGGGAGAAAGAAGATTGGGAGAAGTTGTTTATTCTTTCAAAAATAAAAAAGAGGAAAGTCTAAAAGTCTTCTAATATCTTGCTACATATAGTAAGTTTAAGA
This sequence comes from Climacteris rufus, assembly GCA_013398175.1. Taxonomy (NCBI): domain Eukaryota; kingdom Metazoa; phylum Chordata; class Aves; order Passeriformes; family Climacteridae; genus Climacteris; species Climacteris rufus. Next base: position 537,982 of record VZRZ01006688.1, on the reverse strand, counting down.
TGAAGGAAAGGGAAAAACTTTTTCTGTGCAATATGTGTGAGCCTGCAGAACTCCTTAAGGAACAGCTTAGGAATAAATTGCTTCAGGGAGATGTAGGCCATATCCAGTGTCCATGGGCATGATGACCTGAGTCTTTGTCTCAGGATGACAAGATAAGCTGTTTCTAGGAGATGAGATTGCACAGGTGAGGAAGGATCATGCTGTGCTTACCTTAAAGACACCACACTGGGTTGGACCAAACTTTGATTTGAACAACTGAGGCTACTTGTGTGTTTTCCTATATTGAACATGGAAATTTCTATTTTCTGTACTTTGGCCATTGTCTTTAAAATGGAGGAATGATGCAATGAAAAGTCCCTTAAAATTTTACAGTTGAGATGTGAGCACGAAGGCAGTGCAGACAGCTATCTACTACTGTGTAAAACAAACAAAAACAAGCCATGAGAATTAGGCATATAAGGAAACAACTTATTTTCTGCCTCACACATTGTGTAGAAAATCCTCTGAGTCATGAAGATGACACCAAATTTTCAGCTTTGCAGATTCCTCAGGATGTGCCACCTGTCCTCAGGTCTGTAAATATGATTCAGACTACAGAGGAACTTTGCATTAACATAAAGATAACAGAAAAATCTTTACATGAGGCAGGACTTTTTTGCATTGCTGTAAGGATTGTACATTCAGATATGAACATTCAGTGAAGGAGACAGGCTGCATACAGTTTTCATATAGGAAGTGCTTTCATTTATTTTGCTAGCCTGTAGACAATATTCAACTAAGAGTATTACTTTATGCTAAGAAAAGTTTTAGCACACACACTTTTCTCCCTATCTTCCTTCCCCAAAGAAATCAATTTAGATGAATGCTGAAATGAATAATTTCATTGGGGAAATCATTGTAACTGCTAGAAATTAATCTAGGTAGACCTATAATTTAATTCTTAGAGTGACAGTGAATGTAGTTACATTATTTAATGTAAACTAATAGTTTATTGCAACCATAGGGATGGAATGGGATAACAATGAATATCATGCAAGTAATTATTACAGTCAGCGTGTCTAAATCAATGCAACCTATTCTTAGTATAGCTAAAGCTATAAAAGTGAAAAATAGCAGAGATATGAGGCAGAGAGGAGCCAGGGATTTTTCAGGTGCGAAATGTGGGAAGGAACACTAGGGGTGCCCTCTAACCAATAAATGTAATCAATAGAAAATTAAATTATTATATTCCATTTTATTTTGTAAACACCCTTTTATTAGTGAAGTTAATAAAAGAGGTGTCTGGCATTTGAGTATATTTCATACCAGCAGGTGTCTAAACTGTTCCTGAAACTTAGTTATGGAACCTGAACAGATGAGGTGGGACCTCTGCTCCAATAGTTCATGTCCTTGCTACTGTTCATTATGTCATATTTAGAATTCAATGGCTATTTTTTTACTTTTCATTCTGCATGAGCACAATCATCATATACACCATATGCCATGCCATTGCACATGTTGCACTATTCTATATTGTATGATTAAGTAAAATCCTTTTCCTATGTTATCATGAAGACCCAGTTTTTATGGGTCTCTGATTTTTCAGTTAACATCTGTCAGGTGCTCTACTGTGGTATATGTGAAAGTATTCCAACAGATAGGTTAAGGTTGAATTTTAGGAGCTAGAGATGTGCTCAGTGAGAGCTCTACGCTCTAGTGGACCAGGCATCAAGGTGTGGACCAGGGAAACAACTCTTTAGAAGAAGTATGCTTCACTGTAAGAAGCTCTAAGTCTGAATGGAGAAGCCTGCTTTGCCTAAAGCCGCTAAACTCCGCCATACAGTGTAGATGTTAAACAAACAAACAAAAGAAAGCTCTGCAAGAAGTAGCCATACGTGCTATCAAATGCTAATGATTGCTGCACCTAACAGGGCACTTTGTTCTGAATATTTTTGTGTCTGCTGCAATTTTGAGTCCAGGCATTTTGCATTCTCTAAATTGATTTTTTTTCGTAATATTTATGAGTCTGGACTGTGATAATTCATCATCATACACTTTGGAAGACACATGCTGGGCAATTTACCTAAGATCAAAGTAGGCTGGTGGTGGGGAGAAAGGGCAAAGATTCAAACCCACATCTCAAACATTAGGCTACAGCTTAATGCATGCAGATTTTTCTTTTTCCCCAATAAGAGGTATCACTCTCCTCCCTCCCTTTAGGACAGTCTGAATTTTATTTTACATTCAAAATTGAGCTTGACCTTTCACATTATACTGGAAAAACATGAATCCTCCTCAATTTACAGCACTTGTCTTCTCAGGGCAGAATGAACTTTTTTTAGAATTTACAGATAAGCCATTAATTAGTTAAGTACTGAAAATTAATTTTAAGGTATGTCTTTAAGAAATTTAGCATCTATGCTACTATTTATCCTTTTTTTTTTTTTTTGTTCTGAAAGTTCTCAGTTCTAGAGAGTAACAAAACCTCTTCAAGCTATTCATACCATTAAAAATAATTGAAAGTGTGTGTGTAAGTTATACTTGAGGAGGAAATTAGTTTGCAATTAAGTGAAATTATTGATGATAATTTCTTTACTGTGTAATGATGGGTTTTAGGAAATACATAATATCTCAGTAATGTTTTTTTTTTACCCTTAAGTTAGTCTCATCCTTAAAACTATCTTAGCTTTATTTGTATGGTAATTGACACTCAGGGCAATTTGGAGTGCAGTTGGATTTGCTCCAGGTCCTTCTCCCTCTCCCGGAAATGAACACAGTACTTATTTGGGGGTTTGGAGTAAAGGTGGACTCATCTACATAATACTCCCTCCTGTCCTTTCTTCCCCTAAGCAGCCCTGGGATGTAAAGCCCCAAGTTCTGCTAGAAGGAAAACTAGATTTATTTCAAATACCTTAACAACAAAATATTCTGTGCCTTGGTAGGCATAAGCTTGGGTGGATTGCTTCTACAACAGTGTCCACACTCAGTGTGCTGACAGCTCTCCTGGTCCTGCGATACAGCCTTGGAGTTGCTGCATAAAGGGTTCAGAACCCTACACTGAGCTTGCATGGGTGCACTCGAGGTTCTGTGCCTTTAAGCATGGGATTGTCACACAGCCAAAACCATCAGGTCCATTTAGCCTCCTGTCATAAAGTGCAAGCCAGGTCTTCTGCCATGCTGAAATGAAGGTGATCTTTATGGATACCCACAGAGAACCTGCCACAGACAAAACAGAGCCTGACTGCTGTGTGTGCTTCACAAGTCATCCTTTGAGAAGACAGAAAAACAGAGGATTAGGATAAGTCTGGCTGCTCCCAATGAAAAGCTGCAAGGAGTAAGGAATCTTTTACCACCTAGAAGGTACAGGCTGAGGGAAAGTAAGAGCTGCTGCCCGCTTGTTTCCCCCAATGCCACAGAAATCTTTCCTCAGGACATGGGGGCTATTAAACACACACAATTTCTTTGAGATTAACAGGTTCAGTTGGTTGACATAGCTGATGCACACTGTTTCTGCAAGCAGTTCTGAGTATTGACAACTATTTTCAAAGTCGCGTTGTAACCATTCCCTCCTTACCCAAAAGACTGGTTTCAGCTGGGTCAAGGGGAGGTGGCCTCTAATGGGAGTTTGAAGTTTGTTTTTCTTTCTGTTTATTATACCTGAAATGCTCCAGTGTCTTGGTTCATCTCCCTGTTAAAGGCCAGTCAAAACGAAGGTCTGCATTGCTCTCAGCACAAGGGGACCCTCATCCCCTTACAGCTATGCTGTGTGTCACAAAATGTCAAATACAGCCTCTCTGATTGTTAGCTGCATTATCCTTATAGCAGTAGAGCACTTAAGGAGCCATTGTGTACAGCATCTCCAAAGCTTTCGCAGATCATTGTGCCCCTGTGCTCTCGATGCATGTTTGGAATAACAGAGCACTGAAAATGGAGATAACTTTTATCTTTACCCCAAAATGCTGTGCCAGTGAAAATAATACATTTGGGAGCTTTATGGTAGAGCTGAACTTTTCTCTGAGAGAACACAACTCTACATCAGAAGGCTTTGGGATAAGGGAAAACTTGTCCCAAGTCAGAAAATAATCTTTCCAATAAAATATAACAATGGTAACAAGTGGAGTGTCTATACTGTGAGGATGGGACAAAGATTAAGGGTAGTTTAATTACACCATGCAGACTAAAAAAAATTTGCCTCAGCCCTCTCTAAAGACAGTGATGGAAGCTCATTATGACAGAAAAAAAGAGAATGTAAAGGCCAGGGAAATAGAAATTGCTGTATTCAGAATATATAGGAAGCACTTAGGTTTCAGTGAATATATGGGGTGCACAGATATTCACCCTCTCACTGTACAGGGGAAGGACTCTGATTTGCCCTGAAACAGGTGTGTGCTGTGACTTCTGGCTTTCAATGGGACAATATAAAGCAAAATAATCTATCTCCAGACAAAAAGGTAACAGATTCTGAATTTAAGGAGCTAATCTCTGGTGTTCTGACATGAGATATACAGATAAGTAACAGATTAGTGGAGAAATTCACTTGAGACTAAATGTATTATGGATGGTTGCATCAAGTATATCATATAGCATCTTATCTAGATTCCTGTCACACCTGTAAGCACAGTACTTGAAGAAGATTGTAATTGATAGCTTAAAAACTACAAGTATGCTGTCAGCTTGCAGTTTCCTTATGCATATTCAGTGCTAAGGAAGGAATTTGCTAGAGTTTCAATTTATTTCAAACCAGCAAAATAGTCTGGTTTAAGAAATAAATGCCCAAGCCAACACGGTGAAGAAACAAGCCAGTTGAAAGTGATATATAAAATGAATTCCAAAATTAGGACTTCAGCTTTAGTGAAAAGTTGTCAAAATGCTCTGAAATTGATCCTGGTTGATGCACTCCTATTTCCCCAAAATCTGAATTGCTTTTCAGTGAGTAAAAACAGTTTCTAATGAATCCCATGAAAAATTTCTGACAGACTGCTTCCCTAGAATCGTGTAATTTCATGCTATATTTTTGGTCCAAAAACAGTGACACACTGGAATTTTTGACATTGGATGACAAGCATAACTTTTAGCCAAATAAAGATCTTTGGGCAGTGTGTTGTATTTTTACATGTCTTTTGTGTTAGTACTAAGGATTACTTTTTGCATGAAGGCAAAAAGTATACATTTTAAATAAATAGAAAAACCTGGCCAAGAAAGAAATCTGAAAGGTTATCTGAGAGCCTTTTAGAGCATTCAGAAAACCTATATATATTGCTAGGCCTATAACTAAACAGTGTTAGTTAGCCACACTGGTTGAGCTTTTCACTTTTGGTGGTGTGGCATCTGATATTCTTAGCAGGTATTCAGTCTGACACATAAAATTTTTTGCCACAGAAAGGACAAGTTATGAAAGCCCACCATGGTAATCCTTGGATGTGAACCAGTTCAGAGTTTAGAGCTAGATGTCATGATCTATATCTACCTCAGGAAGATCGTAAAAACAGTATTCGTTTAGAAGAACAAAGCAAAAAGCAAAAAGCCAATAAGGCTGTCAGTGCAGCTGAACTCACATCTGACTCACCCTGAAACCTCATAGTTTGGGAAAATGCTGAAGCAGATTCAGTTCTGGTTTTGCACAGCTAAATGTGATTAAACCTTACAAAAGCCAGCAGGCCATAAGCATTCTCCAGTATTAATATCACAAAAACAACATTAAGAAAAACTCTGATATTAGAAACAGCCAGCCATTTGTTCACCTTTTCTATATTTTCTAACCCACATAGGATATTCTTAATGAAAACACAGGAGATATCTTTCTTAGCTGTGTGTGTGTCGGGGGGGGGGTGGTGTCAGGCTATTCTCTCATCTGGGAGAAATCTGTCTGGTTGCCCTCACTTCATTACTATATGCAGAGGCAGAAAAGAGTCTTGTGATTCTTTATAACAGGAGATAAAACTTTCTGTTTATGCTGCAGTGTAAACATTTGATCATATGGAAATGAGGGAGTTTATGCTCCAAAATTAAATGTAATGTATGCCAATAGAAGGAATCATAGCCAGTGTCATTAACAGCTCATGCTCAATTTGGTGTCTTCGAGTGGTCTAGAGATGTGTGTATCTGGCCTTAGGGGTGCTTCTTGCTTAAAAACACCTCAGATCACCTCCTTCAGATAGGAGAGGTAGAAGATGCTTAAAAATTTCTCAGAAAACTCAACAGAAAATAATAACTTCTGCAGAAAATAAATGGATGGAGACTTCCTTTTCCCATTATTGCACACCTGAGCCTTACCATCTCTTTCTCTTAGCTGATTCTGTAATTTTCTGGCAGATGAGTCTGCATGTCAGGATCTGTAGCTGGCAAAAGAAACATCAATATACAGTGAGGGAAAAATTTCTGAATATACATATTTAACTCAATGTCAGCATTATGAAAAAAGTTGATTCTAGTGGTGAGGTTCTACTGCAACAAGTGGCTTCACACTAAAGCAAACTGCAATAAATTAATGTAAAAGTGTAATTCTAAGCCATTGGGCTGATGGTGAAAGGAGTAAAATTAGATAACTTGAAGTAAATAATTTTCTTTGTGCTGTGAGAAACAAGTTTGAGATTTAAGTGATAAACAATGCCAGTAGGAGTGTTACTATTTTTTGGAGATGTTAAGTTCGGTTCAAAGCTCTAAGTGCAAGAGCTGGGTTAGTAATTGATGTATGTAGAAAATGTTCATCTTGTAAATCTTTCAGTGAGGAACAGTGGTTTGTACTCACCATGAGGCCTCCCTAGGAAGCTCTCAAGGATCCTCGACAATCAATAATTAAGTCTAGTAGCAGCCTCTGTGCTGCTTGAGAATTTTACTAGCTTGGAGAGAAGGAAACCGAGATAAAGAAAACTTTCTTTCTAAGTTTCTCCTTCTCTGTCTCATCTCTTCTGCCATGTTGTAAGGATGCTAGAGAAGGGTATATTGTCAGAAGGTATCAAGGATATTAATTTGAAGGAGCAGCTTTCTCTGGTAGGACAGAGGATGGGTCTCATTTGACTGGATGGAGATTCGTGTGTATGAGCTGATCCTTTAGACTTTGTACTGGAGAAAGGTGCTTCTAGCACTGTACTGCTTTTGTCTGGAATATAGTTCATTTTCTTGCTAGTAGCTGATACAGGAGTGTGGTTAGGATTTAGTATGAGAATAATATTGAAAATACACTGAAGGTTTTCATTGTTGCTAAGCTGTGTTTCTACCAACTCAGGAACTTCTCAATTTCTCGTGACCTGCCAATGAGAAGGCTGGAGGAGCACACAATGTTGGGAGGGGACACAACCAGGACAGCTGCCCCGAACTGGCCAAAGGGATATTCCATTCCATATGATGTCACTCTCAGTATCTAAACAGCAGGGAATGCTGGCTGGGGACCACTGCTTGGGAACAGGTTGGGCATTGATCAGTCAGTGGTTAGCAATTGCACCCTTCATCACTTGTTTTGCATATTCTAATTCTTTCATCATTATTATTAACAGTATTATTATTTTCTTCCTTTGCCATCCCATTAAACTGTTTTTATCTGAACCCACGAGTTTTCTCATTTTTACTCTTCCAATTCTCTCCACCATCCTGCTGGGGTGGGGGTAGTGAGAGAGTGGCTGTGGGGCGTAGTCATTGGCTAAGCCAGCATACCAACAATATAAACTCAACAGAAACTAGACATTTGAAATAGGCCAGATGAATGAAGGGCTATAATTGAGTGTTTCTCTTCACTAATATATCTAGATAAAAACCATAGATATCTAACATTTACACGTCACATGAAGCAAAACAACTTCTACATATTAAACTCCTTTTGTCTTGAAAGTTGGTGTTGTCAGTAGGCCTTAGTGGGCCTCAAACCAACACTTACACTACATCTAATCTAAAATTAATAAATCTTACATTACCAGAGAGAAGATGATGAAAAAATACTGAAACATGGACTAGAGTTTTCTAAAAATGATTTGCTGGGAACTTATTCTTGGCCCCACTGACACAGTGGGAAGTTCTGGCACTGACCTTGCTGGGGTCATTAATTCTCAGTGTCTCTAGAGACAGAGCGGGTGCTCAGCCGTATTTAATCCAGATGTATCTAACCTAGCCCAATCTAGCACAGCAAATTGCCATCTATCCATTGTCAAAGGGAAGTTCCATTATACATAAAATAGAGATGCAAATTTTATTTTTCACTTGAAAAATAATAGACAGAAATGTCTGACTCCAAGACCAGTCCAAGTCCCCTCCCAATTCTGACACTGTGTGATTTTATCAATCCTTTTGATGTTTTCCAATTTACCTACCCCTTCTGAAACGTAATTAATTTAGAATTCAGAAGAAAAATAGTACTTAAGCCTTTTTTATAATTTTGAAACAGCTTTTTTCAGCTCTTGTAAAGAACATAAAGCTTATAAGGGATTTGATAAACAAAAATCCATCAAGACCAACCAAACACTTTTCTTGACTCAAGAGTGTCAGTGTGGTTTTCATGGGTCACCTCCCAAGTCCAACAAGTCTAGTGTTTGGGCATGGCCAGTCATTAATATTTCACTGTAGTCTCTAAAAGCTGGGAAAGGGTTTATCCTCTGATTCATGATGGATTTAATGCCTTGTATGTTGGTTTTTTTCCCTTAACATATGACCTCACTTTCACCATTTTTTACCTTCTTGTTCACATTATACATAACAATAGCAGTTCGGGGAGTTGCTGTCATCCTTGTTTTGCAAGTGGGGACTTTGAAATGCAGTTATAGAAAGAGAGCAACAGCACTGAGAATATGCACAAAGATTCCTTAACAACGTCTGTTCCCAGTTACTCCCATAGCCCAATAAAATGTGCAGAGGGAATTAAAATTAAGTTTACAAAATTAAGCACCTCACAAAAAGGAGAGTACTTAATTGACATGGGATAATTTACAAAAGGGTTTGTTAGGAACTAATAGCAGTGAGTAGCTGTAGGATACAAATATCTCAGAACACCTGAGTTTCCTTTAATTCATTTGCATCTCTGCTACTGATTTGAAGCAACCATATTAATTTAACAATGGAAGCAACCTTAAGAATAAAAAAAGCAGAGAAAATATCAAAGTTGTCATAAGAAATATTATTGCCTTCTAATTTTAGTCTTGAGCAGGAAGCAAGGGTAAGATGTCATTGCAGGTATCAGGACAGGGAATAAAGGGAATGCTCAGACCTCTCATCTGTGATGTGAAAACCAAGAGGGGAATTAAAACAGCGAATGGCAAGTTATATATGGCTATCTTTTCCATGAATGAGGAAGGGGAGCAAGAAATAAGCCATCTGCAAAGTATTAATTCCCCTGAATGAGGGGGGAAGCAAGAAATGTTTTGTGAAGGCTGATGAATGAAATAAGCCACCTGCGAAGTATTCATTCCCCTGTTGTTTTGTGGGTGGAGACCAGACACCTTTCTTACCTGGGCAGGGTTGTGAGACTTTTCATGCCACTCTACCCAATGAATTTTTAGCAGAAAATGATGCTGCTTTTCCAGTTCTCTTGACCTGAATGTCTGTGTTGCCATTCCAGAGAAAACTGAGTGAAAAGAATAGCTTTGGTTTCTTATAATTTAGTGAGCCTGTGAGTTTTTAAAAAGTGTCTAATGATGGGAAAAAGAAAGAAGAAACAGAGGGAAAAATAAAGGTAAGAAGAAGAATAAAAAGAGAACATCAAGAAGGAGGATGGGTATCTGACAGTGCTTTTAGGAGCTTGGGAGACAGGTTGTTCTGAAGAAGAGATAGGGAAGTTTTCCATTTTGATACCTTTTTATTTCTCATTGGTAATATGAATGAAAACATGCTGGAAGGCCTGTGCATAAGCAAGCTGTAGCAAGAGAAGAATGGAGTCTGGTGGGCAAGGTATGGATTGCCATTGTCCTGAGAGATTGTTGCAAACACTTTAGTGGGGAAATATCTACCAAATTTAAAGGCTTAGAGGCTGCGGTCAAGATCTGCAGCCCAGACAGCTCACCCAATCCTAGTCTCAGTGCACAAGAAGTTCTGATTGTATCAGAGGGTACAGAACCACAGCAGGATGGTACTGTGTGCCCTTCATCTCCGTAGGACATCTTGGAGCTGAGGCTTACCAGCATCAGTGGTCAGGAGGAAATAAATCCATTTGAAATAAACCTCCCTGAAAACTTTCCCCTGAGTTGCTTAGGGATTCTCCCCAAGGAAAAACAGCTTTTATAAAAAGCTCAAGGTTCTTCTGTGTGCTTCTGCAAAGAACAAGCCTCTTCTTGGGGGAGAGGGAGAGAAATGTTGAATGAAGTCATGTTTTATCACCAAAACAAAAGCATTCTTTTAAGGCTTGTAGCTGTCTTTGGCCAGAAAGGCTTTTATGGGTGTTTACCTTCTTGGCAGCTGGTAAATACACTGAACAGTTTTATGAGAAAGTAAATTGTACATGTCTACAGATTTAATATTTCTACTGCTGTTATCAAACTTTTATTTCACATCAGATTAATGGAAACTTGATGTGATAAGAGTATTTAAATTAAAAAGTAGTATCGTTATATCATTTGAAGGGTTTTATTGGGGAGTTTTTTAGATGACTATTCAGACAGGAAAATAGTGTTAAATGAATTTGAATTAAGAGGAAACATACTTGCACAGAGTTTAATATGGGGGCGGGGGGGAATGGTTGGGGAGAAATAGATTTAATAACTGCATCTATATAATTGTTTGTGATTGTACACTAAAGTTATACTTCCCAGCTCTACAAAAAAAAGAAAGAAAAGAAAAAAAAGAACAGGAAAGATTGGCAATACAGCAATGACAAAGCAAGAAAGCAAGATAAACACAATGAGGTACAAGTACAATTTCTTTAAAATAGACTGCCGATTTAGATCATTTGCAGGCATCTAGGCATTGTGGCTATCAATACAAATATCTTAATTGCTTTCCCACAGGTCTTACATGCCAGTGCTTCTTTTTTATCTACTTTTTCTTGAAGGCATCTTGTTGAACCTTTCCTAACCAAGTTTCTTTCCACCAGTTTGGAATTTTTTTCACTTTTAAAAGTTACTCAGCTTCCTATAATCACTTAATCCAGTAATTTTTGTTCTTCATTGAGTTGTATTGGCAGGGGAGAAGCTCATGTTTGTGTGGTCCGTTCATTAGTCTGAGTAAATGAGAATGAATTTTCCACAGGTAATGTGTTTGCAGTTATTATTTTCTCTGCTTGAAGTTGTGAATAAATCACAGAAGGAATCAGCACGTTGATCATGGAACCTTATTTCTTCTGCTGAATAGGGAGCTGAACAGAGAAAAATGTGTTAGTTGTAACAAACCCCCACAGAAGAGAAATAATACTCCAGGGGAGAAGTGCATACTTGAAACGTAATAAGTTGAAGTGCTCTTTGGGTTTTGGGCCTTGACTGCTGTGTGCTCAGTTTGTCTGAAAAATCTGACTACTTTACTGAGATTAATAAATACGGAAAGATTTCAAAGGAATGTTGGAAGTTTTGTTCTGTTTTTAAAAAACATGTTTATCTGCTTGTGTAATTGTGCAGTGGAATGCTAAAATTTGTGTGTTTAGTAATGCTGGTTCAAGAAGACATTAGCTATTTGCTAGTTTTGTATATGCCTGTGAAGAATGTGTTGTCTATACTTGAAAAAAAAAAAAAGCCAAATTGATTCTCTTTTCTTCATTTGGTGCATTTTTTGTAAGAAAAAAAAACCAAACAAGAATGTGAACATAAGTCAATAAAATTTGCCTCATCCTCAAAAAACAAAATAAATTAATCAAAAATTTTAGTAGAAACAATGTTCCTGGTCTCTACACTAATAGAAATATTTGTTAAGGTTAAACCTTCCTGTCTTAGTCCAACACGATGGAAAAGGTAACTGTTGAGAAATGCCACAACATTGCTGTCTGGGTATTAGTAAAGGCAGGGAAACACAAGGAGCTTGTACAGGGTTCTTGCATATAAATGATGAATCAGAATATGTGTCCTTACAGTGAAAGCATCAGGAAAGGCAGAAGCAAGGGCTGACTGGGATAACTGGATTTCTGTTCTGTGAACAAGTGCCTCAGTCCTTGTCAAGAGATGGAGATGGCAGATGCTATAATATTGAACATGATGTTTAGGAAACGACAGTGTTAGGTTTCATGTTGTTTGGTACTAACCTAGTAAGGATAGTTCTGCTTCAGCATTTCAAGAGAGCTACATTGCTAACACAGCCACCCTGTTCTCTCCTCTGAACCAGACTTTCTGATAATGCTCTCTTGTAGGAATACTTCCATGTTCAACCTCGTGTCATGAAAACCAAGTAAACAGACTTTGTGTCAAAATTGTAATTTTTCTCAGTATTTTCTGCTTTCATATTTGTCTGTTGCTCCTTCTTGATACGTTTAGTTGATTTGTATTTTTTTCTGTTTAAAAATGAAAAACAAATTAATTTAAGAAAATAAAAGAAAAAGGGGAGAATGTGATTTTTAAGTGAACATAATGGTTTTTTTTTAATGATTGAGAAGACCACAACAGAGAGCCTGATCTTCTTGCCAACCATTTAACTGTGGATACAAAAGTGTGCTTGCAGTGGAGTGGTGTTGTGTAGTGCAGTGGAGTACTTCTTATCCAAGGGAACGATATAATAACAAAAGAATGTTTCCATCAAATGATGTGTTGTCATAAAACTCAGTGTTATCCGTATGAGCACCCATTCATAATAAAAAGTAATGGGTTTATAAAATACCTAAAACACATTTTGATTCTGAAATGGGTCATGAACGAATATATGGGAAGGTATGTTCAGCTCCACAACAGTTCTGTAATGTGAAATGGGATGAATTTAGTGGCACATAAAGTCATGTCTCCAGGATAGGAAGTGAGGTACATCATGTCCATCTGAAACTTAGGTCCCTAACTGTCATCTCCAGGGATTGCCAAGGTATGTTTGTTTCTGCTTCCAGCACAAGTCAGCTTTGTGAACCTTTTCAGCCTTACTTTCACCAAGTGAATGCAAAACTTTCTTGGTTGTTCTTGATCTGGAGGGCTTGAACTGGATACCTCAGCCCTCCCTTTCTTCCCATAAAAATTGACCAGCTTAGGATTGTGGAGTGCAAGTCCAGAGCATCAAGATCTGACACAGGAGTTTCGACCCGAAAACAGGCTTGTAAAGGACCCAGAAATACCCAAAGAAATAGAGGAAAATTGGCACCTCTGTTCTGGAAACAGGATCATAAAGAGTGATGTTTACTGTATGAAGAAAGAATCAGAAAAATAACATTGCTGGCAAAGTCAGTCATTATCTAAATTACTTAATAACGAACTTCCAGACTTGCAATGCTTCACTCAGGTTGCTTTAAGACAGAATTTTTGCTGCTTTGAAACAGCTCATAATCATGTTAAAAGGTTGTTTATTTTTTTCGAGAAGTAACATTACTAAGTTCAAAAACTTTTTAACCATTTTATGATAAAAAGAACTTCTTTTCAGTCCCAAACCATGGCAGAGACTAGGTGCGTTCCCTTGAGAAATGCTTTTGACAAACTGTAAACTAACAAACCAATCCCTCAAAATCCAATAGTTTCCAGTGTTGAATGACAGTCTTTTTACTTGGCCTCACTAAAAGAAGGCCTGTGGTTTCTGGAGGGAGTCCCAGCTTTGTTGGGTTGCTCTGTATTTGGCACATCCAATCACGCGAAACATTTTCCTACTTTCAAACCATTTAGATGTGTGGTACACATCTCCTCGAATGCACTCGGCTAATGTACCATTAGCCACTGGCATAACTACTGAGTAGTTACTGAAGTGCTTTGAGATATTATATCCTACAATATTTGCTCTGCCAAGGCAAGATTCTGTTTGTGCCTTTCAAGCCACTCAGCAAAGGGAAAGAAACAAACCTCCTTGTTATATGTAGAACTTTTTAGTTCTCAGAGAGCAGAACTGACTCTGGCTCTCGAGGGACTCATTCTGTCAAATATACACACCACCATTACCATTTTGATATCACTACTATGGTGCTGATTAGAGTTTTTAAGCAACTCTGGTGGTTTTAGCATCTGTGACAGGGAGTTTAATTGGTGCAGCAGTGCTGTGTTAAGCAGCTGAAGTGTCCACAAGGGACTGGCTGGCTCCCAACTCTCTGTGAAGACAGGAGGGGATGCTCAACAGCTTGTCCACAGTAGCTGATGAAGCTTTCTTAGGTGGCTTTTCCTGACTACCCCTCCCGCTGGGACGATGTTTACCTTTGTCACTTGGTTCTCTATCCCGGTACACTTTCCAGGCACCTTATGTTCATGTTTTGCCAGAGCTTACTGCTGTGGGCAAACATAATCTTTCAGCTTCAGCTGTGCCATGTGAACAGGGTACTTCCTTGAGCTACTCATGTCTGAAGGAAGGCTTGGGTAAGGTTTAGTTAAGGACTAAAGTACAGGCCAGAAAATACAGACTCAAAAATACAGCAGTCGCATGACAAAAATGCACTGATCCAGTTCAAATAATTTGGCTCTGAAAACACAAGTTTCATGTCAGATCAGGTTCCATCAGCTGAGGGGTAACAGTGTGGTGTTTCTTCATGACCCAGCAAGAGCCTGTCCTTAGTCTGAGGACTTTGTGTCAGGAGTAAGGCTGTAATTCCAAATCCACTGCTGGCTGCATGGTTCAGACATTATTTTAAATGCAAAATAAGTACAAAAATCACTTTAAAAAAAAAAGGTCCTTCTTTGAGGTTGGCTGGAGAATGTTTCTGCTCAGATTTACCCCATTCTGATTTTTCTGAAATTATTCAAAAGTGATTTTTCCGAAACTATTCAAAAGTGATTTTTCCCAGCCATGAAACAATTTTGCTTTAGATCAGCTGCTTGTTTCACATCCTTGGCTTTACCAGATCACCAGGTTTTGAGAGCAGTACCCTGTAAGAACAGCTAAATGGGAAAGGTGAGCTCATACACACAACAGAAATCTCAAGACCAATTCCCAGGTAAGTAACAGTTGCTGACAATTTCCCATTAATAGGCTTCTTCACCACAGGGGTTTTGTGTGTATTTTCTCTAACTGTGCAATCAGGTAAAATCTGCAGTCCTGAGCACTTGGTTAGCAAGATTGTCTCTTTGGCACATCATATAGATAAGTAAATTTTGCAGTAAAGTTCATGTTCCAGCATTATACTATCATTTATGAAAGTATTTGTAATGTGCCTCTTAAGCAATTGTTGTTCACTTGATGAGCTCAAGATAAATTACATCTTTCTGTGTCTTATCATTTTCTTTAAATTTTGTTTCCACAAAAAATAATAGGGCTGAATAGTACTTTCAGAGTCTTAGCTCAACTTCCATTGCCCTTCTTTCTAACCAAGTATTTTAACAAATACTATAATCAAGAAAATAGAGGTGGTTTGCACAGTGCAGCCTCTTATACTATCACACCTCCTTTATGGATAACAAATGCTGACAGGGCCTACAGGCTGTTAGAACCCCAGCTGTTTCTCTGCCCTGCCTTCTTAAATGCTGTTGGAGCTGATTGCATACCCTTCCCTGACATGAGATGAGTTCTCTTCTTCAGCAGAGTGTGAAACACACACAGGAAGGACTGTCTCCTGATGAGGCTCTTCATATCATCTTTCTCTACTGTTTTACTGTAGTAAAACATACAGCAAAGCAGGCATCTCAAAGATAGCGAGGAATTAAAATAAGAATCTTCAGACTGAAAAATCAATGTTGCAATGTACAAATTTTCAGAATGTTTTCTCTCATCAAAGAGAAAATTTTTTGCTCTCCATTTTTTTCAGTGATGTTCACAGCCTCTTTATCTTTGAATTTCTGGGGATGGAGAGGCAAATTGGAAAGCTGTAATGTTTAATTATGATTACGAATAACTGACAACCTGAACCTCTAAAACCATGAAATAAAGAAGATCCTGGGGGGATCCTTTTTTCCTTTTATTTTTTTTTTTTTCTGATTCAAGATGGACTCATTTCTCAGCAATCTCAGGACTTGTGATAGCCTGGCTTTTGATCTGTCTCTCCTCTATGTAGTAATTTCCTTCATGCCATAATTATTCTTGTGTGGAATGTCTACTTTAATATGTGATGAACACATAAACTTCAGCACTAATCACTAAGCATTGAAATGTTTCACTACAAATCGTTGCTGCTCTCTGCCAGCAATGAAGCCATAGAGCCTTTTTGTCTCTCTTGCTGAAAGAGAAATACTACACTTTACAGGATGGTGCTCAGCTCACCCTGGCTCAGGAATGGACCAACATGACGTCAGTCAAGAACTCTCCAAATCATCCTGCAACAGAAGACAAAGCTCTTGTAGATCTACTTCTGTGTCTGAAATCTAATCACCACACTCAGGGGTCTTTGGCAGATTGGCTGTGTAGGCTTAAAATGCTGTGTTGCCCCCCTTCCCCCGTGGCATGTCTTGTTCTCATGCCTACTCCAGGGAGACCTCTGCTTTCTGCAATGCCCTGAAAGGAGGTTGTAGCCAAGTGGGGGTCCATGCCTTCTCCCAGATAACTGGAGACAGGACAAGTGCAGGTGACAGCCTCAAGCTGCACCAGTGAAAATTCAGGTTGAACACCAGGAAGAATTTCTTCACAGAAAACATTGTTAAACACTGGAAGGGTTGCTCAGGGAAGAGGTGGAGTCACCATTCCTGGAATTGTTCAAGAAATTGCTCGACAAGGCACTCAGTGCTATGGTTTCCTTGATGTGGTAGTGTTCGGTTAAAGATTGTACTCAATGACCTTGGAGATCTTTTCCAATCTTAACTATTCCATGATTCTATGATACTTGCCTTTGTGCCATGCTTCCCACCCTATTGTTCCCACTCAATAGGCCAGGGTATGGTGTTCAGCCCGTACAGCATGAGGCATGAGAGTAGATCTGTGGGATCTGGGCCAGATCAATGGGTAGGCAAATTTGCCTGTCTCACCCTGCATCGTTTCTTCCCACCTCTGCCTGAAGTATCTGATGTTGGCTGCTCTTAAAAAGAAGTGACTGATCTAGATAAATGCAGCCTGACGTATCTTGTGTTCGCAGACAACATTGTTAATGAACAAAGCTGGATATACTGTTTGTTCACTTTTCACAATGAGTGATCATTTGGGAATGCATTTTTCACTAAGAATAAGAAAATTTGAAAACACCTGAGGCATTTAGATAGGCTCAAAACTCCAAAGAAGCCTTTTTACTTAGATGTTCTGTTACCTGAATTAAATAGAGTGATAAGGATAATAGATATTAATTCATACCACAGGGTGTCCATGCCAGCTTGCCTCCAGGTATTTGAGGAAAAACACAAAATTCAGTTAAATCCAAACTCACTTGTGTAGAGGCAATCCATGTAACAGAATCCTGCAGATAACAAATCAAAAGTAAAAGGAAACACCTGATGGTAGTTAGAGAGGGCATGTTTTACTGCGTACATCCAGTGCAATTCAGGGTGTTGTGATGGGAGTGCCATAAACATTTAGAAAGAAAATTCATGTTTTCTGCCTTTTTGTGAGGTTTTAGCCCTGTTTACACCCCTCTGAATCAGGTATCTATTGTATGGACCTGGTACATGCTCCTGCCTTCTGGAAAGAGGGGGGGTGATACCTCTTCTGAAGGATGCACTAGTGCACAGACAAAATGGTCATGTATTCTGGAACAGGATGGCTGCTTTTCATTGCAGGGACATCATACATATACTAATCCTGCTGGTGTTCCTCTGCTTCAAAATTCTCTATTTACCTGCAATTTATCCTAAGCCTGCCTTTTTCCCCAAGTCAGGCAATCAAGGAAAATATCTGCAGCCCATGTTGCACCCTGAATGTGGTGAGCAGAACTCGGCAAAGTCATCATCACATGAAAATTTATCCTGCAAAATGGATTTGTCCCTAGTTTTTTTTTTTTTTGTTTGTTTTAAGGAATCCCAGGTTTAAGTTATGTTGGTTTGGAAACAGCGCAGGATCCACATTTGTCTAGCCTCAGCAGATGTTGGGTTAGAGGACATGCTTTGAGTTTTGCTGTACCAAGAGGGTTTGGGAACTGATTGCAGAACATTTGTAGCACAGGCCAGTTCAAGATGCTTTATTGTGTGTGCACTGTGACAGCAAATATCAGCATTTCTGTGCAAGGAAAAAAAGATGATTTTTACTCACTGAAATTACATCCAGCAGTAGGACACTGGAGATGCAGATGTAAGCAGTTTTGTATTTTGGACATGACTGCATGAGGAAATGGGAAAGCAAGAACATAAAGGAACAAAATTTTAGGACTAGGACAGCTGACACAAATTGATAAAAGGGATATTCCACACCAGATGACATCAGCTCAGATACAAAAATGAAGAAAAGGAGGATGACATCCCTTCCTTCAAGTGTGTCATCAGCACTTCTCTGCTTGGTATTGTCAGCAAACTCGCTAAGGGTGCACAAAAGAATGTGAAAATCCAAAATGTTGTGTCAACATTGTTTAAAGTGCAACTATTTTGAGTCGTAACAGAATTTCCTCCCAATGATGTGGGAAAAAAAAATAGCCAAATCAGTTAAACCAGTGGCACATGAAATTCACATGAAAATAGAAACACAAGTGCTGATTCTACTTGGGCATGTCTCTCCTTTGGAGAATTTGGAAGACCTGGGTACCGTATAAAGGAGTCCAGGAGAGCTGTGAAAAGAGCTATACATGGAGAGACAAACAGCTTAAGAAAAACATGCCTAGTTTCAAAAGCATTTGGTTCAGCTTAAGCTCGTCTGCTAAGGAGTTTTGGCTCACTAGAGAGGTATGAGAAAGGGTGAGAAAAAGGGACTGACTGATCCTAGGAGGTGCTGAATGCACCTATACCCTTTCCAGGTAGGACTGTCTTTCTTCATCTCTCTCTTACTTAAAATACATCTATGCAGAAGAAAACTTCTATCTCCCTGAATAAGAGAAGCCTTGAAGTCCTAGGAGTTTTTGGAAGTGTTGAACAACTTTATATGTGACACAAAATAATTTTTAACTTGACAGTGCCTATGGAAGGAGTAAAGTTCCAGCCCCTGTTTCAGATTTCCTCAAAATTATAATATTCTTGCAGCTATCCAGAACTCTCAAAAGGGTGACAACCAAAGGTCAGGATGATCAAAACTTCGGAGTGTCCTGAAGAGATGAACAGGAATGTCAAAAGTAAGTTTGGGATGTTGGTTTACTGGCAGTGGTGATAATGGTAGGGGATGGGTTAGCTGGCAGGTGGAAACAGTGTTCTGCGCTGTGACAAAAGCTTGTGGGGCTAGCCTCAGCTGAGTGCCACATAACAGCTGTCACTCTGCATGTCTAGCTAACTCACTTTCTTGAGACTGAATTAAACAGCCCTTGGCCTGTGCTTCCATTTCTAAGCAGCAAGAATATTTATGTGGCAGCTTTCAGACTCATCTCCTGCAGCAGGAATAGCCTGTAGGCAGGCTCCCTGTCACAGGAGTGTGTGCTTCATCCCGTGCAGCAGCTCCTGCACCAGAGGGAGAACAGCCCCCTTGCTCGGGACACTGCACTGAGACAAGGTGAAATGCAAGTCTTTCAATCTTGCCAGTCGTGGTAACCCCTCAGCATGTTTGTGCCTGCTGACCTGCCAGTGTATTCCAGCAGCAGTGTTCCCTAAGCCAGATGTTTAATTCAGGATTTCAGGTGGGTGACATGAAGGTCAGAGCCTGTGTGTTTTTCAGCAATATCTTTTGTATGCTCACATTTTATAAGCTGACAGACTGTCTTCTATTACCACAAATTGCTTTTACAGTGTTTTTTTTCATCTGTTCTGTCATAACAAGAAGTTTTTCTCACCTGGCTCAGGAGACAGAGGAACTCTGTTTGAAACAGTCTGTGAGAAACATGCAAATAGCCCAATCCAGACTTGGATGTGAATTTTCATTTCTCCAAAAGGCAATCTTCTTTCAAACTGGGGCTTTTGCTCTGCCCTTGAAAGAGACAAGAGCTAGTTGCAGAATGCAGATCTGTAGGAAAGTTTTCAACATCCTGCTGTGTGATGGCCTATACCTTGGATTTAATTTCAGGTCACTTTCTAGCACTGGGTATTTAATTTCTCATTTGTCCTATGAGTCCTACTTTACTTTACAATTGTTGATGCCTCTGAAAGCTCCTGCCAACAGTTTGCCATCTGTTTTAAACTAAAACCATTTAGTTTCTCTTGATGTGAGACAAAACCATCTGATACAAAAATATGAACAGTAGGTGGCCAGCTTATCACTTTTTAATGTACATGGAAACTCACAAGTGATATGCAGGGGCTTTGGTAATGTTCACCATCCACAGACCCTTCCAGAGAGCCTCATTTAAAGCTAAGTGCAGCCTCTCCTAGATGTGCAGGATTATAACTCCTCCTCAGCTGAAGAGAGTTCTTTCCTCATTACCACTGTTCATTTAAAATATTTGTGAAATTGTGAGAAAACATTGTTTCCTTGTTCGAAAGGATTCTAACTTTTCTTAATTTGTGAGTTTTTAAAATGTTTATCCTTATGCTCCTGGATGTTCCTTAAGTGCCCCTGGTGTAAGTGGAGAGGGAAATGAGTGCTCATTATGTCTCTTATGAGAGAAACAAGGACTGTCAGATGAAAATAGCAGGAGATGGATTAAAAACAAGAGGCAGTTCTTGTGTGTGGCACTCCTGGCCAAAGCTTGGCTGAAAATAGTTTAAGGGATTCAAGTGCAGACAGGTAAAGTTAATGAAGAGAACTACACTGTGAGGCTTTCTTAGACATGAAAACAACATCCATCTCAGGAAGCTGGAGGTTGGGAAGCACATGACAGAAGTGTTTGTCTGCTGTGGTTTTGATTTCTGATATTCCCCTCTGGAATATCTCTTCTGGCCACTCTCAGGATTCAGAGGTCTTTGGTCAGCACTAGCACAGACTGGAGACAGACGCAGGGTGGGATGAAGGGTGGGGTATAGGATGGGCTGTATTTGTGGATGGGCTGTGAACATCTCTGATGGACACAGAAAGGAGGGCAGGCATTGATCCTGCTGCTGGAGGAATGGGCTGCGGTCTGCCTTTGCTATCATCTGGCGGAAGAAAGTTTTCCTTCAGATGAACTGACAGTGACTGCCCTGTGACAACGAAATCCTGTCCAAGCCTTCTTAGACTGAAAGCAGCTTTGACTTTCAAAAGTGTCTTTCATTACTTCAGGCCATTTTCTCAAATTGTGGGTCTGAAATGGAGGCAAGAGTGAATTACTTTATATCAAAAATACACATTTCAGTTGAAATGAATCAACATGAAGCAACAGAGAAATCAATAATGATGCATCATAAGGGACAAAATCTGTAGGAACACTGTTTTCTGATGGTGCTGGTTTTTAGCTGAAATAGTGGCTCCTCATTTGAACCACTCCAGCACTGGGAGAAAAGGCCTCAAAGCAGGACCCAAATGAATTAATTTTGCTGGATCTCTTATGTAGGACTTCCTGCTGGTACAACTGGAACAAGAGGCAGGAGTAAAGCGGAATGTGAGGAGTGCACTAAGGCAGCTGTGGACGGATGAGGGCAAGTTAGGAGGCAGTGGCAGGACCTGGGATGGAAGATAAGGAAGCAAGAGGAGAAACTGCCTAGAAATTTACAGAGAAATAGAAAGGTGTTCAGAAACCATGCTTGTTCAGAAAAACAATATGTCCTGGGAAAGTAGCTATGTAAGTGAAGAGGCAGATGAGTCTGCAGCTAAATTGTGCTAAAATTAAAAGCCCACAGTTTGCAAGGCCTGGTCATTGAGGAACCAGGTCAAACTTATGGTTTAGCAAGACACTGCCCTCTGTATTTCTACTGTATTTTTTTAAAGTGATCTAATGACTTAAGGGAATATTTTCCAAAAGCTATCACAGGGGGATTTAGGAGCACACAGCTCAGTTCCTCTCAAAGGCTCTTGTGCTCCCAAATTAAGCTCTCTTGAAATCTCCCTAGTAACCATTATTTATAATACAGCCCTATTCTAACAGTTGCATCTTAATTTTTTCCTTTCATTTATGAAATATTAGTGATCATTTTAGCTGCTTGAAAGATAAAGGACAATGGTACAAATTGTATTTCTTCCAACTTGCATTTTTATAATTAGTTCCCAGCCGGCCTTTTTCATCATTCCTGAAATGTAACTGAACCAGGGATAGAGAGAAGAAGGAAATAAAGAAAAATCAAAGCTGTGTTTGATCAGTATTGCAGTATGTATCAATTCTAAACCAAATGCTTCTGGCAGCTTCCAAAAAAAGGAATACAAAGAAAGATATTGTGTAATGGGAGAGTCATCTGCAGATCATTGTTAACAATAATTAACAGCACAAAACAAGGGATTCTTGTGGGAGTATGTATCTTCCAAAGATAAGGTAATGGTGTTGTATGCTCTAAGTGATTACATGACTTGATGCCTTCATCACAGCACTTCAGATAAGGCACTGACAAATCAGTGCTGCCACTGGCACTTAGCAGATAGAGGAGTTTCCGAGTTTCTGGGACCATTCCTAGTGTGGAGATCCTGCACAAACATGGTGCTGATATGAAGTTTTGCAATCCAACCCAAAACACACTGGGAGAAAATGAGAGTGCTTATGCAGGATGTGGAACTTGCCTTGTTTTATTGGAGCTTTCACTTAGAAAAAATGAGAGCCAAAGTGGATTGGACAACAATGTAGCTGTATCCACTAGTTTTTCGTTTCAGAACAGTATATGGACTCTAAAAGAAGAGACAAGCACTTCCCAAAGGAGCCTGGGTGACATTAGCGGTCAGGATTGAAAACGTTTTAACTTAAAATTTTGAATACCATCCCCCTAGGTTTAAAACAAAAGGGAAACCTTTTTAAAAAGAAGGGAATTTTTACTTTAAAGTGAAATTTTGTTTTAAAACAAAGGAAACTTTTTAGTGGGTTTGGGGTTTCAACTTTCCTGTAGTTTTCCAAGACATAATATTTTAGTCAGCCTGGTGGTTACATCTTACTTTGCTGGGATTTATTTTGGGGAGAAGATATACCTTTGCTAACTTCTAAGCAGAAGAAGCCAGACATTCAGTTGTCTGCAAATCACATAACCTTTCATCTGGTTAGCCCAGTTCATTCCAGACAAGGATTACACCCAGTCCAACCTTATGCAAACCCTATACAGAGACTCATATATTAAATTGTGTAAGTGGGAATAGAGTTAGACTCATTTAATGTAAATATGGTCCATACAATTCATATTGATAACCACTTTAATGTCAGCTAGTCTCTTTTCCCTACATGTAAATTGAAAGGGCCAGATTCTGCAGTACCTTTTAATTCACTCTCCTGTAGTAGATGCAAAAATAGTTTGTTCTGATGATTGCAGCATGAAAGACTCTTTATCCAGTAGGCTTTACATGTCGTCTTTCCAGTTAGCCACTCTGTGAGGATAAAGTAGGAGCCCATTCGGGATGTGAAGCTCAGTTCTTTGCCAGTTGGATTTTCAAAGGCACAGCCTCATCCCAAGATCAGCCACCTTTGCCTTGACACATTTTTTGCTGCACTTCTAAAGCTTGCCATTCACAGCTGCCATACCTGATCTCACTGTACATTCAGTATGGAAACAACTTCCTGGAAAAACAAGGATTAAGATGCCCCTACCCCCCAATTTTCTCATCATAAGCACATTTCAAATGAACAGTTTTGCTGAGGGGATTTGATGAAAACTTCGTTCTTAAACTCAAGCAAGTATTACTCCTTTCTTAAGGCTGCATTGTTTTAAACAATGTTTTAAACAATAGGAAAAAGAAATGCATGAGAACATGCAGTGTAAGGCCAGAAGCCTTAGCTGTGCTTTCTTGTTCATTCATGACACGAGCAAAATCTTCCAGAAAGGCAGAGAGGAGATGTGTGGTGCAGATATTCCACCTTAGCAAAATCAGGACACTTCTGAAAGATTTCCATTTCGTAGTTATAAACTGAATTGCAAGTAATTAGCAGCAAAAAGAGTCAAAATTTAGAAGGCTGGTTCTGGTCAGATAAAAGTTAAACACACACGTAGATTTAATGGGATACCTTGAAAAAGCCACTTGTGTCAGCATGAATGCTTATCTTACGCATATATTTACATTTAAGAATATATTTACTGTGAAACAGAAATTTTCAAGTAGTCCTTTTAAGTGAATTGTGATCCCATGAATAAATAAAACTTCTCTATGTGATAAAAGTGGTAGAGTCCCCTGCGTTTAGATTTGCTGCTAAGGAGAATGTCTTTCTGCAGTGTCACTATTATGTTGAATGTTAAAAATACCATGTAATCACATTAATTTTCAAAATGGGTGTGAAAACATCATAGTGAAGACGTGGGAGGAAAGGGGTTTCTATTGTGATCAGATGAACACTCAGTTTTGACTTTACACAGAAGATGAAGTCAAACTCTTCTTGGAGGTACTCAGCATAAGGGCAAGAAGCAATGCTTTACACATTGCAGCTCGGGCTAATAATAAATAGATTTAACAAAAAAGGGTCCTTGCAGTAAGAGTATCCTTGGAGGGTTTTGAAAATAATCTCTGCAAGAGAAGACCAGAGTATGCAAAATCTCATGTGACGGAGCAGTGCTTTGAGCAAGTTTGAACTCAAGACCACCAGAGAGCCCTTCCAACCTGAGTTATTCAATGATCAAGATGTTGACATCAAGCAAGCAAGGGAGAACAGAGTGAAGGAATGTAAGATAATGCAACAGGAGTAACTATAATCAAGGACAGGTTGCTGGGAAGGTGGTGGATTGATGGACACAGACTTCATTATTGAGGAGAGCACAAGAGATCTGAAATTCTCCTCTTTGTGAAGACTTTAGGTTCCTGAAAGTGCACACTACCTGCCAGGTGGGATTTTCTGAAGTACTCAGATGTCTTTTGTTGGGATTCATGGCAAGAGGCCCCTCTGCATTTGGAGGTGTTTTGAATGTCGTTAAATGTACTTGGGATTCATTCATGTGGGGACTGCTGGAGTCTACCTTGCTTTTAGACTCATGTACTGACAAAGCATAATTTGCAGTGTAGAAGTAAACTCAATATCGCTGACTTTGGTACTCCAATGTGGAATGAGAGTGCATACAACTAAAAGTAGTCTTCATGATGAGTCCAGAGCAAACTTTCACCACTGTCTACAGAGGCATTTCTCAGGATCATTCTGAAACGCTTTTAGGAATGGCCCAAATCTGACTGAAGTAAAAATAAAACAGGTTTTACAACAAACTGCAAGATGTTGAGTAATAATAGGAAATTATTTTGGGACTCTCACTTGAAGCTTCCATTTTTGGATCAACTGCTACTGGTGGATTAATGCAGAAAAATATTGGGGATCTTTTGAGAATAAAATAAAATTGAGAATAAAATTAAATTAAATTGATAATAAAATTTTGCTTTGACCTTATTCACATGCCTTTTCAACTACTTATTAGTCATAGATAAAATCTATAGAGGTGTCCATGAAGAGTAGGTTTTTTAAATACATCCATTAAATAAACCATCCCAACATGAGCATAATTAATCAGTCTTGCATCATCCAGTTGGGAAAACAGAAGCTGAACTGCGTTACCGTGGTAACAGTTGTCATTGTTTGACTACACACTTGGGAGTATCACATTTTGAAAAAGACTGTTTGCATCATTTCTGGCCCAAACAGTCCTCTTTTTTCCTGTTTTAAAAAGGAAAGTCCTTACATTTAATGCAAATATGGCAAGAGAAACGTGATGCTCCCCTTCTAAAGTGTGCTCCACATCATATCTGCTAGGCTTGGACTTGATTAATTGCAAGTAGAATGTAAAGGAGTGGCCTGCCAAAAATCTTTAACGTAATTTCTAATCATGCCTTATGCCAATCTCTCACTCCTGCCAGTATAATCTAATGACCCTAGGGATGGGATGTGATGTACTCTGGCACCTGAAAGAAACTGTCAGTAGGTTTTGGAAATAAAAATGTGAGAATTCTTAATAGAATTTACCAACTCCAGGATATCACTTGTTAAGGGCTGTTTGACAACAAAAAATCAGTGTGTGCTCCAGGAGAGAATGGTAGCCTTATCCAGAGAGGAGGGGAGACAAAACATTCAACTCCCAGACATCTCCCCACCCTTGTTTTACTGTGAGCAAATTTTCTTCCTTTTCTTTTAGTCCCTTACAGCAGTCCCTCCTCCTCCTCACTTTCCCTGCTGTTCAGAGGCCCTGACACTAATCCCTGCCATCCAGCTGAATGGTCAGATTCTTACCAAAACGGTGTGCCGGGATGAAGTAGTCATTACCTGAACTATGCAGATAGATTACTGAATCTGAAAATCTGCTCATTCAAGTGGACATGCCAGGTAGCAGAAAGCAGCAGAGCTCCGGATCAGAGCCTGTGTCAGAATTAATTTCTCTGCAGATCTAACCCCTGCACTGCATAGTCCTGTCGCAATAACGACACGAAAGAAGGACACGGACACCTCCTGAGAGCAAAGGAACAAGTGCCGGGCGGACCCCCGCCCAGCCTTATTTTGTATGTGTCTTATAAACCACTGTGGATTGGAGGAGACAATGAGCCTCCCCTCAATCACACTGGTCAAAGGAAATGACCATCAAACTTCTGTGCCCAGGAGAAAGGAATGTAAATAATAAAATACCATTACAATAACATGGCTATGTTTACAAAGAGTGTGTGAGAACTAGTTACAAAAGAATGATAACATCCAGAACTGCAAAACTCAGGGCAACATAGTCCCAGGAGACACTTCAGGATTCAAACATCCTGCCCAAAAATTGAGTTGATGTTGCTAGAGAGGAAGCCATGTATGTATTCAAAACCACATTTATCTTCCTTTTGGTTAATACTGGGACTCCGTGCTTAGTCCATCCCACAGTGATGTAATCTAACATTTGAGCAGCCTGGAAGCCCTAGAAGGATCCTGGTACCACTTGCCATGAGAACAAACACCTGGAGCTTGAACTGACTTAAGACTTCATATAAAGACAAGGAAAATAGATGTCCAGATTTCTGCATGTGAGTATATGTGGCTACAGCTGAACAGAAACACGCTCCTGGTGTCTAGCCATCCTGAAACTTTTCCTTACCAAGCACCATATGGCCCCTGGAGCACAGGCTATCCATTGCACCACAGAGAGCTCTTCCTATGTGTCATTTATATCCCTAATCCCTAACAGCAGCTAAGCTTTGAAGCAGGAATTTCTGTGAAAAGCTCATACTAAAAACTGACAAAAGACTATGGGTGCTGGTTCTTGCCTCCGTTTCCTTGCTGTGGGCAACTCTGCTGTCTTCTGGCTCTCCCTTCTTCCCATCTTGGGTGATTGCTCTGTCCAGGTTTTGTGTACAACCAGTTCTGTTGACTGTTCCCTTCTCTGCAAGGCACTTGACAAAAGAGTGTGTTTTAGGGAAGGCCGTCCATTCAGACAACCCGAGGGTGTCTGTTTCCTTACTCAGCTACCTTATTACCCCTTTGTGTGTGACTTTAAGCATTACACCTTCTTGGCTTCAATTCAGCAGAGCACTTAGACACTAGATCTGCATTCAGTTTTGCAGCTGAAGCTTATTTAATTTTTTTATTTTTAAAAAAATACCCCAAAGGTCTTTTTTGCAATACTGAACAATTTCCAAAAATTGTCTCAGGTTTACTGACTTGTTCCTGTAAAAATAAAGTAGAAAGCGCTTTTTAATTATCAATTTTGTTATTTTTAGGTGTATTGGGCTCTGTATTTATCTGTTTAGAAGAACTGTGTCTGATACAATAAGAGGAAAAAGTCTAGTGGAATGTCCTATATGGAGGATCAGGAGGTAGGTGTGGTAGGTGTCCTGCAAACAAGGAGGAAGACAAACTGGACTAACTCTGAGGTTGCCCCAAAATGACATTTTTATAGGGTTTTTTTCCGTTGTGATATAAACATACAAAGGCATCTCACCCTATCATCTGGTAGTATGTTCAGAAGTCCTAAGAAATATCACAGGTCAATTTTTTTCAAAGTAGTTTCTTCCAAGTGTATCTGACAAAAAACCTTTTCGTATCTGACTGTTTTGTAAGGCCCATGTAAACATATTCTTTTGAAAATCTCTCCTTCAACCCTGAAAGCAAGAACCACACAACCAGTATCAGAGCTACCTGTACACAGCAAAACCACTAAATTAGCCATTTGCTACTTTGAAATCATGAGTAACAGCCTTACCAAACCTTCTTAGGCTTGATAAAAAATTTATTTTCAATTTAAATTGCATGTCTGCTCATTATCTCATTTCTCTTCACTGTCACTGTGCAACAGATATTTTGCCTGTTGAGGCAAATCCATCAACTTCTAGTGCTGCTCATCTTCACCTGCATTTACCACACTCATGGTGAGTCAGTACTGAGTTGCCCTGAATGTAAACAAAGTGCCTTCGATCCTGCGTGTTGATGAATTTCTCTGAAATGCTGATGGCCTGTTATCTTTCCAGTCACTGTGGCAAGCCATGTGATTTTGTATGCCTTGTCTACAATACTAGCCTGTTCTCTCAAGAATTGATGACAGCCACAACCAGAGAACGTTTGCATTAAATCAGGAGTGTGTTGAAGTCTGTCACTTCAAGTGACTCTGACTCTTGGTGTTCTCTTCTTCATTGAGTGTCTGTTTGAAAAATGATTGTTCATGCCACCCCTTGATATGGCAGGTGTCATACCGTGGTACGTCAAAGAAGGGATTCCTTCTGGTTTTAGCTGCTGGTTTTAGCATTTGACAGTTTTCTGGGGTCACAAAAAGCTTTTGGAGTGAGATTCTTTGCCTTCAAAACAGCTATTAATCTCAATGGCCCTGATTCAACTTTAATCTTTGAGAAATATTTGTCCTGCATGGCTATAATTTTGGCAAACAGATAAGCAAAGAACAAGCAAACAGGAACACACAAGGTGAGGATGTTAACCTAGGAGGGATGAAGCCTAGCTTTGGTCTTTTTTTCTGGGGAAATCTTTTGCAATTTGAATGGAAGATCCTGAAGGAAGGATCCTCCTTTCTTTAGTTTCAAGGTTCTGGTATGGTTCTGGGTCTGGCCAAGAAGACCATTGTCTCTACTGCACCATCACCCTGTGGGAAGTTTTATCTCTACATACAGACAGAACACAGGAGGATCAAGCACTGGATGGATGAGGGGACAGCTACTGACAGATACACAGAAGTTTGGAACCTGTTTCTGGTCACTGGTGATGTATGTAGGGACTTCAGAGAGTAGATGAATATGTGAGACAAACAAATCAGTTAAGTAGTTATAGAAAAGTTGTTCCTGTTTTTTAAAATCTTGATCTTCTTATTATATTCCAATTATTTCATTTTTCCCTGGGGTGTGATTCTTGGGCATATTTGCTATACTGTAGAAAGTTTGCTCTGTGCTGTTCCAGGGAGTTAGACTGTGTTGTGGGCTGGCTTCCTGCATGCTCTGAAGTTATTTGTTGTCATGCTGAGCCTGAGGTTTGCAGACTCTGTATCAGATTGCCTTTATACACTCTACATGTGGTACATGAATGAGCTAAAGAAGACAGGGAAAATTATATTTTGCATTCTAATAGGCTGTGAAATCCAAATCTAGCATCCAAATCTAGCATGAGAGAAACCAAGACTGAAAGTTTGCAAAAACCTGGTTTCTTGAAACATCTCATGACTTCATCTTCAAAAAAATATTCTACACGATTTCAGAATAAATTGTCATCTGATCTCATGTGGATCTGATCTGTGATAACAGATTAACTTTTGCTGACTTCAGTCACAAAACACTGTGTTGCCCTGAGCTCTGTCTTGCTTACTTGGCTTCCCCCAGATCTGTAGGAATTGGTGGAGACAAATGTATTTATCTGACTCGTCCCAGTTAAACCATGGGAGTGTATATTAACACAGGGTGTCATGTTAATCCTCATGTAGTTTTTCCTCAGCTAGTGACAGCTCCAAGTCAGATTACTGTATAAAAATGTAGTACTTTGAAATGCTTCTCTACATGGTTTAATTCCATTACAATGGACCACAATCACACAATTGTGACGGTAATATTTTTCGCTGCTATTAGAGATAGCTTGGCATGAGCCCAGGAAAAACCCTTCTCCAGACACAAACAGACATCAGCTCTTACATTCACGATGACAATAAACATTCTACACCCTTCCATAAACATGTAACAGTGTAAGATTATTGAGATGCTCATTAAAAATGGCTGCAGGCGTGAGGGTGGAGGGTGTGAGGTTGTCTTTATTTACACGTGCAACACTTAATGGTGTATTGAGTAAGGATTGCTTTGAGAGACATGTGAATGGAAGAAGCCCAGGTAGCGAATGAAAATTCTCTTTATGCTGATAGAGCATGAAAAGACTGAAATAACTCATATGGTATCTAGTAAGGCTGAAAAAATGTCAAGGGACTGTAAAGAGTTATCAGTACCACCTTAGCAAGGCACAAAATCCAACTTATTGTCTAGGTACACAGAAATTCCATGAGAGTGAATTATTATTATGTACACAAAATAACACAGTGAGTTAAATTAAATACAGATTGAATACACAACCAGCTTTTATATTAATGTATGATAACATGTCACTTCACACACTTAAATATTTTGTGACATGGGTGTTTTAGGTCAAATCCTTTTCAAAATGAGGAAACAAAGGCAAACTGAAAATGAATTTACTTGTCCATGGTTGTTCACTTGCCAATTTCAGGGTCCCAGGCCACTGTTGGGCCAAGAAGTTTTCTTCTAAAAAACCTCAGGGTATTGCCTTGATGGACTTTCACAATTTTTGTTAAGCTCAGTCAAAGAAAGTGTGCACATGCTGAGGACAACCCCAGAAAAGTCCACATCCTAAACAGGGTGATGGGAGAAGTGGGCAGGGGTTGACGCTTGGGTCAACTTAATTACTCAAGTAAGGCCCAGGAGAGCTGTGTTGTACCAAAGGACACAAGCAGAAGTAAGCAGATGTATGATAGATTTAGAATTACTGGAGCTGAGGTCTAGGATGACTGAATTATTCTCTCTCTAAAAATTAAAATATTTCCTAACCTTCTATTTGCTACTTATTGCTTCCAAGCTCATTATTGAGCTTACTAGCAAACATGTTCAAATGTAGCAAATATGTTCAAGAGAAAGCTGACCTCTTTTGTCATTGATTTAATAATCTATTTAGTCTTATAGGTCTCTGTGAGGTTGCAAAACATCTGTTTTGATCTCATCTTTGGTCCTTTGCACATCGTCTCATTTTGTTTTATTTTAACTTTTGAGAACATTCCATCCCTAATTTGATTAAATCAATGCAAGAATACGGTAGAAAGAAATTAATTAATTTTTTTTTCTGTGGGAATGCTAGACAATCAACTTAATAAATCCAGGGAATCCTTGGGACTAACACAGAACCAACTAGGGTTACCCATATTAAAGTCTGTGGTTACATATCTGCTGTCTGGTGTGTGTGAAAGCCAGGAATGCTATGCAGACTCTGCAGGTAGGGTTTGAGACCAGACTAGGCTATGACAGTCCCAGTTCCAGGGGGACTGGAATTCCCAGTCAGGTTACCTGCATATTCCATCAGCTCCTGCTGGAGGGATTAAGAAACGTTGCTTTCCAAAACTTTGCTGCCACACAACTTTACAGTGAAGATTCAAGAAATATGTGGTGGTGTAGTGGTGTTTGCCCTGGATACAGCACACTCAGCATGCCTACTCCACAGGTGATTTTTTCTGTTTCAATCTCTGCAAAGCAGTAGCAGATTTCTACTTCTTTCATGCTATGAAGTTTTTATCTTGCCTTTACTGCTGCATAGTCAAGGTTAGGGATGAGCAACATCACTGGAGTGGAGATGTTATCTTAACCTCTTTGTCCTTCAATCCTTCTAAAAATGCAGGCCTGGAGGCATAAGAGAAGGAGAAAAGTGTGATTTGATCCAAAAGATGATGTAAGACATGCAAATGGTTCCCTTAGGTCAATAGATGACAGCCTTTTCAGACTGTATACATTACAGCTGAAGTGGAGAGAGGCAATAACAAAAAAAAAAAAGTGAACATTTTCTTGCTTGTGCTGTAATTTCATAGTATTTTGCCTGAAACACTTGGTTTTGTGTTACTGTGATCGGGTATTGTATAACTGAACAGTTATACATAAAACTTCCATCAGTTACTAGTGGCATCCATAGGAAAACAGTTAAGATCTTGTTTTCAAGGCTTTTTTCCTCGTTGTAATTATGTTCTTTATTCTGGTAATCAGAAAGGAAAACTAGGCCATCTTTCTGCTTGGGCAGATTGGGAATACTCTCAGTATCCAGCAGATGAAAATTGCCACTTACATACATATTGATAGTCCTCATTTCTGGAGTCTGTAAGTAAAGGTGTGTTTCTAACCCTGATAAAAACAGAGAATAGATGCAGTCGGCACCTGAAAACACCAGTGGGAGCCTGGGAGTGCTTAGGGATGTCGCCAAGACAATGGATCTGTTATATAGCATTAGCTGGGAGGGTGGAGGGAGAAAGAATTTGGAGATGCTTTCACTATTATGTCAGTCCAAGCATGTTGGAGACATTTCTCCTTGTGGCAGAACCTGGCTTCTGGGAAAGGCAGATGTCCTCTGATGAGAAGTCAGTGCTGGAAACAGTCTTTTCCTGATTGATTTTTTCTCAAAACTGTATTTCCTTGCTTTCTAAGAGCAAGCACCTTGCAAAGCCCTTAGGAAATGCAAGCAGAAGAAAACCTCAGCTCAGTGCAAAATTTTGGCTTGACAAAATTAAATCGAGGAAGTGAGGTTGCAGCAGACTGAAGGCAATTTGAAGTGCCATAGCAGATGAACCCTGACCAGGAATACACTGTTTAAGGGACAAAACTATAATGTGTTTAATTAGGACTGAGCTCTGAAGAGAAAAATATCATCTGGGATACACCCTAGTGGTGGGATTTTGAATGCTTCCCACCAGACTCCTGGAGGACCTGCATACATTTATCTTTTGATGACAGTTTGCATTTTAAGGTTTACATATATAAAAAACCAAAGACCATGTACCTACAGAACACCATACTGGGAAAGGACTCTGAGAAATAAAAGGAAAATCTTCATGGTCATTCATTTCTTTTGAAACTGCAGTTAACTGGTTCCAGCAGCACAACAGTGAGAAAACTGTGACTAAATTTACTTGAGGAAACCAAGACTGCAAGAAAAAGTAGACACACATAATTCAGTAATTCAGTCATTTGTCAAAACCTTGAGAATGTGGCTCTCCTAATAATCTCAGAAGATCAAACACTTCTTCCAATCATTGTAATTACAGATTAAGGATTTAATGTTAGTATTTTTTATTCTTAAATGACCACTGCTTTGCAGGCTACAAAACTGAAATTAAAAAACATAAGAAATCAAATCTTCTTCTTTGTAGTAGAATCATCCTTGTGTCTAAAATGGGGTAATAGAAATTTAGACAGTTCAAATATTCTGAAAAGTTAATTTGCAAATCCTTTGCAATTAAGTCTTCTCATAATTAATCTCTAAAATTTATCTAAAATTGAAAAGAAAATACCTTTTTTTTGTGAAGAAAGCAGTCTGAAGAAATGTTGCTTAGGGATTTTCAAAAGCCATCAAATAAGATTTTTTTCTCTTTGAAAGATTGAAATAATTCAGCAATACAAGATATGTGAGGTGTGTGGGTTGTCTTAAAAGTCCCTTTAAAAGAAGTTATGCTTATGGCTCTGCTTGTAATACTGAACAACTATTCATAGTTCAAATTCTTGGTGGATTTTGAATGTAACCACCTTTTGTTAAGGTTACACCTTTGTAAACATTGGTTTGTGGCCTAACTCTGTGAAAAATAATCCTTTTCTCCTAAACACTGCTCCCCACTTTATTTTTTCATGGTCCAATTCTGACATAAGGAGTGAAGAGAGACATTTAATCTCATAAGTTTAGGTAACAGAGAACTTTAAAGTTGTGTCTGAAAGAGAGATGGATCAAAAGTAGTTAAGCAGTTCAGGAAAAAAAAAAAACAAACAGAAAAACCCACACCCAGAAGCTGGATTCCCCTTCCCCTTCTGGTGAGCTGGGGTGCTCTTCTTGTTGGTTCCTTTAATGTATTTTGCAGATCTCTGTCTTCCTGTGTGGAGTGTACTTACCATGCATTAGTCTGCTAGTGAGGGATTTTGTCTTCAATTGCACAGATCCTCATCACTATAATTTTTCAATGAGTTTCTGAAATTTTTTTCAGTTACTTTTGATTTTCTAACGAGACAAAAAATGCAGGAATTAATCCAGTTCAAATCTGAATGTAAAAAAATCCTTCATTTAACTTCTGAATCACAAAGAATGTGAGGTCTGATTCACAGCTGGTGTGGATCAGGAAAACCCACACCCCCACCCAAACCAGATCCTTTGTGACAGATTTTACCAGTGTCCTCACTGAATTTTCTTGGTGAAATCAGAGAAAGATCTACTGATGCAGAATCTGGCCCCAAAAAGAAAAGTAATGAGCAACTCAAGCAATTCTGACATTAAAGAATGTCTCCTTGCATTTCCTAGAGGTTCTTTAGATGTTACAGAAGATTCAATTGTAATGTATGTTCCCATAGTAACTACATTTTTCTTATTCAGTTATGTTCCTGAATACATTTATTAACTTTTTGAGCTTAAATGCAATAATAATGAAATATATAATATCGTTCAAGACTGAGAGAGAGGGTATAAAAAAAAATTCAGAAAAATATTTAAAAAACAGAGGGAGAAGAAGGACCACAAGAAGGCGATTTTAGGGATGGGCAGCTTATACAAAAAGAGTTAAACATATAAATATATGTCATAAAGCATTGCACACCTCCCACTTAGCAATTTTGATGTGTAAAATTGCCAGAGCTTAGTGTGAGAGCAGGACAAATCATTTGGTTCAGGATGGGTGGGATTCCTTATTCTACATTTTGTATGTAAACAGTAGTTGATAGAAAGTAGCAAAGCATATAAGCCTTGGCTTTTGGTCTTCGTAGGTCTGGTAAAATCGGTTGTGCTTTTCTGGAAATTCTTTCCCATGCGCTGCCTTTCTACACCAAGCTCCCAGTAACTGCCAAACTAGTCAGTCACAGCAGCTGTACCAGCATCCAACTGAGGCAGAGCTCTGCATCTCTGCTTGAGATTCCTTTCACCTCCTGGTTTGTGGCAGAAAGAACCAGAAGTTCCTTGAGATCCTCTTCTGGTGGAAGCAGAAAGTTAAGGGAGAGGACCCTTTTCTCACTCTTGTTACCTGCAGCAGAAGGAATAGATGCACTTGCTTCCCATGGTGTGATTGCAGCACACAGTACAGTGGATAAAACAGGATGGTACAGATTACATGAGTATGCAGTTTCTCCTTCTCTGAGAACTTGGAATATGAGACAATGAAAGCTGAGATAATTTGGAGGCCCATAGAAGTTGTAGCTCGTTTACTTCATATGCCATTGGGTGAAGACAGTGAAACAAAGTTAAAACTCGACTTACATAAAAATTTGCATGGTAATGTGAAGGATAGAAAAAGGATTCATCCATTTATAATTCCGAGGAGAGAGTGATGTTGCCCTGCTTTTGCACTTGTGAATGTTTTTCATCTCTTTGTAGCTAGTTCTCACAGTTTTTTTCTGTAAACATAGCTATGTTATTGTAACTGTATCTTATCATTCATATTCCTTTCTCATGGACACAGAACTTTGATGGACATTTCCTTTGACCACTGCAATTGAGGGAGGAAGAACTGATTTCCTCCAATGAATAGTGATTTCCAAATGTATATAAAAAATAAAAAAGGCGGGTCTTGCCCCCCTTCCTTCCTTCTCTCTGATCCTGGAAGCAGGTGTCTCTGGCTCTTCCTTTCGTGTCAATACTGTGACAAAGTAATGCAGGGCTTTTGCTTCATTCTTTTGGTGTCTGTAAAGCTCAGTATCATCTTTAGTGCTTTGTAGGGTCTAATAGCTCTAATACGGGAGAAAAAGGCAAATCCCCTCTGCTCACTAGCCCCCATGTAGCATTGCAGGTCAGTAACTATAAAACTGTTTTTCAGTGGTTTCCTTTTCCTTAACCTGTGGGATTTAATAGTGCTAGAAAACTGTTTAAATAACTGACTGTTAAAAACATTTGGGTTTTGTTTAGTTTTTTGCTTTCCCTTTGCACTCTGAGTTTCTAAAGTGTTTTATATTGTCCCACATGTCAAAAACAAAATGTAGAGATGAGATGTGTTTCTCTCAGAAATCAGCAAACCTGAAAGCTTTACTTTTTTGCATTTGTGGGCTTAACAATGTTCTATGTTTCTTTAAGTACTTGTCTATTCTGTTGCAAGGGAACACAATGTAGAAGCTATGTCAGAATGTTTTACTGAAGTATGAAAAACAAGGCAGTGACTTATAGATCCTGATAAAATGGTACCGTGTCTCCAAGCTCACAAACAACAGACATTTCTTTAAAATTAGTATATAAACCAGAAAATAAATCTACCTTTACCCCATGACGTCTTTTAAATTAATCAGGTGCAGAATACTTCATGCAGAGTAGTGTCTCCTTCACTCCAGAAGATCTAAAATGAAAGATAAGGGATATCTTAAATCCCTGGTATTTGCTAGTGGAACACTGCTCTATGGTGTTTCACTACAATAAGGCACATGCATCAGCAATCAATTACACATTGCCCTGAAAGGCATTTCCAGTTTTCTTTCATTTTCTTTCTTTGTGTCCATAACAATGCATTCCAACGCTATGTGATGATCTAAAGACATCACCTAGAACCACTCCACCTAAACCTCACATTTCTGACTTGATTGATACAGGGTGCAGCAGGGCTGTCAGCTTCCCACACAGTTCCACCCAGGAATTAGCAAAAGGGGTTTGAGAGCAGGGAGATCAAGAAATGAGTAGGGTCACAGGGAATTGTCTCCCTTTGTCCTAGCTTCCAGATTGGCTTTGTGTGACATGACACACAATATACCCTATACACCACTGAAAATGGGAAGTTCTAGGCTCTCAAGGACAGAGAAGGAGTTTTGAGCTCCTCTGGGACAGACCAAATTCCTGCTACCCGGTATTCTGTTGTAATTTCAATTAGTCAAGTTAAATATTTGTGAATGGCATTCTAAAATTTTGAGTTCTATTATATTTGTGTGTCTTTAATGATATACATATGTATGTGTGTGTGTGTGTTTGTATCTATATATGTGGATGCTCACTCCTTCTGTGTTTAGTAATGTCACAGAGGAAATTACTGCTATGTTGTACTATAAAAGAGTGTGGAAACACTTACAAATGTGTAAATGTACATCAAGGAAAAAAATAAGCTTGAAACATTCTCATTTGTATTTAAGATTTAAGAATAAAACCTGAGAAGCTGATAGTCTCCCCTAATGTTTCCAGGCACCACATCTAGATTTAGAGATGTTTAGGCTTTATTCCCATTGGTTTTCAATCTCTATTAGTAACACACAGGCAAGTGGCATTGTCACATTCCTCACAGTACTAAAAAATGACTCATTTTGTGTCAGTGGCTTTGTTCTAAACAAGCACCTGTTTCTAGACAAAAAGCAAATCAGCTTACCTACACAATCTGCTGCACTGATTTCACTAAATTAGACAGAGATAAGTATGCATGACCAGGCCTACAGACTTTTTCAAAAGCTCACATCATCGGCTCAGCTTCCTGTGAGTTGAAAGGCACTTTACAAAAGCACTTCCACCCCTTGGGACTGACATTGAATCAAAAGGCCAGAGAGTTGGCACACAGCTTGAAAGGTATTAGGCAGGATGTACTAGAGAGCAGAAAGTCAAGGCAGAAAAATTCTGCCTTCAGCTGAAGGGAAAACCTCCGAGAAACTCATCTTCTTCTGTACTCTATAGGACACTCACTTTTTACCAGGTAAATCACTGCACTAATCCAGAGCCTCTGAGATTGTAACTTCACTCCTGTGGCTAATGGTTTATTACTGCGGCTGGGGGATCAGCCACTTCATCATCACTTTTGCATAAGTGTAACATGACAAGCAGGTAGAGAAAAAAAGAGATCTTCTTCCTGCTTAGCACATGCAAACACTGAGATATCTTTGCAAAAGTTTTCTCTGAATTTTTTTTTAGTGTTTCAAATTACATTCCTGACCGAATGCAGAACAACAGAAAGCTGCTTCCCTGCCCACAGCAGATAATTGTTTCCAGACCAAAGGTAGTTATATTGTAATTACAATCTTTCTGTTAATGAACGTTTCATACCCTCTAATGAGTAGGTAGACACATACACTGTTATGTGCCCTGCATAAATATGAGTATTCCTATCCTGCCACAAAACAGGCCAATTAGTTTTGCTGTTGTTTTTTCTCTGCATATATGTCTGTTTTGATAATGAAACACCATCCAGAAAATCCTTCATTTTCTTCATAATTATATTTATTGAATGCATCTTTGGAATTGTTTGGCTGTAAAACTCAGACCTTTATCCTGCTGGTGGTGCATTTTTTTATTATATATCCTGATAGTGCCTACCATGGTAGTGCCATGGATCATGACTGTAGCATATGCTGCCTTAGCAAGTGACCAGTGGGAAAGACATGAAGCTTGTTGTCAAAGCAGGTAAAAGCAGTGCTGCACAGTGCTCTTCTAAGGACCACAGGAACCATTTCAGTCCATTTTGCTGGGGTACTGGTGTTTGAGCACAGTCCAAGGACAGCACTTTTGCCTTTAGTTGGATAACAGTAAATAGCACAGCTTCAATGCTGTTTTCAGGTGGGCAGAGGTAGATTTAGAGCAGGGGAGAGATGCTTATTAGGGGGTCCTTTATCATCTGTCTTTGTGGCGGCCAAAAATCTCAAGAGAGTATCCTGTCTAACTTGGCAAGGCATCTTGATACAGTGCATAGGGCAGGGATCTTGAGCCCTCAATTCAGAGGCCCTAATTCAATGCTGGGAGAAGAAGGGGATTTGTACAGCCAGCCAGTAATTTGGTGGGAGGTCTTACATGGGACCGACCCTAACTGATTTGCCTGAAGCTTTTCTAAAAGGATCCTCCAAAGAAATTGATCTAAGCAATCCCATTACCATTGCACAACCACCTCTGCAATAACACACTAATACTACAAAAGATGAGAAATCAAACAGTACTTCAAAGAGTATTTTCCTCTCCCTCCAGGAGAACACTGTGACTAAAGCTGGGTAAATAACTTATAATTAATTTATAAATGTTGGCTGTTTTCCATTAGTGAAGTGTTCACAACATGAAGACAATTTTCTCAAAGGTACTCAAAATTATTCACTGGATAATGTCTGTAAATAATCCTTAATCTTTAACTTATTCATAAACACTTTCTTACAAATCACAAATTTCAGAAAATAGAGCCATTTTGTCTGGTTGCCCATATCATATGGCATATTCCTGTGTGCGGATAAAATCTGCGGAATAGTGAGAATTTTTGAAGCCAAATATGAAAGATTCCATCTCCATCTTTGATGAATATTCTAGTACTTTTACAATTCTTAAATAACAAATTTTGTTGTAGATAAACTCATTTGCAAGTCAAAATAGCATTCAATGAGACCACTGAAAGTCCCACTTGTTTTGAGTGTCATCTCTGAGACGGTTCCTAACTTCCAGCTGATTATTTTCTGTACCCGTAGACATGGTGGATGTGGAGGAGCTGGATCTCCTATTGTGACAGATAGTGAGGAAAGGGTCTGGAGAATCTATTGATTCCTTCTCCACCTTTGGATAAACCAAAACTTCCTTAGTTTTCTAAGAAACGTCAATACCTCTAAGAAGTGCTACTTCATTGATTTGCCCCAGAATGGAATTATTTGGCAAGCTATTTAAGGTGTGGGCTCCTTCATTTCATTAGTGAGAGGCAAAGAAAGCAGTGATCTTTGAGAAAATCAGCTGCACTTAAACGTGGCTGTATTTCTGAGAGAGAAGAGAGCCATGCTTGTACAGTAACACCTCGTCAGGCAGAGCAGAAAATTGTGTTTGCTCCTTGGACTCTAAGGGTCCAGGCTTTAGAAGGCAAAAGCATTTTGGCTCCTTCCCTTCGCAGGGGACTGAAAATATTTCGAAGTAAAACCTTGCCTGTTCCTTTCATGTCAGCAGAGATCTCTGCAGATAAGATTCCCCTACTGACCTAATTATCTGTCTATCTGTGCAGCACAAAAAGCAAACAACCAAAGGTGAATGACCCCTCAGGAAAAGAATCAGGAGATCCCCTGGAAAGGCTAGGCCAGCCCTGTAGCATCCTTTAATCTTACAACTCACCTAGTTATGTCTGTCTGTGCTTTACAATACTCTTGCTTCATGACTCTTTCCAAGCTTACACTGACTTAGTAAAAGTTCCTTTCATAGCCACTAGGGAAGTGTTTCTTTTCTTTGCTTTTCTTTCCTAATTTTGCTCTTTGTGAGTGTTCAAGCACTTGACTGGAAGTTTTACTGAATTAGCTGTTAGGAATGATGCTCCATTTCTGCACAAAGAATCGTGTCAAAGCTTGGCATAGCCAATGAGAAGTCTGCTTTTGACTGAGGTTCTTAATAATGAAACTTATTCTTTTCCAGTGTGGTGTCATGATTGCCAGATAATCATGTAAACTGGTCATTTGGGTCACACAAGAAACTTAGTCAATGTAAAAAACAGCATCCATCTTATTCTGCAGCTATGACAAGCCACTGACCCTTGAATGAAGTTGAAAAATATCTTAGTAGAGCAGGTGGAAACTTGTGTGGTTTATTTGTCTGTGAATTTTGATCAAAAAGACCCCTGTGGCAATGGTATTTCTTCCAATTGCTTTTTTTTTTGCAAAAGAACTAATGTTCGTTTGGATGCCGTTGATTTGCCACAGCATTCAAAATGAAATAATTTCACCAATTATCTTTTGCCCTTTTTGAATATTTTTGCTTAAAAAATAAGTGGGAATGGCTGATTTTACCTCATCTTTTATTCCTTTTTCTGTAGAAAGAGAGTCTAACAAGGGAAAGGCAGTTAAAAAAAGGTCTTGACCATCAAAAACAAGTCAGCCGTATTTAAAGAATTTATAAATTAAAAACTTCCAGAATTGCAAATCATCTTTGAACTATTCATTTTCCCTATAAAATTTAATTGCCCTGTTCAGCTATACATATATATATTTTTTTTTGCAGTCAGTGAGCACACATCAATATCTTTCTTTCTTATAATCTAAATAAGGAAAAATCATGTTTTTAACATTTATCTGACTTAGAAACAGATTTTTCAAAAAGTCTGTCTGCCCTAGAGTTTTTAATGTGTACCTGTCACAAGATGAAATCGTTTAATATCTGTATGGACTGATGTTACCAAATAGAAATTATTTCTTTTTTTTTAATATATATAAATGCATTCTGTATAATTCTGGGGCAGCCTTTTGGGATTTTTTCTGACCACCACAGAATCCCTAAATGTGTGTTTTCAAGTGGCCCAGTGGTATCTCCCAGGGATGTAAGCAGCAAGGGAAGCTTTGGTGACTGCATCAAGCAGTAAATTGTGTCTCCCTCCTGTGCAGATCAGCAAAACTGCAGCGAGGTGAATTCCTCTGTAATGCAAAGAACTACCTTGCCATTTTCTCTCCTTTACTAAGCAGAGATACAATGCTGTTCTGTTTGTTAAAGTGTGCAAGCACTAAAGATTGCCCATTTTTAGCATATCAGTGCCTCTCTAATGGCTCACTGTGGAAGCGGCTGAAACTAACAATTCATCTTCCAGCAATTTTCTTTGCAAAGAAAGAGTTGATGAGGAGTCTCAACAAAGCCAAGCTAGTCTTTTAAAAGACAACCATCTCTCCCTTCCAGTTTTCAGGCCCAATATTTCCTATTGATGAATTCTTATGAGGGTATCATGACTATTTATGAGGTATTTATGAAGGTGTCATGAAAGGGGTGTTTACTCTTCATCTATTGTGCTGCTTGCTGAGAGTGTAGGAAAGAAATAAAGGAGCTGGAAAAGGTCCCCTTCCTATATAGACATGGATTTCCCCTATCAAGGATTTAAATGCTAGCATGAGTGTGGTGTAACTACAGGTTCAGGAGGATGTACCCAGGTTTTTGTGGTAATGTGCATATACCTGGGTGACATTTATTCCAAGAAAGACATTGAGGACTGGAGCGTATTCAAGGAAGAGCAACAAAGGAGGTGAAGACCCTAGAGCACAAGTGAGAAGCAGATGAAAGAACTGGGGTGGATTAGCCTAAAGGAAAGGAGGCTCAGGGGAGACCTTATCGCTCTCTACAGCTACCCAAAAGGAGGTTGTGGAGAGGTGGATGTCATTCTCTTTCCCCTGGCAACAAGTGGAAGGATGGCAGGAAATGGCCTCAAGTTGCAGCAAGGGAGGTTTAGACTGCATACTATGAAAAACTTCTTCACATAAAAAATAGTTATCAAGCTTTGAAATAGGCTCCTCAGGGAAATGGTTGAGTCATCATACCTGGAAGTAGTTAAAAGGCATGTAAATATGGCACTTGGAGACATGGTTAAGCAGTGGACATGTGTCATATTTTAAGCCCAGCTGGAAATTAAGCACCACACAGCTGCTTGCTCTTTCCCTTCCCCATCCCAGTGGAATGGGGAGCAGAATTAAAGCAAAACTTGTAGTTTGAAATAAGAACATTTAAACAGTTGAAAATAAAGCAAATTATAGTAGTAATGTTAAATAATAATGATAATAAAGAGGGAAAAACAAGTGATGCTCAATGCAATTGCTCAGCACTCACTGACCAATGACAGACTCCCCCTTCCTGAATCCAGATCAGCAGCCCCCTTCTGGATAACTCTCCCCAGTCTATGTACTGGGCATGACATTCTGTGGTGTGGAACATACCTTTGGTCAGTTTGGGTCAGGTGTCCCAGCTCTGCTCACTCCCAATAGGTTTTGCTTAGCTCCTCACTGGCAGAGCATTAGACATGGAATTAAAAAGTCCTTGACTTGGGATAAACACGACTTAGCAAAACCCCAAAACATTAGTGTGCTATCAACACCATTCTCATTCTGAATCCAAAGCACCACACTGTAACAACTCCTGAAAAGAAATTAACTCTATCCCAGCTGAAGCCAGGACAGCATGGCAGTTGGACTCTATGACCTTATATGTCTTTTCCAACTCTAATGATTCTATAATTCTATGAAGCTATGACTCTGCTATCCATATTTGTGTACTTTCAAGGGTAGGAACTGAAATCAGTTCAAAATAGCCCTGTCAGAAAGCCACATGGCCCAAGTTGTGGCCCCATGCTAGCTCAGCAGGGGTTGCAAAACTAATCCACTGTATGTTGCTGTCTGGTTTTCAGAGATTGTGCTGTTTGTCAGTGCTAATTACAAAGATGGCAATGTTAAATTCATTGGGAGATAAGAGAGGCAGGTGGCATATTCATTTATTAAAAAGCAACTGACTCCTTCTATTTTCTGCAGCTCTTTGTGCCTTCATTTAGATTTACATTTTAAATTATATGGGATCTTATAAAGCAGCATGGCACCTTGTTATCAAGGATGTATCTTCAAGTCCCTACCTGAAGGGACAGTTGAGGATGTTTTTTTGCTTCATATCCCTTGGTTTAAGAACCTGCTGTCTTGCTTTATCTCAGCTTACTTCAAAGTTTCCAGTTGTGTCAATGTAAACTTGGCAACTTGGAAAAATGCAAATTCAAAAATTTCAGCTGATTCCAAACAGAATGCAGAGAGGAAGATGTGGATTTATAAGGCTCTGGCTTACTCAATGGAAGTGTTTAATTAGCCGTTAACCAAATATCTCCTTTTGATGCCTAGGACCAGAAAAGAGGGGAAGGCAAACAAAGCTTTGTAGGCTTACAGTTTATTCTGGAAATCAGTGGAAACACATTTAGTTCTTTTCTTAGACAGATGCAACATTAGTTATGACTCAGATATGAGATGCTGAGAGCAATGGGGGGGTGGGACTATACATGTTCTCTGTGAAGATCAGGTGCAGGGCAATAATTAAGGCATAATCAGAGTATCTTCCTGCTGCTTTTCAATCACCATTCAGCTAATAATGACTTTATAGATTAAATACCAAGTTGCAGTGAAGTTAGGCAAGTGCAACATAAAAGCAATACTGATGTTTAAAGAAATTAGGTAAACAGTCAATGAAGCATAGCATCTCATTCATATTAATCTCCAGCAGAGACCTGGTTGTTCCAGTCACTGGTTCAATCATTTTCTTGCCTAAGTATTTTACTTCCCTCTGTGCATTCTCTATTACATTCTTCCCTTCAGCATTCACCTCCTTCCTTTCAGGTGTTCCCAAGGTTAAACACCCAGCCCTGAC
Organism: Climacteris rufus; assembly: GCA_013398175.1. NCBI lineage: Eukaryota > Metazoa > Chordata > Aves > Passeriformes > Climacteridae > Climacteris > Climacteris rufus. The sequence goes on along the minus strand of VZRZ01006688.1, from coordinate 493,830 downwards.
CCTTCTTCTTCCTGGTAGTTTCTGGGGGGAAAGGGTTAAGGAAAAAAAAAAGAAAACAGCAGCTAGAAAACTGCTAGAGAATATGTGCATACACATACACATGCACACATATACACAAATTTATTGTTAGAATTATCTGAAATTAGCCATTAACCTCCAATATCTCTGTGTGGCAGAGCTACATCCCCAGTAGAGGTTGGCAGCATAGTAAAACACTGCTGTGTTTACTGTTTGATAGTTATTCTTGCTGCAGGGCTCCACAGCGCACTGGGCTGCCCTGCCAGGAAAGTACCTGGAAAATCAAGCATGGTCAAAGCTGAGCAGACACAGGTTGGCAAAGGAAGACCAGTGTTCTCACCACTGTTCAACTTGTCCGTGCACTGGCTATGTAGGATAATGGGGAGCAGCTCATAGTGCAGGTATTTGCACATGTCATATGCTCAACCCCCTTGCTAAATGCTGCCCAAACCTAACAGCATGGAAAAAGGCAACTGCCAAAATTGGGCTGATGATTGACTGGCATGTTCCTTGCTTCCCTTGTCATTATTTATCATGTACTTGGCAATTTTGGGCAGGATGTCTTCTTGTCAGTCAGTAGGACTGGGAGCAATGGCACAAGTCTTTTAAGAGGATCACAATCCTTTGAGCAACTATCAGAGACCAAACTATGGCTATGGAGGCTCAGTTCTGGTGCAGCCCCTGTTATGGAGCACATCACTTTCAGTTAGCCAATAAGGCTCTGTAATTACAATTCCCCACTCACAGAGCAGTGAAAACATAAGAAATATCAATGGGGCATAGCTGTGAACCTCTTTCCTTTGCTGGTTTAGGTACTTGGTTTGCATCTTTGAACTCCTGGTTGCATGAATATTTTAACTACCGTGAGAGGATTAGGAAGATTGGTAATACTCAAAATAGATGTTATTGAAATGTGAGCAGTTGGAGAAGAATAAGGAATTGTAAGAAAAGATTCGCTCTTTCTGCCATCCTCCTTTTCAATATCAATCTTCTTGTATGTGAATTGCACCAGTGAGGATTTTTTTTTTTTTTTTTTGCCAAAAGGAAAGAAATTATACATAAGCAGAAGAAAGAATGGCATTAAATTAGCAAAGATAAAATATTAATTATGTGAAAATGCAAAGCAGGGAGAGAAATCAATTGTGAGGAAACAGCATAAGAAAAGAACCTCTTAGCCTCGTCAGATGCTTTGTGGCACAAAGCCTTCAATCAGAAATATGCTGATACTAAATTATCCCTGGATCTGATCTAGCTCTAATAATTGAAAACTCCCACTGCTGGAACAAAACCAGTTTACTGAATGAACACTAATTTCTCAGACTGGATATTAAGTAGACAAAGCTGTTGCATGCATCTAATCAGATTTGTATTTTTATTCCATGACACACTGCATCCTACACTGTGTTGTGATTTAAAATTATCACAGCCTGCCCTGTGACATGCGTCAGTCAGAGTTACATTTTCTTTAGCACTTTCTGTCTTCACAGCTGTGATTATAAGTTCTGAAAGCAGATTTTCAGAGAGATATATTAGAAAAGGTGTGTAGATTAAGTCATTTGTTTATTTAGTGCCTTATTAACACCACTAGCCTCTAGATGCTGTAGCTGTGTCTGTCAGACAGCTATGATTTTGCAAATAAGGCTTTCATGTGAAGAGGAGCACTCCTTTTTATTTCTCTTCTCTGATTATTTGTGTGTGTGGTTCCCCCATCTCTTAAAAGAAGATTGCACTCTAGTAACTGTGGTAACAAACCATCTGACCTGTCTTTTTCTCTTTTCTTTTCCCCAAAAGGAGAAATATACTCAATTTGAAAGACAAATTGTGAATTTTGCTTGTGAAACAATATATAGGAAAAGGAAGTAGCACTATGTACTACAGATCAAATTAAAATCTTGCTCATTTTAAAATGCACTTAAAATTCTTTGAATATTTTACATGCAGTGACTCTAACAAAATGCTAAAAATTCAGTGAAGAATTATTACCGCAAGGGAATTTGGTGTATATCCACTTTCTCCCCAGGAAGATTATAGAAGATTTTCTGCAATCGTTTTACTTATTCCTTTTGAGGGCTTGCCAGCTCTTGTTGCCCCACTGTGGTCATTGAAAATTGTCCAGCACCACTACTTAGAGCTGGACTTGTCCTGTGTGTCCTCATTCAGGGCAATATATATGCACACATATCAGTACAGGTCAGCCTTAAGGTGATAACTTTTAGCATGTTTAGGATGTTTAGCATGTTATGTTTATATCTGACACTAGGTTGCTTTGTTGGATTACAATTTGAGGAATGTAATCCAATGACATTCTCTGTTCAATCAAAGATGACTCTACACTGGAAAGCAGTCAGGAAAATGTCGCATCAAGAATTACTGCATCTGAGCAAGAGTTTAGTGCTGTAGCCCAATACTAAAATGTCAAGATGACTCCATCAGGAAAACTTCAGTGCTATTTTTCTGATTAGCTGGTTCTTTGAGGGAGTTATACACTCACTACTAATCCTGCTGATATGAGTGAGGGGACTTTATTTCACTGCAAGGCAAGAAGCTCTCATTTGAACATCCTTTAGAAATAAATTTGTTTTCTTGTAAGAAATTTTATACAATAGCTTGATGGACAAATAGAAAGAACCTCTCTCTCCATGAAACAAAAAAATCCGCTCTGCACATTGCACTGTGGAAAAATCCATCCAAAGTTTGCACAATGCTGCACAAAAGTGAAGTTCCCAGCATCTGAAATGATGTAAAATTTTCTTGCTATGCATGTTCATCTATCTATCTATCTATCTATCTATCTATCTATCTATCTATCTGTTGTGGTCCTCTGGGTGTGGCTTGCGACCGGCCCATTCCTGCCGGGCCGGGGCCGGGGGGTGCCGGTCCTTCCCCCACCTCCGCGCGGCAGCTTTCCTTAAATGCTCAAAGGAACAATTCGTGACTACAAAGACAGCTTTCTGAACTGGTGTTTTTTTCACCTGCTCTGCAAAAGAAGGTAGCTTAAAATAATTACATGGCATAAAAATTATACAATCCACTAGCTTATCTCCTTAAAAAGTGTGACTCTGTGGATGGGAAATGTAAATTTGGGGAAGAGTGGATTGTTGGCATCTTCTTGGCACACAGCTATTGTGCAGGAAACCCTGTCTGTAGTGTGTGTCTAGTGTGGTGGACAGGTTCAAAAAGTCCTGTCCACTTGATGTTCTCCCAGCCTGTACATGGAGACCTCTCTGGGCCTGGCCAGTGCTAAACCAAGGTACCAAATGCAAAACGCATTCCAAGCTCCCAGTGCCATCTTCAGCTGGAGAACTACAGTTTGCACAGAGATTAAGTCTAGTATTTAAAAGAGACTTAAAATTGTCCCCAGGATGTTATGTAGTTATGCCTGAATGTCAGTTGCTCACGCAACTGGAAACCTTTCCTGCTGAAGGGTGGTGCATGAAGAAGGCAGAGCACAAAAGGCAGAATATGCACACCCAGCAATCAGCAATGAGAGTTATGAACCCGTGCCTAAAATCTAGGCTCTAATTATGCCTTTGTTGCCATCTTGAGTGCAATGACAATTGTGTTAATGAGGGTCATCACTTGTGAAGTTACATAACAACCCTTATGCTGTGCCCTACATCAGCTGTAGGGTCTTAGAAAAGCCTCAGACTTCTTAGCTTCAGGCTACTGAGTACCCCAGTGAGGGCTCAGTTTGTAGCAAAAGCCACAGAGGTGTTTATATTGGGATACTAAGGCTTGAATTGAACTGAGACGGAGGAACAGCAGCAGGGTATCAAACAGAATTGAGCTGTTACATTTCATCATTTTCCCTTTTCTGATCAATAGACCAAATCTGCTCCATTTGTATTTCTGCTAAAGCCTCATTGCTGGATGAAATGCAGATAATTACCTCTGCAATGAAAGTAACTTGGCCATTTCATTCCATACCTTGGGGGACATGTTGAGGAAAGGGATAGTACTGTATAATGAGCTTCTCCTGTGGTGCCAGGGGAGGAGTATTCAGAGTTTGAGATGGTACTGGATGGCTCAGGCTGACAACAGATGCATGCCTCCAGGGCTTGCCAAGCTGGAAACTATCCTCCTCCTTTATCATAGTTCAATCTCCCACATATGTAACATGCCAAGGCTGCTTCAGTTTTATGTTTGCCAGTTGGGAGAGGTGAGGCCACAATACTTTTTCAGTCTGTGAAGCCTGATAAAAAGGAGTTTTACTTTGACAGGATGCTAATAGCATGGTCTCCCAGCACAAATACCATTACCGTTTGGTCTGTTGAAAATACAGTTGTTCTTGTAAGCCTGAGCGAGCACTGCCCTGTTTACTGCTCTGTTAAGTGCAGAGCTTCAAGTGACCAGACAGTAGGAATGCTGGATAACTCTGGCTGCTGTAGAGCTAGCCAAAACAAGGGACTGGTGAAACGGGTCCATCCGGGTTGCAAGTTATGAGAGATGTTGAACTTCTAATGTTATGTTACATCTTCAGAGATGTATGGCTACTGCTTCAGCTTTACCCTGACCTCCACTGAACCTCAGTGCTGTTCTGCCTGCTCCATGAGGGAGTTCAGGGAATAAATTGAGGGTGAAAATTTGCATAACATTAGCTTGTGTGAAAGTGACCCAGGTAGCTCTTATTCTTGTTAATGCAAGCTGAACTTGGTGGGATTTGTTAGAGAAGAGTTGATTCCATGGCACCATATGGAAGGTAGCCATGATACTGAATGGAGTGGCAGCACCAGCTGAGCTGCAGCAGCCAGTGTAGCAGAGTTACTGTCACATTCCTGGGCCTCTCTGTAATATGGGGGTGGCACCATCTGTGAGACAGTGCTTGCAGCTGGGAATGTTGGGTGACATTCCCTGTGAGTGAACAGCTAGGCAGGCGACTAGATGGCTTCCTCCCTAGCAAGCTCCACATGCTCCACAACCTGTAGCTCCAAGACAGCCCTGTCTGACTCTCTCATTCCAGAAATCTCCATGTTCTCAAAGTCTGCAGAGACAATCCTGCTGCAAGATATCCCTGTCAACAAACCTCTGTTCCTTATCACAAAATATCTCAGCAGAGGCACAAGTGTTGATTGCTGCAGCTAAAAATAAGCCGTTTTGAAAACACAAAGCCACTGCAAGAAAAAATTTTCTTCACCCAATGACTGTAAAGATCTGAAGGGAAAATATTTCAGTATTTTTTTCTCTCCTATAAGCTGGAATTTCAGCAAGATAAGATGAATAAAATTTTGAAAAACTAATTTTTACACTCCTCACTTTAACTCTTGTGAACACAAGGTTCTTCATATCTAATCTGCAGCATTCCTTGTCAATGTTCATTTCTCTCCCTAAAAGTTTGTACCATTATTGTCCATCTATTTCTAGACACTATTTCTCTAACATGACCTTTGAGGTTATGGAACCTAGTTATGGGAAAATAAGGAAACAAATCTTTGCCCCGGAGCAATAAAATCAAACCCAAACACCATTTTTAAAATATTTATTTTAATGTTTCCAACAAATTATACTGTTCATATTTCAGGATCTTTTAGGTCAGAAGAGGACCTGAATATATTGACAAATATTTCATGAAAATTTATTTTTGTCAGCTCTAACATTTTGAATGAAATACCAATATAGATAATTGGGAATTAATTTTTATAAATTCAGAAAATATAACATTTAGAGAAACAAGCAAACCTTAGTGTCCTTTCCAATGTAGACTACACAGAATTGCTGAGGTTCTGGCATTAACTAGCTCCTGAAGAGTAGAGGCCTCAGGACAACAACCAATCTTCTTAATGGTACCAGTCCAGTATTTAGTACAACAGGATCCCATGTATTACTACAGTACAAGTACATGAATCAATTTATCACTGGTATAATTTTATCATTATTTATATTATTATTACATGTATAATATAAATCTATTTCAAGTGTCAAATATAATAAAAAGGAAATCCTTCATAATTTCACTGTGATATCCAGTGAAGGCTACAAAATGCTACGTCCTAATGACTTGGTATGTTTCAGATCTTATTCAGAAAACAAAGCTCAATCACTGGACATGGGATGGATGCCCAGAGTTCCAAAACCCTTATTGCTTTTAAACTTTCTTCTACATTGTGATAATACCTTGGTCTTTAAGTATATGGGAGCCCAAAGCTGAGGAAAGGATTGCTAGCCCTTCAGAGTGCCATGGGATGGTAATATGAATTGAGAACAATAATGAGTGGTGAACTGAAAGGTTTGTATTTGGTCAGGACACAGAGTCATTTTTCTTTGTTCTTCCTGCAACAAATGATGAATTTTTCTTTTTTTGTTTTGTAGTTTCAGAAAATTGTTTCCAGTATAAAGGAGAAAACAGAGCAAACAGGAACTGCAACATACCCATTGTAAAATTATCGATACAAAAATACCAGAGATTTAACTAAACATGGTACTATTGCTTACAAACAGTCCAAAACTGGTGATACTGTTATCAAGCATTTGACAGTCATGCTTTGGTTCCAAACCAAAGATCCCCTCTTCATGATCCACTATTGCTATCCAAGTCTCTGCCCCTCATAACAGGTTGGAACTAGATGATCTTTAAGGTCCCATCCCATATTAACTGTTCTATGATTCAGTAAGATTGCACAGCTCCGTGGATTCTGTGCTGGAGGAGGAAGCATTGTCCTGCACATTGTCTCGGTTTTGAAAGACAGGTGTTTGCTAAGAGAGGTTGAACCCTCCCTTAGGACAGAGAATGTGATTTCTCCTCCCTCCGAATTATTTTAATTTTGAAATCAAGGGCTTTCAGGCAAAGATAGGGGGAAAGAAATAACAGTCCTTTACTAGTATCTATAAACAAGCAATAACAATAATAACAACCATAAATAGAACCAGAAACTGATAGTAGATGACTTTCCCGTGCGGTGTAATTACGGTCAAAAAAAAACCAGCAGGTGGCGCTGTTGGGCTCCCGGTCGGGCAGGGCAGTTGCGATGACTCCCGAGCGGCTGCAGGTGGCGCTGTGGCGCAGGGTCAGGTCAGCCTCAGGCAGCTGGGAATGGCGGACAGGCTGGAGAGCAGCCAGGCAGCTCAGGGCCGCAGGGGCAGGAGCCGGCCCCTCTCTCTCCCCGGCTAGCTGTGAGGCAGTGAGGATTTTTGCAGTCACAAACAGACACTGTGGTTCCCGTGCGGCAGAGGGGGGCAGGCGGCAGAGACAGCCGGACTCTCCCGGCAACTGCTGCAAGAAAAACGCAGCCTAGGGAAACGTGCACTTCCCAGTGGCGAAAAAGGTTGAATCAAAGCTCACCCAGCCAGGAGAAGAAAAACAGGGCACAGTTGGATTTCCTCGGGTCGCAGCCAAAAGCAAAGAGCAGCCTCTCTTTCCCCGTGTCCGAGGAGAGTGAAACTGAGTGCCTGTTCCAAGGCCTGGCTCTCCCTTACCCGCCCCCGCCCAAGCACACCTTTTGTCTCTCACAAAAGAGTTGATGGCCGTAATCATCTGGCTGTTTGTTACTTAGTAACAGTAATGGAGAAAAATTCCAAGACATCCCCCAGCCTCCGACACACAGGTTTACCACTGCTAAGCATTAGCACCACATCTTTAAACACTCCTACAGGTGACAAAGTTCCTCTACAGATCTGTGAAGACCAAACTGGCTGTATACTAGGATGCTCTTTTGTCGCTTATCAGATATTCTCTAGCATTTTTCTTTTGCAATAAGAATTTCCCAGCTAGGAGCTGAATACTGTAATCACTGTCATAATTCATGAAAGCGACTTGCTTTGAAAACAGCAAAATTCTCAAAATGATGGTTCAGTAATCTAGGAATACTTGTTATCTTGCCGGCTGTAAGTTGTGGACCTGGTCCAAAACCTAGGAATATAAATGAGAGGGTTTTCATTGGCCTCAGCAAGTCTTGGATCAGGCCTTCCATTAAGATTAAGGAAGAAAACAGCCGTTGCTGTAGTGTTGAGACAGAGTGCATGAATAAAAAACAAGTGCTAAGCTTAGTAAATTGGTTCCTGGGTGTAACCTGTGGAGAATAATAGCATCCAAAATGGTCCATCAACACAAGGCAGAGTTATTATTCCAGCTATTACTAACTGGGTTTCACAGATATCTCTACCGTTCATTGCATGTACATTCATCTTTCTGGCAGCATTTTAAACTTCATTAAATAGAATATTAAACTAATCATGACGAATTATAAGCCGAATTTTATTACTTTCTGGTTAATTACAAAATCATATCTACCTAGTCTTATAAAAAGCAGATTAGTTGAAATGCAATGTGTCTTCACTGAATAAGCACAGAAGGAATAAGCTAAAGAGGAAACCCAAGAGGCAAATCACCTAAGTCAGTGCAAAAAGATTTCGGTGCACCCTTTTTGCTGTGCCCCATAACAAAAATCCCCTCCCTTCAAATATCTGGTGAATAAAATCTGAAATGACCACTCATTCTCATACTGGGATTTAGTTTTATGACTGTATCTTAATCCAAGCATTTTCTGCACTGCTGTTCTACTGATTTATGGCTGAACTGCTACTTATTTAGTAGAGAGGCATCCTATTAGGAAATTATTCCTACTTCTAAGGAAACAGATGACAAATCACACCAAAATCTTTTTTTTGCAATTACTCGGTAACACTTATTAGTGAAATTAAAATTAATGTGAAAAGATTTTGATAACTGCTGAAGCAGCGGCTCACATTTCCAGATGGTCTGCACAAAAAGTGACATCCTACACCCCTTGCGATAATACAAAGTGTTGGCAAGTGATTGTGGACATTTGCTTATTGAATTAATAGAGGGTTGCATATCATTCAGCAATAAATATGCTCAGCTCCACCGAAAGTCATATGTGTCTCGAGTAGGGATTATGGAGGATTTAGGCTCTCCCGTCAAAACCTGCATTCCTCAAAACTGTATCAGCTGCCACCTCCCACAGCAAAATCCACAATTTTCAACAAAGGGAGCAAGGGGACTCCTCTGGTGTGACCAGTGGAGGAAAAGTAGTGGCAAGCACTGCAACCTTTTAAAGTAGAGTAGAGGATGGACATCATTAAAAACAAAAACCAACAACACCCCAAACCATCAGCTCTGGCGTTGCAACATGCATACTTCTGGGAAGAACCAGCAGCTAGACAAATTTTTGTGCTTTGATGAACTCCAACTGCCCAGCCACTCCCTTTCTGGATGGTTGTTTCCTTACAAAAAGGCTTTTTACCAGGCTTTCCACTAATGATCATTGGAGTAGTTAGCAAGCTGCCCATAGACGCACACTCCTAGTGATTGGAGTAGACTTACAGGCAACTCAGAAGAAAGAAGAAAATTCATAAAATAATAAATTAATTGATAAATTAATTAGCAATGGGAGCAGTACAAGTGCTATGAGATAGTGAAGAATAACCTCAGTGCATGTGCAGCTTCCATCATAGCTGTATCAACAGTATGTACTTCCACACCTATTTCTGCCTAATAGGTATCTTCTGTTCTCTGTTCTTTTCTTGGCTCCCTTACTTCACTCACATTTACTGCAGAGTTTGCTTTCAGTGAGTTTTATGTGCTGGGATTTTCAAAGTGGCTTGAGGCTATTGACTTTCAATAGGATTTGGGTAGCTAATTGCCTTTTCCTTTGTACTTTACAAATTCCAGACATAGCTCTTCTGTGAGTTCATTTTAGTCTTTTATGACTGAATTTCCTGAAATGTTATATCCCTTTTGAAAGGGAAAAAAAAAAAAGAAAAAAGGAAAAAAGAATAAAGAATAAAGAAGTGTCTCTGTCTCTTTTTAATGTAAACCAAAGGAAATAGTTGTCCTTTTTCCTTTAAAGGTCCAAAGCTCCTAGTCTATTATCTATTTAAGTTAAACAGTACAGACATCAAATGCATTAATTCAAGTCTCATTGAGATCTTGATTACAGCTTGGAAGCTGATCTGGGTGGTGGAGGTTTTCCTCTGGAAATCCTTCTCAGTGTGTGCATGGTGGTTTAGAGCCTGGTTAGGGGGTGAGAATGCTGAAAACACAACGAATAGCATTTGGGCTGCCCATTCAGAAACTTTTGTTTCATTCGTTCACACCCAGCCTGCATTATCTACTACTGTGTTTCAGATCTGGTTGTGCAGAGTATCTTGTCTTTTGTCTCACTGCTGTGGTTAGCTATGTGTTAAAAGTTGCTTTCTGCCAAACTCAGAAACGAAAAGAGAAAAGATGGTCAGTACAAAATAGAAGTAAACCATTCACCTAACACAGTAGATAGGTCCATGAGCAATAAAGGAAAAACATAGATATTTTGTAATGGTAGCAGAAGTCTTCCAAAGTAATTCAGAAAAATACAACAAGAACGAGTGCATGAAAGAAGTAAACTGCAGCATGAGATTTTGTGAATGCTACCTCAGCAAGAGCGAACCAGTCAGATGCACAACTGAGAGAATTACATGTAGAAAAGAAAGTAGGAGAAACCAGAGCTGGTAGGTAATAGGTAAAATGCAGAGGGGGAAAGGAGAGAAGCATTAGTCACCAGTTACAGTTTGTCCTTTTTTCTATTTTCCTATGTCTTTGCCAAGTGTGTGGACTCTGCTCTGGCTTCAGGTAACTCAGTGCCCTGCTCAGCAAGGGATGGGAATAACTCTACAGAGCAGGTGTGCTGTGAGCTGTTTTGAAAGTAATTTACACACAAGGAGACTTCACTGGAAATGGAAAAGAAGTAGGAACAGAAAAGTAAAGAGAATATTCTGTAGCAGCCTTTTTTTGTACAACACATTTAGTGCTGTGTGACTGTCAGAAAAAACATTAGGACAAAGGCACCTCTGTTAGAGACTAAAAATTATTTAAACTCCTCCAAAGAATGTGCTAAATGGAGCTAGCAGTTTATTAAGGTCACACTAGCTTATGGAGGACAACATTTGCCTAACAAAAGAAGATACAAAGCCTCCAAGATAATTTTGTGTCAGCAAACCTTGTGTCAATTACAAGTATCCCATTTTTTTTACCTTCAAAACCATCTTCAGACATAGGAATCTGCAGAAAAGCTGCTGTACCTGAACCTGTGCCTAGACAAGGGTATTATCTCTCCTACAATCCCGCTGCAGTGCCAATACCACTGAAGGACTGGTATGAGCTGGATAAGTAAATACTGATGCCAATACCAGCTCCATTTCACTTCCAGGATTCCCTGAGTAATGTGTCTCAGGATTACTTGTCGTAAAATTTGGAGTCATGGTTGCTGCTTCTCAGCTTCCTTAGGCACAAAATGTGACTCTTGATGATTGAGCTATCAAAGGAACTGCTTTAAAGTCTCATGCTTTCAAGCCATTGTGGCACATGTTCAGGAAATCATCTTTATTCGGCAAAGCATGGTAGCCCTTTCGGACCATCTATTCTTTATTGCAAAGGTTTAAACGTATGTATCCCCAGCAGAATTCTGCAGTCTGAAATAAAGAGCCTAGTTTTGTAGGCTGGATATCACAAGTTTGGAGTTCCTGTGACTTAAACCAAGAAAATAAGTCAAATACATACTGTTTGGCATTTTACAGACTGAATTTCTCAGGGCTATAGAAGTCCATCTACCAAAAAAAAAAAAAAAAAGATAAACCAGAAGAAAGAAAACCTCCAACAAATACTAGTTAGAAGTCAAAACCCCAGGTGCTGCACCTTGGACTTGAACTTGTTAAATCTCATTAGGTTTTTGTGGGTCTCCTTCTCAAGATCGTCCATTGGGCCCCATAGACCTGTGGCTATTCAGTTTCATCAGATGGTCTCAAACCTGCTATTTGCTTACAGTGAGAGGGACTTCTCTCCCCCAGTCTTCACATAGAATTTCAGGGACTTGAGAAATGTGCCTCAGCCTTCTCTATATCAGTAGTCACCAGTTCTCCCTTCTCGGTTATCTCCTTAGCACAACGTGGACCATGAACAACTGCTAGGCTAAACCTATTCCTGAATCAATGTCTGTCTAACACACAGGGAAGGACCTGTAGTTTTTGCTAAGTAAACTGCAGAGGAATTGATTGCCAAATGGTCAAAATCAGTTGCATGATGTATGGCAGATTTCACCTTGATATCATTCATGTTGGAAGAAATGGCCTGAGATAAGAGTAACAACAGTGAAATGGTTTTCTGCAAGTGAATATCCCTAGGTTATAAAGCTTACCTTGTTCAATTTGGCACAATTTAATTACATTAATAAGGAATTTCTTACAAGTCACTGTATAATCAGGCAAATTTGAGTAGTTAAATCAGCAATTACCAGCATGACTGCATTCATAAGTTGCAGCTTAATTGTTTTATTGTCATTGCTCTATACTTAGTAAACTATCACATTTCAGGTAATTGTAATGTACCAGTATGACAGAAAACTAACACATATAAGCACATTCCTTGCTTTTCTGCAATATTGTAATGAGCTATGAGACTAGAAATAGCTGATCACCATTTCTTGGTTTGTGCTCCTGTATCACCATTCCATACAATGATACTAAAAGTAATTCCGTTTGTTAAAGATAAGCCCAAGCAACTTGGAGAGAAGGAACTTCCCTCTTTCATCCCTGTCTCATCTGTTTCAGTGGCTTAGAGCATCTCTTCCAGGAGTTTCATATGTCTCAATCCCAAGAGAGCTTCAGGCAGAAAAAACACCCCCACTTGCAGCCTTACTGAGTCCAGTGACTCCAGGCTAGTCCATATATATATATATATATA
>VZRZ01006688.1:394192-481071 GCA_013398175.1 Climacteris rufus | reverse complement strand
TGTGTGTATACATGTGTATATATATGTGTGTGTATATATATATATACATATATATATATATATATATGCTGGACTATACAACTGTAAAGCAAATCTTGTCCTGGAGATGTACAAATCATGAAAACCAAGGTCTTGACTCATGCTATTGTCAGCTCTGAAGTCAGCCCAGCCTGCTTCCCTGGACAGCTGTGCCAGATATGCTGAGATGTACTGTGTGGAAGGGAGATTTAGCAAATTCACCTCGTCTGCAAAACCACATTCTATTGTTTTCCAAACCTTTAAATCTTACTGTCTGGCCTCAGATGAAGAGCTATGTTTTTGTAGGATCTCTAATGTAAGGAAGAGGGCAAGCTATTTTTTCTCACGAATAAATGAGATTATTTATCTCAGGGTGGGTTTCTTGAGGATGGCACTGTAAAGACATCTTTGTGCTCTTGTGGAATAGGGGAATTTTTTTTTAAAGTCACTGAGCAAGTTCCAACACATAAGAGCAGCAGAGGATATTGTGCTTTGAAAGTGTCAAGACTGGCAGGAGGGACACTTACATTTACAGTCACTGTTACAGAGGACCCAATAATATTTCTTATATGAGGACAACAAGCCTTAAGATGCATTTGAAGATAAGAAATTATTTCTACAGAGGGAAAACTGAGCTTCAGAAGCCAAACTTATTTAGGGCCAGATAAAGGCTGAGGGTAGGGCCAAGCCCAAGCCTTCAGCCACAAGTCACAGTCCCACAATGTTTTTAAAAAATCATTTCATCAAAATAAAATAAAGTCATTTCCCCTCACTTGAAAAATATTTCATGGGAATAATTCTTTCCCCTTGCCGACAGAACTATTCAGATGTGACCAAAAGTCAAACCAACTTACTAATGTGAGTTGCTTTAGGTTACTTGGTTCCATCTTTCTCTCTGCTTTACCTCTTGATAGAAGTCTGCTTGACCTCTTCCAAACTCTGATTTCAAGTAGAAATTCTAGCAGTGCCCCATAGAGGCCAATTTGATTTGAAGATTGCGGGAGACAGAGAGGATAAAGTTAATAAAATTGTCAGACTGCAAATAGCCACTTGGTGTTATTTAATGTTTCTTCTGTTCAAGAAGGTCACAAGGATCATCTCCCAGTTCTCTTATGAGGAAAATCAAGCATTAAGGGAAGAAACATTTGTGTCAAGTTCACTGCTGAAGTGCAGAAAAAATGCAGAAAATTCCTATCACTGGCTAAACACTGCGTCATACTTTGCTGAACCATGGCTAAAAATAAATGGATTAATAAATACTCCTAATAAGAATTGAAATGTAAAGAAAGTTATAACTCCTTTCCCTCCTCAAAAAGAGAAGGAATAAGAAGGTATCATCAGGCAACTAATCACCACACAGCTGCTACTTCATTCCCCACCACATGGGTTGGGAAAAAGGATCAGAAGGGCAAAACTGAGAAAGCTTTTGGATTGAAAAAAAGATGGTTTAATAGGTAAAGCAAAAGTTGTACATGAAAAAATTCTTTATGATTTCCCAAATGCTTAGCCATCTCTAGGAGACCAGGGCACAGTTTTCAGCACAGATCCTAAACATAGCCCCACACAAGCTGTCATGAAGAAATTTAACTCTTTAATCTGAAAGTAGCATTTCTACTTTCAAAACATAAGAAGAAACAAGCTTCACTTCCATATCCCCTTTTTAATTTGGGGGCTCTAGTTTTTTAAGCATCTTCCACCATATAATGAGTTTGTTCATGACAATAAATTGTGATTGCATCTTTCAACCCAAGGGCAAATCAAAGTCCAAAGGTGTTTCATCTTCAAGGCACTTAACAGGTAAATAATCTGATTGAAGTCTAAGTTAGGAAAAATTACGCTACACATATATGCCTTGTGCATTTCTGACCCTACTCAGAATCTTTGATCTACATATGCCTGCTACTTAACCAAAAATCACACATTGTCTTTATGTCAAAAAGAATTTTCATTAAAAATCTGGAACCTCTATTATAGATATGCCACCTTTGTGTCTGCAGGCTGAAATTAAAGTTATTAAAAGTGGCTGAAAAATAAGACTGGAGATTTTACAAGCAATCAGAGGCTGGTAGGAGGTGTAAATTAGAAAGATTATGACACAGATCACTGTAAATTCTTGTACCAACCAATTACCAGCATACAAAGTACAATCTTTTTTCTGTACTTCTTTCTGCAGAACAGTATCAATGACCTGGCAAAAATTTATGCTCTAGGGAAAGGTGGATTGGAAAGATAATTGGAGAGAGAGAGAAGTATTAATAGCATACAAAATCCTCTTCTGTTAGGATATGGATACAAATTTGGTCCATGATCAGCTGCCACTGAAAGATATTGTCAGGCTGGTAATGTTCATGGACATTGTAGTCTCCTGTTTAATTCTTAGAGATCATTAATTAACATGTCTGCTTTGGAAATCTGAAGCAACAAGATGAAAAATGGAACCGGAAATCAGTTCAGGACTGCCTGGCTACTCCAAACAGGTTCAAACCATAAAGATATTGCAGAAATGCTTTAAGAGTGAGTTATAAGTACTTTAACTCTACTATCAGACCCATTTGACATCCATCATTGCCACTTTCAGATAAGAACTTGATATTTGTAGTTGTTTAATGAAGTGTTATGCAGCTTTGAGAATCAAAAGCTCACCTTCACATGAAGACTGTTCTCTGTTATGCAGCAGCATCTAAAATGGACTCTCTTCTCTAGGACATTTATAGTTCCATTTTTCATTGCCATCAGTACACATCTCCCAGACTTCTTCCAAGGATGGAGCTCTGATTGTAGCATTCATCTAACTGGGTCACAAAAGACACAATGCCAGACATCTGATGTTCTTTGTGCAGTAAATGGGAGTTTGTTCTGAAGTGAAAATTCTGCTGATTTTCAGAAATACTAAAATTATGTTAATCCTCTTGACAATTAAGTGTTTACTGAACCAGGAAAGATAATTACATCACCATATCTATCCACAGTTCTTACACATTTTTCATAAAACTTGGAAATTGGACAAAGCCTAAGAAAGGTAGTAAGGGATATTGAAACTCTGGAGCAGCTTTCAGGTAAGAAATGATTGGCTGAGTAGACTAAATTTCTCCACCTTGGGCAAGAGACAACTGAAGATGTGTTGGTGGACACAAAACTGTGTGTGAGTTGCGTGCAGAGGATAGAGAGGGATTGACTATTCACTCTCTTCCAGTACAGGCATCAAGAGTATCAAATGAGGACAGCAAAACCACGAATTAAAGAAGGTGGCTCTTCAGTCAACAGGTAGTAGAACTACCTACTCAACACCCTGTCAAAGGACCTTGATTCTGAAAGAGGCTGTCTAGAGTTCAAGGGAAGACTGAATGAAAGACTTGGAAGAAAGAACCATGAAAGCATTTCTAAACAGACAAACTATGACAGGAAAAGCCCTGCTCTGCATGTGGTCCAAGAGCAGGGAAGTAATATATATCCTTTCTGGAGACAGAAAATGGGACTAGATTGGATCTGTGAGCAGAACTAGTTCAGCTGTGTTTATCAATGTTTTCCATTTTTCTTTTCTGTGTGTAGATTTCTTTCCATATAGTTACACTCCATAGTTTTGGAGTGTTCAAAGAATACCTCCCTCAAAAAGGCTACAGCCAATAATCTTACCTAGGTTTCAATTTAAGCTATTTTGTCAAAGTGTTCTCATTAGTCCTCTCAGAAGGAGTACTACAGCAAAGAGATTCCTATGTCCTAAGACCCCTGAACGTGTTAACTCCCTAATTTCCTGTGTAGAATAAATACATTACTTTTATTTATCTTCATCCCCTAAGCATTTTGTTCTTTGGATATTGTTTCCTTCCCCTGAAGTAGAGTGGAGGAATGAACCTGTTTGAGGAGATGTAAGGCAATAAAATATTTTTTTCTCACTAGAGGATAGGATGAATAAAATTATATCATATTAATTGGTTATTGCTATTATTATTGTTGTTATTAAGTAAGCTCAGATTTTACCTCAGGCATTTTTCAGAGATTCACTTCTGTCATATTTTGTAAGGCTAACAAAGCACAATTAGTAGAACTCTATAGCAGTATGGTTTTTCCAGATCTAGAAGCTTGAGTTGGTGCAAGACCACAATAGGAGAATCTGTTGTTGATGTAAAAGTGAGGGAAAGTGGAGTAGGTGATGCCATCAGCCCAAATTTCAATGTTCCTGCAGAACATGCCCAGCTTCCAGTCCCTAATGAGATATGCAATGCTTAATTTGGGTTCTAAACACACTGTCAGGAGGGCAACCAGACACTTAAGAATAAATATTGTCATGGAAGGTTGTCCTGTCAATTATAAATTTCTTCACATATCTTTTGATCATGGCCCTTTCCTAACACATCCAGTTTTGATCAGCTGTAAGAACTAATTAACCTCTACATGTTTTAAGGAATTAAGGGAGTTTAAAATAGTACCAATGCCAGTACTGTCAGACAAAGGTCCCTTACTCAGAACAGAGTGACTAATGTCAGAGCAGATGACTACAGGAAAACAAACATGGACAAAAAGAGCTCTAACCCATGTGTTGGGCAGAAAACACCCCCTATCCCAAATATAGTGGTTACCAGGTATGAAGGGGCTGCAGAGGTCAATAGTAATGGAGTTAATAAATATATGCTCTCTTGTTCTCTTCATCTGATGAACAGAAAAGGAGCAGTGGAACAGGTGAAAGAAGCAGCAGGATCTTGGTTTTTATGAGAAGTTCGGATGATCTATGAAATCATCTTGTGGAACGCAGAAATCACATGTGGAACATAGGATGAGGTTTACATTGTGACAGATGTGATTAAACTGCTGTAGGACAAAGATCTCTGCTGACATAAGTGTTAATGCTGTTAATCTCTAATGACAAATGTGTGGAATCTTTTAATGTGTTGCTTTATAGTTTTCTTTATTATTATTCAATTTGCCACTCAGTTTTCAAATTCATTCTGGGAAAAAATTAACAGCCATGATAACTCCTCATTTGATCAGGTTATGCATCCTTGACTACTTACCCTGAAATCCTGGATTCATGTGATAAGTTGAAGATCTTTTTTGTATCATTAGAGTTTATTTTGTAATTTGGTGACAGGATTACAGAAAAGCAACAAACCCACTCAACCTAAAAAAGCCCCACTCCACCTCTAAAGTCTGAATGAGGAGACAATTTTGTTCCTGGGCTCTACTAGCTGAAAAGCTTCTGTAAAATGTACCCCTTATTTACATGTTCTTGCATATTGAAGGGTTTAATCTATTATTTCCTGAACATATCATGTGAATAAAGATGGACTTAAGTTTTTTGCAACAACAATAACAGAGATTTTTTTTTCCTGAAACTTACACACTGTATTGGCGATGAAGATTCCTTACTGTGAACAGAAATTTAGAATAAAACTAATGTGTCACCAGTTTTCGTGGTGCCAGGATTTGACAATTGCAGCTGATACAGCATAGTATCATTTTCAAGACAAAGTTTTTGTAGAGATGGAAGAGTCTTCAATCAGGAAACCTGATGAATTGATTCCATTGTGATACGTGGGCAGAGAGTGAAAGCAGCATACCAGCCATTACGGAAATGAGATTTTGGAGTTAGAGGAGATGAAGTATAAGGGAAGAGTAATAAAATCAGGGCAGTTAAAGAAAGGAGGGGATGAGTAGAAAAAGAAAAGAAAGGACAGGACAGATAGTGTTTGTTCAAAAATACACAAAAGAAGACCAGGGGAAAAAAAAATAAAAACAAACAGATGAAGAAAAACAAGGGAATGAGGAGAAAGTAAACAGAAAAACAGAAGAGAAAATTTTGTGACCATTATTTTTTAATTTACAATTGATCAGACCTGACTGAAATTACCAGTCATTTACAATGGGAAATCAGGAGTTTTCTGGGTTTTTTTGGAGGAGGGTAGGTGACTTTTTTTCTGTAAGGGAGTAGAAGCCATGAGAGTATGTTTTAAAGTAGGAGTAAACAAGTTAGATAATCACTGCCATTTCATAAATAAGCTTGGTCTTTCTCAAAACAAAGAGATAAAGATACCTCAATTATCTTGAATGACAAACATGCAAAACAACTCTAAGACAAATTCACAGCTATGTGTTCAGTGGGGCTCTAAATTAGGGCTGCATCCGTCCAGGTGCTTCCATCTCTCAAGCAACAACACAGCTCTGCCATTTCAAGCAGTAATGTACCAAGTGAAATTAAATTAACCACTGATAAATATGGATTCAGTTACTTCTTTGGAAAAGCAGTATCAGAATTGTCAGCTGGGAGATAAAATATGTGTTACTTTGAGTTCTCTCTCTAGCAAGTCAGCACTGGCTCCTGAAGTACCACAGGCAAGCATGGCTGCTGGTTCTCATCATCTGCCTCAGGCTAGTGGCCACAGAAATGTGCAGAAGTTCACTGCAAGTGAGTATTTTCTTCCCCTGGGAAATGTGTAGATTCAGGGGAAGTCAATGTCCAGACAAAATGGGATATACTGAGGGACAGTGGTCAAAAACAATCTCAGCAGAGAGACAAACTGACTTCCAGTGAGGTATCTGGAGTGCAGAAGAGTTGGTGAAGCACATGGACTTGTCTCCCAAAGGAGTTTGAAAGATAATAAAAAGAGTCATAAGGGGTTGAAAATTTTATTGCAGTCTAAGCTGAGAGACTTTCCCTGCATAAATTAGGATAAAGGTCAGGCTTTCTTTACCAAACCCTTGAAACATGTACAAATCAGCTAGACAGTCTTTATTTGTATTATCATTTTGATTTTGATATTAAAAATAAGAAGACTAAACAAACAAACAAACAAAACCCCAAACAAACAAAAAATACAACACAAAAACAAAGGGGTTTCCAAAAAGAAAATTTGAGAAAGGCTTTTCCAAGAGATAGCTCACCCTAGAAAACTGATTTAAGAAATGAACTTGATACACATGCTTTGCTTTAAAGCATATATTTATTCCATATTAACCAGAGAATTTAAATCTGCATTACACAGTGATTCAGTAGATTCAAGGCAGGCATACAAGAATAAACATAGATTCAAATACTTTGCTGAATCAGGGCACAGCTTAGGTATCAAGGAACTATAGTTCTGCTCTCTGCACTTGGTAAATTTGATAGTGATGTGCAGGTTATATCCCTTCCATGCCTCTTAAATTATCATCTGTGGGAGTACCAGTGTGACTCTGACATACAGGGAACTAATGAATACTTCATGAGACTCTCAGTTATTATTTAATCACAGCTCCTTTATGAGTTGATGGAATTTGTGTTGATACAAAGGGAAAATAGCACAGCACTGAAATGTAATAGTGAAAACAAAGCTAAAACTGAACTAAGCTACTATTAAAAACATGAGAAGCACAGAGGAGAAATATGAAGTAATGGTTGAAAACACAGCTATTTTGAAAGATTTTATCAGAAAGACCAGTGTAAAGGCATACACAAAGTGCCCATTTCTATCGTATGACACTATGATTAATTGTTATGTAGAGGATCAACTTTTTTCATAAATGTCCCATTAATTAATCTGAGAGTCAGGGTTAAACTAATTTGCAAGTAGAATGCATAAGAAAAAATATTGAAAAACCTGGCCTAAACTGCCAATTTTTCTAATTATCCTTTTTCTCCAAGAATAAGTGCAGCAGGATAGAAACTATAGGTAGTCAAAAATGAAATCTTTTCTTTGCCTACTAAATTTGTAATGCCAAAGTTAACAATTAAGATTATTAACTCTAAGGTTAATAACTTTATTAATTTCATTATTTAGATTAATTGTATCTGAGATTTCTTTTTCCAAGCCATTGTTATTACGACCAGTCTTAAGTAGAACTAGTCAATACTTCAGATTTCATAACATCCATGTGCCAAGTCCCAATTCACTGTGCTCATACTGCATTATTTATACTGTTGTAATAAGGCCTGATCTAAAACCCTTTGAAGTAAATGAAAAGACTCCCACTGACTTCAAAGAACTTTCTATTAGGCCCGGAGAATTTTCTTTGCAGGGTTTTTGTACTTGATAATATCTGATATGGTAAAATTTGTGCCACCTCTCTCCCCCTCACCTCATCTGGGTGTTATTTTCTATATTTATGAGTTACTTATCTGGATTTTTTGTTTTATACAAAGGTAATTTTTAATAAAGAATACTGTTTTAAACAAAAAGTTTGAAAAATTTCATTTCAAGAGTGTCAAATTCAAATAATCTGGAAATTAAAAAATAATTTTGTAAAGACTGAAACATTTTATATATTCAATAAAATATGTAAGCAAGATTTTAACCTCTTTTTTCTGCAGGTTTTAGTTTGGTTTGTAAATAGGTTTATCTTCCTCAGACTATATTTCTGTTAATGAGTTTTTAATGGGTGCCAAATATAATGCTTAGCCATAAAAATCCAACTGCTGATAATTTCAGAGGAAAACAAACTTGTGTAATTCACAGAAATCCTTGCCCCTATTAATCTTATTGACTGTAATAAAGATTTTTAAATAGGTTTCTTTGGACCTGCTCAAACTCCTGTGTATCTTGAGTGAATTTAATAACTTTATTATTTCAGTGGGTCCACCTTTGTTTGAGACCTTTGGGATGTATAGCTCCCCATCTTTTCCTTCCCTGCTTCTAAATTAAAGTACAGGACTCACACACAGCATACACTGGAGTATTTAACAGGTTGCAGCATGGGCTGGTAATCTTCTACCTTATCTCTCTTTTGTCTTATGTGTAGTTAGATTTGGGTGTAAGCAAGAATTAAGAATACTTTACTTCCTCTTTTAATGCAGCTAGACTCCAAAATAATTTGGAGGAGGTTGTTTACCATGGAGTATACATCCAATCTTCATATCATTTTCATTATTTTTCTTTTATTAGAGTACATCATTTTTCATTAACATTTTTCAGGCCAGCAACTTCTGGAGGATGTATTTTCTCTCTTACACACAAAATTTTGAGCAAATGCAGATCAGTCCCTTTAAGATCAGCAACAAATAACTATGTGATGTATAAGGAAACTATGTAGTTTGTTTTCTTTTACTTTCACTAGATAAATGCCTGAATGTCCAGATGTTTAGATTAGTGTGCTACAATTTAAACGGTGTGAGTCAAAGTGTACTGAAATCAATAGAAATCTTTCAATTGATCAAAATGGACATTTGGTCTGAATTTAATACATCCAACAAATTAATTTCACTTACTGTCAATCTGATGTTATAAATCAATATCTCTAATGGAGAAACTGTGAGTTAACAAATTCAGTTTCCATTTGTTAAAAGATTTATGCATAATTTATAATGAAACCATGAGCACAAGACATTTATAACAGAAAGATCCATAAGAATGTAAGTCAAGAAAGAGATGTAAGTATTTCCTAGACCTAGAAAAATAATTTGACTGTGTGCTCCTGTTTCAAAAGTAGTTTTCTTTGGTAGTAAGTACTGTCACACAGATCAAATGGCACAATGACCTCCCCTCCCACGCTAAAAACAATGTCAGATAAAAGGCACCTTTCACAGTACTTGCAAAATAATGCTGATCCCAGCCAATTACTTAAATAGAGCAAAGAGGGGAGTGGGAAAGGGTTATTCAAGGACTCAACAACATCACATGCTGCAGTTCCGTCCTGGAATTAACCAGAGCCGTCCTTTCTCATGTGCTTAGAACCTCACAGGTGTGTTGGCTTCCATAGTGCTCCCTCAACTTGATCACTGACAACAAGCAAACCTCGTTTCCAAATTTTTCTGTAGCAGCAGCTGAAGTTGGAAACTGTTTCTGGTGAACACACACACCATTCTAGTCATCTGGCTGGACTGACACCAAATAATTCAACTACTTTGGATTTAAAGATGACAAAAGTTTCAGTTCTTTCATGTATTGATGTTAGTCTCTGTCCTAAAGGCTTCACCTGGAGGGGAATTTTCATGAGCAGCCAATATGGAATTGCATTTCAGACTGTGGAGGCTGCTATTTGTTCCTGCTGAGCACCAGAACAGTGCACACTGACTCATGGAAGAGAGAAATGTCATTATTCACAAAGAGCTTCCTCCAGCTGCATAAGCCATTTATCACTTTCAATCAGTATTACTCACAAAGAAAGAGCAAGCTCAGGGCATGGTCACCATGTGCATCCTTTTAACAATTTCTAATTTACCAAACACAAGATACTTGTTCCTGCTTTACAGAAACACATCACAATGGCCTTGTCATGAAACAGGCAACTAAAAGCACTCATTTCATGTTATATATTTCAGGGCCTCAAGAAACTGTATTATAGTCATAACAGTAGAGCATCAAAAGTAACTTGTGGGTACAAAGAGTTGCAAAATTCACCAGAATAGTTATATCCAACTACCATACCTTCATGGCCACAAAAAATCTACTTAATACAGAAATATATGTAACAAAAGCAGAGAAAATTAAGATGTCCCTAACTCCTGCATTTGCAAAAAAAAAACGTGCCCAAAACATTTTGCAGAATCAAAGGATAACTGAGGTGGGAAGGGACCTCTGAGGTCATGTAGTCAACCTCCCCTACACAAAGCAGGGTCAGCTGAAGAAGGTTGCCCAAGACTCCATCCATTACGTTTTTTAAGATCTGCAGGAAATCAGACCCTAGTATCCCTCTACACACCTTGTCCCCATGTTCAGTCAGCCTTAGGATAACAAGCTTTTTTCTTTACACAGAATTCTCTATATTTCAGTTTATGCCCATTGCCTCCTGTCCTGTCACTGCATACCTCTAAGAAGAGTCTTGCTCCATCTTCCTTAGCTTTCCACATCAGGTATTTATAGAGATTGGCAAGATTCCCTCTGGGAATAGGTCTTGGTAACTATACCTACGTGGTCAATTTGTTTCGCTCTGTCTTTTGTATTGCAGTCCCATCCTCAGGCTACACTATCTGAAGGTCTAATGAGCAAGGCTATGTCTTCCATTTACAGCTTTGGGGATCATGCTGCACAGTTCATTCCATGTCCATGTTCTTTGCTTTCCTTTTCTGTAATTTGGTGATGAACAGCTTTGGGATCTTTAGCTGAAAAGTGCTGAACAACAGAGTAGTATTTGCCCCATGTCTGTCTTGTCTTAATAATATCTAGCATATCTATTGAAGACCAGCTGCCATGAAAGTTCTGAGAAACCAAAGAATGTCAAAATATCAAGTCTTTGAGAGGAAGCCTCAGAGGTGAGTAGATTAATCACATTCCTGACTACAGAAAAATTGGACAAAGAAGTCCACAAAATTAAGATTGAAATATGAAGAACTCCCTGACAGCTCTGGAACCATCCCTCCCAACAGATGTATGTCTACTATCATCTTAAAAATGTCAATGTCTCTCCCCTCCAACATTCTGTATCTTATTACTTGTGCCATTGTTCCTGGAACTAAAGGTTTTGCTAATACTAATATTCAAGTGAAATTTCTGTTACTCTGATTGCAGCCTGCAGACAATCCTTGTCCCATCCCTAATGAGCAAGGAACAGTCTATTCTTTCTGTCTTTTACATATTTTGAAGACAATTATCATTACTCCTTTTCCTACAGAATTTAGACTTTACCACCCCAGTTTTTCTCCTGGGATATTTTGGAATATTGCCTGTCATGTGCTATCACATCCTGTCCCTTTCTTGAAGAGCAAAGCCCAAAGCTAGAACCATATTTAAACTGGGACCTTGCTGCTACCAAGAAGAATGGAACATTTACTGAGAATACTTTCCATACAAGAACCACTCCTGGAAGTACCAGATGTGTTCTACCAATAGAACAAAGATGGAAATTCTTCAAACAGGATGAGTTGCTCTGGCTTATGAAGGAGCTATGACATCAGCATGCACCCATATTTTCACACCTCTGCATGATGAGGAAGGTGTCAGTTTTCTGAAAATGCAGTGGAATTTGAGTAGAAGAGCTGTCTAAAGCATCATGAATCACTTATTTTTAAGATGAACAATCTCTCATCCCTCAGAATGTTATAATGAGACACATCTCAGTCAGTGCAGAAATGCAGGTTACCCATTACAGGCATCTTTATCCTTCCTGAAAGAAGAAATACATTCATTGTAAGCCCAGTTCATAGCTCCCTAGGTAGAACAGCAGCAGAGTGACCAGCAACACAAACTATGTCACAGATACTACAAGACCAAGTATGTGCAAAAAACCATTGTGATTAAAGCAGGTTGGATCAGGAGTGGGCACTGATTTGTTTGATTGGTTGTTTTCAAAGATTCTGAGGCCAAGTCACAATGAAACTTCATGCCCTTCTGCAATGACACATGAACATGAGACCACACTCATAAGAACAACCTTGTCTGTGGGTGGGTATCTACACACATGGAGGAGATATATATATACTTTTTTTCTTATTGTCTTTTATTCTCAGACCCATTTAACTTGATTGTGTTTTCCAGCCCAGTTTTGGATAGATGGAGGAACAATGGCTTTAACATAAGTGATCTTCTCAGTAGGCATGAAAGTGGCCTTGAATCAAACTGTAAACTACATCTGTACATCTCATTGGACTTTGCCTTCAAGGTGTATCTAGCAAAACAACTACTTGTTTACTCCAGCACCCCCACAGCTTCTTTAATGAGCATACTACAGCTGAGAGAAACAGGTACAACATCATGGGGGCAAATAGCTTTATCCAAACTCTAGTGTGGACTACACAGATTTTGTACATTAAAGACCATGCAGGGAGCCTTTGGTATTTTTCTCAAAACAGTGTCTTTTCTTCAGACATATATGTGTTAGTACAAGTCTCTCAGTGTAACAAAATGCATAAAAATAAACAGGTTCCCTTGGTAACTCCTAAAATGCTATGTTTGGCATTACCATTACAAGGCATTCTCTTCAAGGCTTTTAAAAGGGTTCAAGCTTTTGGTGTGCAGTTTGAGAAGTACTATGACTACTACTCTAAGTTTAATGACAGATGGATTCTGAGACATAATTTTTGTTTCACACACACATAGTAAAACCTGGCACATGGCATCCACACTACATACAAACAATAGAGCACAGACCCTCTGTCTGCACAGGTCCCTTCATCCTCTCAGCATCAATGCCAAAATACAGTCATCCCCTCTCTATCCTATGTATAATAAAACCCTAATCCTGTCAAAAGCATTGTTCCCAACAAAAAGAAATATAGGGAAGATATTAGATTTCTGCATAGACTATTACAGTTTACTCAGTTAGCTTATACAGTATCATAGAACAGCAGTGATGTGTCATTGACTATACTGATGCCTAAAAGGCTAGCCCAAAAACTGAGGCCAGGCAGGAGTAAGGGAATAAAAGGTGGATATTTATTTGAAGGGCCTTCAAAGGCACATTTAGGGCAGACAAAGCCCCCTCCTTGGGGCATCACCCAATATGGACAACAAGTCACGAATTCTCCACACTTTTATAGACTTGGTCCATTCGCATATCAGCATAGATTTACCAATTAAAACTTTACAATTTCCCCCTAGCTCGCTCCCCTCCCCACCTTTAGAAGCTTGGGCCTGGGCAGCCCGAATGGCCTTGGGTGAGTACAGAATGCCAGTGTTATGTCTATAGAAAACAGCAACTAATGAGATATAAAGAATACACGCCAGACAATGCAGGATTTGAAAAATATAAGAGTTAAACCTAAGGCATCATTACAACATCTACACTATCCCTCCTTCAAGCCCAAATACTAAGCAAGCACTTCTCAGTTAGTGCTGTTTAGAGAAGTCTTTTCTGTCCCATTGAAAATAACCTAATCTTTCTCATCTTGACTCACAACCTTGCCTCTTCAGGTCCTTTTCAATGCCATCATAACTGTGTCTTCATATCATCGTGCACTGCAGTTTTTACAATGCAACCTTGTAAGACACATGGAAAATTTGTCTCAGAGGAATAGGGTAAGGAAGGCATGTTCTGATTTGCATGGAAGAAGCGAAAAAGGACCTTGCAGAGAGTGTCAAAATTAAATACTGCTTGTCCAAGTAACACAGTTTGTCTCCTTCACCCTGGCTGTGATGATGAGAGGTTGGTCTCATTGTCTCACATCATAGGAGAGTATAAATTTTGAGACCACCTGAGGAACCTGAAAAGTGGGATCCTGGGTGCCAGGGTCCTGAGGGAATCAGATTATATAGCTGCCAAAACACTTTCATATTTGAAAAGTCACAGCAGTCAGGCAAAATCCCAGGTGACTGGAGAAGTGGAAAACCTCACACTCATTTTCAAAGAGTAAAAGAGAACTACCAACCTGTCAGCTTCACCTGTGTGCTTAGATCATAGAACAGATCTTAGAACAGATCCTCCTGGAGGATGAATTGAAACACATGGAAGATGGAAATGTGATTAAAAGAAGCCAACAGGGCTTCACAAAGGGCAAACGGTGTCTGACAATGCAGTGACTGTATCAGTGGGCAAGGGAAGAGCTATGGATGAAATCTACCTGGACTTTTGTAATGCTTTGAAGTGGCATTCCATAAGAATCTTACCCTCAAATTGGAGAGATATGGTTTGACGGGCAGGCTGTTAGATGGATAAGGACTTAGCTGGATGTCTGCATCCAAAGGGTTAAGGTCAATTGCTCAATCTACAAGTGGAAACCAGTTACAAGCAGTGTTCCAAGGGTCTGTACTGGGACCAGGACTATTTAATATGTTCACCAACAACATAGATAATGAGATTGAGGACATCCTTGGCAAGTTTGCAGATGACAACAAGCTATGTGGTGCAGTTGATTTAATAGAGAGAAGGGGAACTCAGAGGGACATTAGGAGTCTTGAGGTGGGCCTCATGAAGTTCAACAAGGCCAAGTGGAAGGCCAGGCTGGATGGGACTATGAGCAATCTGGTCTAGTGGAATGTGTTCCTTCCCCTGGCAGAGGGGTTGGAACTACATGGTCTTTGAATGTCCCTTCCATTCCAAACCATTTTACAATTCTATATAAACAAGTTTGATATAGCCCATGTTTTGATTTACCTCCTCCGGGAAAACTCCTACCTTCTGTTTACCCACATGCATTTGAAAGAACAGGATTTTTAATGAGAAGAGTAAATTTGACATATTTGTGTTTGCATTAACCAATCCTCCTCCACAGTTGAAATGGGGACAGTATTTAAATGACTTTTCTGCATCAATAATTTGGATTTCTGTAGCAGAAAATTAATTTGTCTCTTCTCTTTTGAAAAGAACCCAATGCATATTCCTGTATCCCAGCTGAACGAGCAACAGAGGAGAAAGAAGCAACAACACATCTAGATAAAGAGATAAAATACAGAGCTCTTCCAAAAGACAGTTATAGTTGCATCAGATCCTGATGGCAAGTATTTCTCAGGTGTTAAACACAATACAAGAAAACTTGGAGGACAAAGAAACAGGGAAAAAGTAGTGAGCAGAAATATGTTATAATGTCTATATTCATGCAACACAGAACAGTGCAGTGTGAGTAAACAACAGAAGTAGTGTAGCTTTTCATCTGATCCTAGCAGGAATGTCTCCTTTCCTCTCACTTTTCATATTCTTATATAGATATCTGCTGCTGATCATCAGCACCCAGGATGAAGAGGAAGTTACTGGGCTAGATGGGCCTTCTAATGTGTGCCACTCTCACATGTTAGCAAGACCATGTTTATCCTCAGGTGCAGAGTCATGAGTACTCTCAGAGTCACTGGGAGCAAGTTTAGCTCTGTTTGAACCATGAACTACCATAATAGTCATAGTCACAAAATCCTTCCTGCTCCCTTCACCATAACAGTTCCACAGTCCAACTTCTGTTTTAAAAATAGAAGAAAAAAGAAAAGAGAAATCACATCTATACCGAAAAAATTTGCACCTGAACCTTTTTTACCTGAGTATTGAATTGCATTTTCAAAGTAGAACCTATACTTACAGATGTCTGTCTTGTGATTACAATCAGAACATAAACTTAAAGGCAAAATGCTCGGTATTTCTTATTCAAAGCCTGGATACAAAGCTACAGGTGCTGATGCCAGTGGCACATAATTTGCTCCTGCAGTGATATTGCCTGATTAACCATCTGCTACTGCATCAAGAATTTTGTTACCTTCAGTTTAACCATGTCATGTTTTCA
The DNA here is from genome assembly GCA_013398175.1 of Climacteris rufus. Classification (NCBI taxonomy): domain Eukaryota; kingdom Metazoa; phylum Chordata; class Aves; order Passeriformes; family Climacteridae; genus Climacteris; species Climacteris rufus. The sequence continues at coordinate 465,008 of VZRZ01006688.1, read as the reverse complement.
GCTGATCTGCATTTTGGTTTATGAAGGAACATTGCGACAAAAGCACTAGAAGTTTATAAAGCTGGTAAAAACAGAGATGATTGTAGCAAGAAACAAAAAAATACAAGTGAAAATATACATTTAAAAAGTAAAACATAAAAATATACATTTAAAGGTGAACATTTCCTATCACCTCTACTTGTATATATTATTATTTGGAAAGGGGAACTTAAAGCTGCGTTATAGAAATTTCTGTAAAAATTAAGCAAGTTCAGGCACTGAGCAAGGAATTCATTTCCTTCTGACACTGTTCCAGAAGGAGAGCAGAATTCGGACGAACACACAAGTAGAGACCTTGTGATAGGGAGGTATAGCACGGCCACAAGGAACCTAAAGAGATCAAGAAAAATTGTCCTGTCCAAAGGAATAGGAATATTCATTTCCACATCAGAGTGAAATCAACCATTTTATTTGGTAGTTTTAGCCATCCCCACAGCCCTTGCTTGCCTGTAAATTTATATATATATATATATATATATATTGTTGAACAGATTTGTTTCAAACCATCTGCTTAAGAGCAGGGGCTAATGGAAAATAGAAATGGCCTTGGAACAATTAATGGAAGGCAAGTGCCATTGAATGAGGAGAGACTGAGGAGCCAGATGGCTGGTGTCAGCTCTGACTCACAGCTACAGAAACTTGCCTGACTTTCCCTGCAGAGAGAAGTGATTAGCTATGGTGAAACTAGATTGTCAAGTGTTCTCTCATTGCCTGTGTGTGTCAGAGGAAAGAGAGAAGATGTGCGTAGTTCTCCTTAGATTTCAGGCCTGTTGTGTACTTTCAGAGCTTAGCAGAAAGTCACAGACTAATCTACATAAGGTGGATGAGCAGTGTACTGGGCAGGCCACACAGTTTCCAGAATAAAACAATCATCATGATCTGATCATACTTACCCCGTACTCTCCTTAAGGTAAAGGGCACTGAGGAATGGTGGAGAAGTTGGCTTCTCTCAGTTTTTACTACCTGACAATTCAGACTTTATATTGGACCAGATCCTTATGTGGACACCAACTGAAGCCTTTTGTAAGAATTTGAGCTGTATTTGCTTGCAGGGGAAAATCACTTAACATTTTCAGTCCTTTTTGTAGAACAAATTCAGAAAGAAAACAAATAAGCCCAAGACAAAACCACACGCTTTTTTTCTCCGAGTTATAACTTCCTTTCATTTCTCCTTTAATTTTTTTAGCAGATTCCCAAATGTCCTTCCTCAGGTCAAACCCAAGGAAAATAGATCCATAACAGAGATAGCTCAGGAAACAGAATTTGTCTCCCAGCATGAGTACTGAGGTACTACAAATCCAAACTGTTGCTGCTACACACACAAGGAAATTTTGTTTGCCCATATGTTTCAATAGGAACATTTATTCTTCCACCTATAAGATTCTGCCTGAATATTAAATACTATTTATCATTCTGCAAGGTCCATGTCTGAAAGGCATAATGTAGCCTACAGATCCAATAAATCTTTTGGAAAAGAATTTTAACTGCATGAAATTTAATATAAGTACAGAAGGATATATTTTTTCATATATATAATGAAATTAACAATTCACTAAAAGAAATTCAGTTACCTGACAAGTACAATCTAAACTATTAATGTGTCATAGAATGTGTTAAGATATAAATTAGGATTCCTGCCAAAGGAGTTTGACTTTTACACATTTGTGTTCATAGATTTTAAAGTGATATCAGAATCAACTTTCTAGGCTATGTCAGTTTTTAGTCGAAATTTAAACACACCAATTTCTAGAATGAAAAATATGTTCTTGAAATATGCCATGGAAAGAAATATAAGGGAAAAAATAAAAAGAAAAAAAGATTTTTTTTATTTCCTGCAGAGAAGGAAGACCAGGAAAACATTGGCATTTTTTTCCGGTAATGCAAACATTAATATTACGGAAGTGACAAGAAGGTAGTCAATTTTCCCATGGGTGAGAAGGAACCCGGAACAGAAGAAGGAGCCCAGAAGAAACAAATTAATAAACAGCTGTAGCACCTGGAAAAGAAGCTAGTGTAAAGTACTAGGATATTTAAAGAACTTTGTCTTCTTGGGGAAGATATTTTTCTCCTATGCTTGGCCATGTGATTGAAGTATCAGCAGATTAAACAGATAGAAAAATAGAGAAACTAGGAATCTACCAGATGCTGCTCTGCGTAGTTGTTGGTCCTGTTAAAATTTGAGTGAATTCCTCACATACTCTTGACCAAAGGGCCACAGAAACTAGCGTTGCATGCTCTGGGTATCTTTATTCCATGAATACAACACTTTCCATTTGGCACATGACTACTAGTCACCTGATTTTGCTGCCTAGCAGTGATCCTTACAACTATCCTTGCGGGAAGCTGAGCTTATACGTTTGGAGTACCTGAACATTTTGGCCTCTGGAGTGGCATGCGTGGCCACAGCAGGGATCATGAGAACCAGCAGCAAGAGGTATGATACATAGCTTAGTTCTTCCAAAAAACAGCTAACAATATGGAGGTCTGTGGGGAATGTAAGGGACACTCATCATGCAAAAGCATGTCTTGTAACCTTTAGTTATGTGTAATGTGTGTGTTCAGGAACAGCAATATTAGAAACCACCCACTGCAGTTCCTGAGGAAAAATGTCATGGAGATGATGAAGATAGTCTGCCAAAATGCCTTATTTTTCCCATTCAAGTTGAACCCTCTGAGTTGTATTCTATAATGGTTCCATCAACATGACTCCACACAATCTCTGTTGCAAACTTGCTGGTTCGAGCCCCCTCAATTCAACTGGGCCAAGCCCAAGAGTCTCAGTAGAAGTAAGGGCTTATAATTATTGGTTGCTGCAGGAGCAAAATTAACATTTCTTCTGCCATGCCTGAAAGACAAGGGAATATGGGGATAAATGCAAAGGTACCTTGATGTAACCATTGCATTTTTCTATTCATGACAGTCTCTCAGGATTGGATATCCTCTTCTCTTCATGCTTCCCAAACAAATTTAGTTGTTTTGGACACTCCCGTATTAAGGCTTAATTAAAAAACTGTCCCTCGACCTCTTTCATCAGGTTCTGGTTTATAAGAGCTTCTTTGGGAAGTCCAAAAAATTTAATCTTTCAGTCATTTTCTTTGTCTGTAATTGAGGTATAGGTTGCTTGCCTCTGTTTTACCCAGCAACATCACACACAGCCAGGCAGGCACAACACAGACAGGGTGTTGTGTGTTGTATTCTTTGATTCTGGCCCTTTCCAAGGTGAGGAATTGAATTTGCTGTAGCTCAGATTTGTCTCTTAAGCAATACAGGAAATGTGACTGATTTGAAAAGAATCATTGCACCATAGAATTGTTTAGGTTGGAAAAGACCTTTCAGATTATAAAGTCCAACCTAACACTGCCAAGTTCACCACTAAACTGTGTCCTAAGTGCCACACCTACACATCTTCAGGGATGGTGACTCAACCAGTTTGCTGGGCATCCTATTCCAATGCTTCATAGCTTTTTTGGTGAAGAAATTTTTCCTAGTATCCAATCTAAGCTTCCCCTGGTACAACTTGAGGCCATTTCCTCTTGTCCTATTTCTTGTTACCTGGGAGAAGAGGCCAATTGCAGCCTTGCTACAATCTCCTTTCAGGTAGTCATAGAGAGGGATAAGGTCTCCCATAAGCCTCCTTTCTTCAAGGCTAAACAACCCCAGTTCCCTTATCTACTCCTCAAAAGGTTATTCTGTAGATTCTTCACCAGGTTTGTTGCCCACCTTTGGATTTTTTTCTTTTTTTTTAATTAAACTTGACATTAAAGTGCTGAAGCTCAGCCAAAGAAGTTCATTACAAAGGTGGAAAGGTGTGGAGGATGCACAAGGGAAGGAAGAAAGCTGACTTCAGTGGTAGATATTAAAAATTTCAGAATGGACAGGATCAAATAACACTATTTGATATGGTCAGTGCTATATAAAGCAGTAGTACTTGAAAATTCACTTTGACACAAGGAACTCAATGTACTGAAAGAGCTTTGTTCCAGGAAAGAAAAGAAAAGCCATTAACTGTGTGTGCACAGGTTTGTGCATATGCACACACATTTGAGGCACACACTGTGTTTGTCCCACACAATTCAAACAGGTTGTCTGGCCAGTTACCACTCGCTGTGTAAATTTAAATACCTTTATTTATGTGGGAGATTTTCAGTTGTGATTGTTACAGGAGCTATCACCTGAAAGTACTACAAAAACCTTTCTCTATTCCAATTAGTGGCGTGCCATCAAGTTTTGATTTTTCAGCAGACTTGCTACATTATATTTTTGAGGTCAACCAAACTTTTAGAAGACAGGGACAACACTATCAGTGGATTTTTCTCCAAGCTCTGACTGGTTAATAATGTAGGTTCAGGTATTCCTGAGAAGCTACTGTTAACACACAGCTAAAATTCCTGGAGGAAAAGATTACCCTGCATGTTATCAGACCCTTTCCTTCCAGAAACAGTAGTATATAGCTAAAGCAGAATGAAGCCTCTTCAGGCATTAAAACTTTTTAGAATCACAGCAAGCGTTGCTTCAGGATTGCTGGATTCTGTACAATTATGTGGAAGGGCTCTTTGTCATGGAGAGAGTAAGCCCAAAATAAACTGCAAAGGTTATTCAGTTACAGGATTCTTCTTTTAGGTTATCCTCAGTGTGGCTGTGTTTGGAACATGTAGCACTGAAAATGGAGAGAGAAGGAGTAGAAAGTGGAACAGGTACAAATAATCACTGTGAAATTACTAGTTATAATTTCATTCTCATTTTTGCATCAATCATAGATTTTATCTATTTTATTTAGTGCCACTAAGCTAAGGTTAAAACCATTATCAGCATAGGCTTTCATTCATGGTCCCGTATGTGAGTAATCACTGCCAACTTTACATTGTCATATTCAAACTCAGTATGAAGAGGAAAAGTCCAGGTTGTCTGGCATGGACAACACATAGATTTTTTTCAAATCACATTAAATATACAAGCAGCAACACATTAAAACAGAATTAATTTGAAACACATTTGATAAATAAGAACAGCAGTATCTTTCAACAGTATATTAGTCTTAGAGCTTTTTTTTCTAATACCTCACAGATTTTTTCTGGGCTAGGTCAAGGCAAGAGCAAAATTAAAGCCATCTCTATGCTGAGCTTTATTCACCTCATCTCAGTGAAATATGGTAAAAAAATATTTAAATTAAATAACAAATGATCCACTGTTTTTCCTTCTTTGTCAGCCCTTAGCAGAACACTGCGGGCATTTTCTCCCAGATTTGTTCTTGCAAAGGATGTAAAAGTTTCCACTCCCTAAGTGAATTCTCATAGATCAGCAGAAAGTTTACCATGCATTTTAGACTACAAAGGTATCTATCATGGCCCACTTCCCAAGTCTGAATTTCCTTGTAAATATTCTTTATGGTACTGTGAGAAGACTTCCAGAAAACCTTTTTGAGCTCTCTAAATTGAATGACAGTGTGATCCTTTCTACTATTCTTTCAACTCCCAATGTTTACAACATAAAATCTGTAAATACAGGGAGTATGCAGCCACCAGTGGAGCACCTGGTACAGGAGTGAGAAGCGGATCAGGAGAATACTAAGTGGTGAGTCTGAAAGCTAGAATGTCTTCAGAAAACCTTGTGTGTGAGAGTGAACATAGTTGTGCACACATCAGTAGCAGCTAGGTTCAAGTGTCCCCCTTAAATATCATCTCTGGGCTATGTGGTCCATCAATCTAAACCAGTGAAACAATTCTTATGGGAATTCTATAAGCAAAAGGTATTACTTCACACCTAAAAGTACAGCTGTAAAACATAAAGAACAACTTGAAAATTTTCCCCTGGAAAAATACAGAAATTTTGCAAAGTTCTTTTCCCTTACCGTGTCTAAAAATATATTTGAAGCTTGTGAAAGATAAAAAAGAATGTTTTTGAAGGGTTTTATTAGAAACAATTTATCAGTTTGCAGCCATGGAAATTAAAAATTTAGCCAATGCTTATTAACACGTGAGGAAAATTTGTGGAACATCCATTTACTGCAAATAAAATATTAATATAATGCTCATAAACATCACAAAAGGGTAGAGAATTGCCACTGTCCCTTGAGTCACACATAAGTATAGATAAAGATGTCCTCTGCAGCAGGATTATTGGGGAATTGCTCAGATTCCAACTCCATAAGCATTTTACCAAACACTACTGTGCTATTCCAAGGAACAGATCATCTTTGAAAACACAAAAACTCAGATCCTTCCATAAAACATTTATATATAGAAGCTTTCATTTTATTCAGAGGATTTGGATCACTATTCTTTGTGTTTATTTACTTTCTCTAGTACTTTCTCCTAGACCAGAACTCATTTTTTGACAAATCCTCTTTATGTTTAGTTTGACCATCCAATTTAATGTGGTACAACTTCTTAATTGTAATGTTTGTCTTTCAAGTTACGTACAAGCAGATAAAAATAAATTTAAAAATCCCCTTTAAATATGTAAGCACAGGCACTGTACAAGAAAGTTTGTATTTTTAAATATATTATACATTGGATTTCCAGTAATACTACTCAACATCATATTCTCATTTTCTTCATGAGCATGAATATTTGTCTGCTAGGTAAGACTTCCAGATTTTATACCAAGGAACAAAACAGTTACATTTGCTCAAGACTATCGAGCAAAAGGAGTAGAGGAACCAGTTACTACCTAAGAATGTAAGAAATCCACACTGAGATCCCTGTAATGAATCAGACAGGAAAAAGTTGACACTGTCCTTCACCCTGGATGAATACACCAGACACTATAATCACTGTGTCTCTTCTTGTCTAAATTATTATTAATTACTTATGAAATAGGGCACAGCTGCAACAGGGAGACAGAAAAAGTCATCCTAAAACTATCATCAGTCCAGCAGTTCAATACCTCCAGGGAGGTTTGTGCCCTGGGATTTTTCAGGTGGGTCTGCCATTTCCTCCCTCACCTTACTCCAGAGCCTGTCACATCCTCCCAAGGAACACGGTATGAAGAAATTCCCCATAGGAATTTTTGGATTGGTGTCATCTGATGTGGTTTGTCAGGTCTCTCTCTCCCATAGTCCAAATACTCAGTATTTGGAGAGACAAAAGTCCAAGTGACAGAAACATCCCAGTCCACCTGCCCAAACTGCTATCCACTTTTGTTTCCAAGACATTTATTCCAGGCACTGAGCCTTGCCTCCACTAGTTCTTGTCAACACAGTGGACAATGAAGATGGTCACTCTTGCCTCCTCACTGTCATGACAAGGAGGAGAAGGTTGTACCTGACAACACGTTGAAGCAGAAAACCCTTTCACTGAGCAACGCACGGAGGTTTTGCAGGAGAGGATGGGTGGATCAGCTACCATTATTTGGTTCCTGGCATTTCTACCATGATATTCAATAGGCAACACCTTCTACAAATTATTTGCTCTGCTTCTATGACCACCAGCAGTTCAGAAATATTACTTGAAGACCACGTTTTCAAACTCCTCTCTGAGTATTCCCATGTGAAAGTGTTAAACAGGCAGGAGATATAAACATAGCCTCACAACTTGCATTTAAGATATGTGTTCTTGCAAAGCACTGATAAAGTACTACTAAGGAGCAAAGACATATATTTAAATATAAATATTAGTCATGGAGAACCAGAGACAGCCTCACGTAGTTCCAACCCTACGTGACCAGAATGATCAGTGTCACCAGAGACAGCACTGGGTGGCAGTTCTACAAAATGATCTGCCCCAGACAATGTTTCTTCTGTGCCATGGCATGAGATGCAAGGACAGACTGGTCACATTGGGTCCTAAAGAGATGGACATGTCTGTTCTTGAAAACACTGTCTCTAGCTAACCTAGTCATTGGATTCTAAAGCACACCAAGTCCTGGTGAATAGAAAATGTGAGCCTAACTGTGTAGAGGTAAAATCTCAAAACTCTGCCAAGTGAGTAAGTGGATCTTTCTGCTGCTGAGGTTTCCCCCAGATTCATCTAAATTGTGCTACCACTTTCCAGGTTTAGTGAAAAATATTGACCATAAATTGAACATTTCCAGCAGGAGCAAATTTCATATTATTACTGTAGATGCATTTCTATTCTAAGAGGTATTTTACTGAGTGCATGAGCTATAGCTGTCTGGATTTGGTGAAGCAAATCCTGCTGTGAGATGAAATTCCCATTTTATTCCCTGTCTTCCTTTTATTTTTCCTCCACAAAAGGTAAAGCTGAGCTGTTTGAAGGATGCTGCTGTCCATCAGACATTAAAGCTGGAAGCATGCTTTTTCTTTTTGATAAAACACTTTTGAGGAGGTTATTGTAAACTTTCTGAGTTTCATGGAAAATTATAAGAATAGTGGGCCAGGGGAAACAGTTTGCTAAAAAACCACACACTGCATCATGGGGTTTTTTGGCCCTGTTCTCCTTTGCCAATAATTCTTGATAAATATTGTAGGGGCAGAAAATCAGAGTTGTTTAATTGAACAGGTTTGGTAAAACAAGGAAAGAGGAAGTAGCTTCAGGCTTGAAAGATTAGTTTCTATTTGATTCACAAGCTGGAATATTGCTGGAAGAAATGGTTTGGGTTTATCCTTTTAAAATTTTCATTGAAAGAAATTGTGATAGTTTTGACTAGTTGTGAAATGTACCCAGTTTCCACTCCTGAACACAGACTATGATGAAGGCATGCACTTGTTGCAGAAATATCTGAACCATCTGCTACAGGTCTCAAGATGTGTCAGGTGAGAGAGGGCATGAGGCTGGAAAAATTCAAAATCTCCTAGAGATGAAACAAGAAAGACCAAAACCCCTAAGAAGGCATCTTTGCTGTCTTGTTAGAATAGTGACTTTGAGAGACAAATTTTCATTCTCTGAAAGATCCTCACACTCACCCCAGTCCCTTATGCACAACTCCCTTTTCAAAATAATTTATGCTTAACTGGAGTCATCAATGTGAGTGTCTGCAATGAACAATCTCCCTTTATCCTATCCACCATGTACACTTAATTATTAACATTCAGTTTTAGGCTCTGATCCATTCTCCCTCCTTTTTTGTTTTTCCTTCGCCTGCCACCCTCCAGTTATCAAATATATTCTTTCAGAACTATCACTGAGGTAAGCATTTACTGAATAGAAACTTCCTGTTGCAGTGGAGAAGAATAATGAATGACCAAGATATTGTTTGTTTCAATGTATAGAGAAGACCTTCCAACTGTTGCGCATGTGGGTGATTCCCATTAGTATTTATGGGGATGTTGTGAGCGCACTGAAAAGTGACAAGATGTCTATGGTCACTCATCTGCTGAGTCTGCCCACCACAAGAATGGCAATAGTGCAAAAACCTGTTTAACCCTGTGTCCTGAGCAAGTGGATTTCTAAAACTGTCAGCCCTTAACAAATGTTGCTTAACTGCACATGGCAGGTTGTAAAGCACTGATCCCATCTTCTGGGCATTTGAAGAGCTACTCTTTGATGTTCTTTAAAACAGGAAAGGGAAAGAAAAAAACAGAAAAAAAATTGAAAAGACCTTCCACACATTTTTCTTCTCCATAGAGAAAATGGCCATTGGTTTTCTGAACTGCCTTTTCAGAAGCCGTTTTCTCAAAAGCATATTTATCAAGGAATTTGAGGAATTATCAAGGAAAGCTATCTATTCACTCTGGAAATTGGGACTTAAACACTGCTTTATTCATTATTTAAAGATACAACATCTGTCTAGGACACTAGACAAACTGCTTTATATGTTTCTTGAATGGATTGCTTAGAAACACTGGTTTCTCTGGTATTTTTTACTTCTTTTTGCAATTCAAAGATTTTTTCACTCTTGCTTTGCTAAAATCCTCAGAGTATAAGCAGAAAGGAATGGAACACCGAATCATTTCCCCTTGACCAATCAAAACTCTTATGAGGGTAACAGGATGGACAGCCTATGATGCAAATCCCAGATGCATTAAAGGTGTGCTGCTCTAGAGAGGATGCTGTCAACAAATTAGAGCAGTAAAGTATAGATAATGCTGGGGGATTCTGGACTTTGAGGCACTTAGCCCACTAACATCCTACACACTGGGAACTTGCTTGGCTTACCCCTATCAACAGTAGAGCTATTCTCCTCATTTATCTTCAGGCCAGCCTATGTTAAAGGTGACAAAGCATATTTGCCTTAAGGAATGAACAGTTTGCTAATTACCCAGTCAAACAGAACAGAGGTGAACACCTGGTCAGCTCAAAGGATATTAGCACTGCCAAGAAGATAAAGATGATGAAAAAAGAGGTGTGGAGAGGAAGCTGATTTTGTTATTTTGGAGCACTTCATTTGAAAACATTTTGATCCAATAGATTCTATATATGTCCTGGTACTGCACTGCTAAATTTACTATTTATAAGCATGGGATCCTTTAAGGGTAAACAATCACACTGACAAAATGCTTCAAGTCATATTAGTATAACAGAAATAAAAATATTTATTGACAAAATTACTGAAAGGAAATACAGTTGTAAAAGTTTATGGAAGAGAAACCATAGAGTTACTGATCAGCTTAATAAATTTGTCCCAACAAAATCTTACTTTGCTGAAGTTGAGTGTTCATTTGTAATGCAGTGCACACATTCACTATTAAGGCCCTTCCATTTACAAACCTCTATGTTTCATCTAAATGTTTCTTTCCAGTCTGTGAGCATAAGATCGTATTTGTGTCTCATTAAAAGATCTTGATAGAAACAAGACAGGACCAATTAAAACACCAAGGATCACGAAGAGCTTGGGGTGAATGCTATGCTACTAAAGAAAATCCAGTAATCCTAAAAGTGATAACACACTCATATATCCAGAGGAGAAAGAATGATGTAGAAAGAAATTAAATCAAGAGTCCTAGATTATTTCAATCCTTTAATGTTTGCAACTGTTGTACCTCCATTCAACTTGATGAATACTCACTTGTGAGAAAAGACAGTAAACTGTCACCCGAGTCAAAATTTGAATCAGGTATGCTCAGTCTTTAGGTTGTTGGTCTTCTTTTATAGGCACCAACCTTTCCACTGCAGGAGTTTCTCCAAGAGACTTAACAAAGTAAAAACTCAATAATGGAGTGCAGGGGGATTTCTGTTCCTATATGCATAATGCTGGTAAAGTTCTGCAATTTTCACAGTATCTGCAATTCTGTTGAGAGTTTAAAGTATAAGCATGGCATCCCTGGAATTAAGCAGCGGGAGAAAAACCAAGAAGCACTCTGCCAAATAGGCAAACCCAACAAATACAATTCATGCAACTTTGAAATCATTTATGGCAAATCTACTGTAAGCTTGGGATATTAATGTATGGAATATGCCTATGAGTGCATCTCAGATTTGCAATCAAGTTGCAGTTCTGAAGGACGTTGTCATTATAACCCAATCATAATGCCATATATGAAGAATTTTCTTAGAGCAGCTTGGAAATAATTTCCACCTTGAGTCTTCAAGCTCCTTTGGAAGCATTTCAAACAAGGAAATGTAAGTAACTACCTAACTTGAATGCTGGAGCATTCCTCTGAGACTAGCAATACAATGCAGCCATACAACTTGACATCAGGGAGATACCTAATGTCAAAAAAGACAGAAGATGCTGCAGCATTTTTGGAAATACTGTAGAATAGGTGGACAGCTGGATCTATCAGTTATAACTTGTTGTACTTCAGAGCATAGAAAATAGGGCAGCAGGTATATATACAATGTTATATAGTTTGATGGTTAGACTCTTTACTAGAAATTTCATGTCTAGATGACTAGAAGGAACTATCTTCTTTTTCCTCTTTTTTCCTCCAGATACCTACAGAAATGAAGAGTTTGTAAATATAACGTAAAAGAAGTAGCTTTCGTAGCAGATGAGAAGTTATTTGGAAACATAGTATCCTTACTTGAAGCAGAAAGTTGGAGACCAGAGAAAAATCATCAAGTCTCACAGCCATGTTCAGAGTGTATGGCAACATCAGAGGGATTGCTATAAGAAAACTCAAACAGTGAAACTTTAGACAAAGTGTAAGATAGAATCTTTCAGCTGAAACTCTGCCAAGACTTCTGTTCTGTATTATTGATTAATGACTCTAGTCGAAAGAATAAATGGTGTTAAGAAGACATTTGGACACATTCAAATTCCCTTGCTAATGTTTCATCAACACCACTGTGAGAAAAGTGGTCTTTCTAAGTTATCTCATGAAAAAAACATTTTACTGGGTTTGCCTTCTATGTCTCCATAATGGCCACCAAAAAGTAAGCCATAATCACTGCAGAAGGTACAGCTACTCTTGCTTCTGTTATGGCTTCAGCTGGATTGTATTTGCCCAACACAACCATAATACCTTGATAAGATGCACTAAGATTCATGAATAGCTCCTTTATTTGGGATAAATGTGTGGAACATACATGCTGTATGACTGCCATAACTTTTTGGGGTACAAAATGCCAGCTTTGAAGACAAGAGACAGGTGGCACCTCTAGAACTCGTGAAAAGAAATCACACTTACCAGATCTAGACCAAACTGGGAAAAAAATGGGAGTTCTTACAGGAACTCTTTCCCACCTTGCAGGAATTCACTTGCAATCTGTAATCCCATACAAGAACACCAGCTGGTGTCACTGAATGACATTATCAATTCTTCAAGCAGGGATGAGGAGTTGAGTCACTCAGCCAGGATGCTCTGTCTAACAAGCTGTGGCTAGGTGGTTGTTGTCAAAAAGACTCTGAATCATCAGCAGACTGGGACTGCTGGCACCTGCAGTCATCCCAAAGCTTAGCAGATGAAATTCCTTTGGAGGCAATGAATGGGAAAGGTTTCCTACATGGACTGTGAAAGTTACAAAACAGTGCTCTACAAAAAGTTGAGGTTAACATTTTACCATAGTGTGCAAGGCCATTTCAATGAATGTTTTGATGGAGAAATAAAAGAGATTTATTATGTAATTTAAAATAATCCAGTTAGGCTGGGATTTACCTTCCTGAACTTTAACTTTTCTTTACAGACAGAATAAGACATTAACCCTCCAGAAGGTGATTCATCCCACCTCCATTTAGAGGGAATGAATCAGCCCCTGGTTATAGTGCTTTCTCTGTTGATTAAAAGCAGGGCCTAGATGATTAGCTTGTACTTACCACTCTTTTAAACACAGGTGAATCCACCTATTCTGTGCTCCAGATGCCATAACTGTTCATCCAATTTAGTTTTTTTAATGGAAAAAACCTCTTAATCCATATCAGTGTTATCTACTGTACAAAATTACGTAGGACTGTAAATGTACACCTTAAGCAGCAGATAATGACATTATAAAAATAGGTAACCAAACGTTGTCTTGGCTTATCCATTGTTCTACAAAGTTTACTCTGGCTAATAAAAGTAAGGATACACAAATCCATTGAAGACATCATGATGACTTCATCTCAGGGGGCACAAATACTTAAAATTTCTTACCTGGGATCACTGACTGCAGAAGTTCAACAGTGTTTCACCCCCAGACTGAATTCAGGAATCTTGAATGGGGCTTCATTAGTAGACTTGGTCACTGTCTTTCCCTTTTCTATGTCTTTCAATTTAAGAGTTCAAATATGAGTTCAATAGAAATATCTCTTATAGAAAGCTGGTAAGCACAATCCCATCAGGTTACCTGCATTGCTCATTGAAATTAGAAGGAAATGTGTGGCTTTGAGAAAAACAAACTTTTTTCCTAAGCAGCAACCATTGGAAAATTCTTTTCCAATTTCTGTCTATTCTTCTGCCCTGAATAGTGCCTATCTCAATATTTTCCATATTTATTCAATCAAGTGTTATTTTATCCAGATTTGTGGTAGGTAAACTAGTTATACTGAGCAGAGTATGATTGTTTTCTCATGGTTTAAAGCATTGCTGATTTTTATCATACACTCTATATAAAAAAATCATCTTTCTATTGTGAACATACTCAAGTACTTGCTTCTAGTTATTTCCATTTTTCTCCTGGAGTTTAGGATGCAGCTCCTCAGAATGGATGACATTTATTGTCTCTTCTCTTCTAACTTAGTTTTCCACTTCAGCTGTACCTACTGCAATGGAAATTTGAAACAGCACAGTGAGAAAATGAAACACAATATATTGAGGTTCCTGCTACCTCACCTTTTGTCTCCCTCTCTAATTTCTTTACAAAAGGCAGGTCTTCTGCTCCATTATTTAATGGTTTATACAGAGTAGATTCATAGTCTCTGAAATTGGTTCTGCAAAAGAGGTCTTCTTTTTTAAAAAAGAGTCATCTATTAAAATCTCTTAAATATCTTTTATTATGTGAGACTTCTTGACATGTAACTGAAAGCCTAGGAAAACACTTTGCCACCTTTTCCAAAGCTAAAGGAAATGCAAAAGCTGCATCTTCCTAAATTTACATGGCTTTTAAGAGGGTGGGATTAGGTAGTCACATATATAACCAGCTGTTGTTAAACCATATTGTGAGAGTTGGTATATTTACAAGGGAAGGAAAAAACTGTCAGTTCCCTCTCTTTCCCTCTGCCTTTGCCTCCTTGGATTCTTCTATTTGAACAATTTTGAACTTTCTGTAAGATATGGTGCCTTACATATGTGGAATGTGGCTGCAAGGATGTGGGAAGAATACTTAGGGAAGTAAAATTCTCTTTAATAGTAGTTGGGGCTTGGGGGGTTTGTTTTGTTTTTTTTCTTTTTTTCAGGATTTTTTTTGATGTAAGTTTCATTTTGATTTTGTTTGTTCGTTTGTTCATTTTGGGTTGAGGGGTTTTTTTTACTTAAATTTCCCTGGTGATTGAGGATAGGCATTACCATCCCTCTGATGCTTCTGTTCATGTGCAGTTCAAAATTAAAAGTTCCCATTTAATACACCTAAAATGTTCTCACTGGAAAACTGCAATAGTGCTGGAAAAATTTTCTTTCCAAGGAAAATTGAAAACTGGTAGGTTGCTATCCACAAGCTTGATTGTTTCTAGTATCTTATCTGTAGACAGACTCCTGGAAAGTCCGTGTATGTATTCTCTATCTTTCTTGATTGTAGTTTCCAGGAGGAGATGGAAAAAAGCACATGAAGACATGAGAGTCAGCATTCAGTCTCCTGGAATTTGCCCATGGATTTTTATTTTGTGTTGAAGAGCGAAAAGGCAATAAGCTGTAAACAGAAATTATTTTGAAAATTTTCTTCAATTTAAATGTGTGTGTGCATATGGTTTTTATGGAAATTTGGGATGGATTTTGTGATGCAATTTTCCCTGGAAGTAATCTTCACTTTCTGAACACCTCAGATATTCAAAGGGGAAAGCAAACCTTCTCCCTATTAGTCAACAGAAACTTTACCTGCCTTCATAAACAACTTTCAATTAACTATTTTTAGCTAAATGGGGAAAAATTCACCTTGCTGTTATTCCATTGCCACCCTGGAGTTTTACATTGTATTGAATTTGGCCCCTAGGAATTCATTATTCTTTTCTATAGATGGTTGCAGTTTATGAATGCCACTTTTAATGTGGTCTGGAGAGTATGATCTATGTAATTTGGTAGGCTATCTCCCTTTAAACCCAAAAACTAGACAAGTCCCTCCATGCAGTGAGTTTTTACAGAATCATAAATTGCATAAGGTTATGTTATTCATTGTATTCAGCCTAAACTGTGCATATCTGCTTCATGATAGACTTTGTAGTTACTTGAGAGGCAAAGCAATGCTAATGAGATTGCCTGATGATTTTAAAATAGTTGTTCAAAACTGTACTATTCCATGAGGATGTAAAATTGAAAAGCATTCTCATTTTCTTACTTTTCTATTTGCTTCTTCACTCCATAATGTTTTTTACAAAACTTGAAGCTGTGACAGTCTGACCCGAGAGTGGATTGAGACGTGCTGCTGGCATTGCTAGCCCAAAAGGACAGAAATCTATCTAAAGTCACCTAGTTCACAAAAGGTAAAGTAAATGAATTGTTGCTTGGATGGTTTCCTCTGAATCAGAAACTCTTGGTTTTCATTTTGAAATATCTCAAACCTTTTTTCTTGAATTGAGGATCTACCCCTCATTCATGGTGGAGTTTCTCCTTCAGTAAAAATTTAAAACTTTTAAAATTTTTAATTTAGTCATGAGGAGAAACATTTTGGTGGCATTTTTCTAGTCCTGATACTCATGCATACACCAAAGAATTTTATAATACAGCTGCAACATCAAAAAAACCTAAGATAAATTTCATATAAGTTCTGTCCCCCAACTCAATGCCTCCCTCTTAAGAAAATGACTCCTACAAACTGGATAGCTACTACAGCAAAATATATGTATCTCTAAGAAAGAAAACTGAAAGCAGACTCTATAGACTGTAGTTTATTACTATTTTCTGGAGAAGTAATTATGATGAGACAGCTAGGTGCTTTCACCTTTATTTTTCCCTGCCAAGAACGGCTTCTCTCAGTTATGTTACTTATGTGGTGGATAGAGCTAGAACAAGGAGTTTAATGAAAGTGTCTTTCCAGAGGAAAATAGTTTCTTCAAAATCTTCATTCCATTAAGTCTCCTTCTTCAGGGTTCTGATCACCACTTAAGGTTCTCCATGTTGGTACAGCTGTACATATTGTGAACACAGAATAAACAGACATAAGACAGAGCTACAAAAACAAATGATGTCTCCTGACCAGTGTGGGAGACAAGCAGCTATAACACAAGCTGTTAACCGTCATCTTTGGAAGGGTCCCATTCACAAGGATTACCATTCTTAAATGTTTCTGACTAGTCCTTTTAAAACTATTATTAAAATTGAAGGGCTGCATAAACAGGATAAAGAGGTAAAATTTGTGTCCTTTATTACTGGGATCAAAGAACCGCTTGCACAAATCTAGTCTAACAGCTTGTTATCCCTTCTTTATTCACACCATCCTGCCCTTCGCAAAGAATATATGTAGATTTTAAAGGTATCACTTTTGAAAATGGTTATATGCCCTCAGATACACTCTCTGGTACCTTTTCAGCTTCATACTAACTTAAAACATTATATTGTCATATGTATACCACTATATATGTGCATATATACACAGATATAGGAGTGTTTATTGCACTGGTGAAATATTAGTTATCTGTTCATCTTGCTTCCACACTAATACTACTAGCAATTTCATTAACACCTTATAAAAATCTCGTAGATCTTCAGCCTCAGAATCAGAACCCAAATTCATGTCTTTCAATAAAAAGTTTTTACCGTTCAGTTTTAAGTCATTTCTAGTCCAACAATTCTACACACCTCAAAGAGGTCTTGCCTTATCATTCCATTAAACCAGAGCCAGTGTTACCTTCCAAATCAATGATAAACTATTACACATCAACTTACACAGATTCCTTTATGCAGTCTAGAAAATCTCCCAAACAGCTAGGCCTCTTGAGGATCCAGCTCCTCTTTACATGCATTGTTTCTGGTGCCAAATTTGGTAATCAAAGAATGATTTGGCTTGGAAGGGACTGTACAGTTTATCTGGCAGGTGCAATACTACTGGACAGAATAAGGACTTTCCTTTATACCCATATTGTTCTTACAATTCAGTGCTAAAAAGGGAAAAGAAAAAAAAAACTGTACAAACCAACTGAGAAACCCCAAACAAATGTACAAATTCAAACAAAACCAGAAAAAAAAACACAACAGGGAAATTATCATGCCTGTTTTTATTTTTTTCTTTTTGCTGGATGTGGCTTAATTCTCAGATTTGATACATTTCAGTGAATAAAGCAGTGTTATAGAAGTTCCTCACTGGAATAAACTTCCTGCCATTATCTAAGAAAGATAAGCCCTGAAAGACATTTTCCATAGTCTTTATGTTTTCATATAAACCTAGTTTCAGTATGTATTACCTAGGAAGGGTAGTCATCACAGCGGTTGCAAGAAATGGCCAATTATTGTTAAATTTGGGCAAGGAAACAACTCTTACAAAGGGACAATAACATTTCCAAAAATTTTTCTGTCGTAAAATCTTAGCACTTCTGGACAAGGACACATATATAGCAATATACAGACAAGAAGACTCTTAGAGGTGTCCAGTGAAACAAAGGAGAAAGCTGCAGCCATAAGTATACATAGTTTTTTCCTTTAACTGCAGACCCGAGAATACTTTTTTCAAAGGCAAAAACATCATTACTGCCATTTTCCAGGTGGGCAAACTAAGGCAGAGCTGCGTTAGGTGACTTGCCAAGAATTGATAAGCAGCTGATTGAGACATAGGCTCTTCTGCCTGATCTTTCTACTGCCAGGGAGGAAGAGTGCAGGAGAGCTACAAGTCCTCTTCAGGACTAACAGAAAGAGAAATATGCCTAATATATGACTTCAACTTATCACCTAAATCTATATCTCAATGTTCTTTCACTAAACGTTTCTTCTTGTTCCTGGAAAATACAGGACACAGGGCTAAATGGACACTTGATCCCATCCAGCTTCTCTTGGGCTATACTCTTAGGTATACCTTCTTAAAAGTTTGATCATTTTATATTTTAATGACTGTAAACATCAGGATCTTAAGACCCGTCTATACTGATTTCTGGGAAAATGCTAGTAGCATTAAAAGCCGGAGGGGAAAAAAAATCCAAACAAATTCCACATTGCAATGAAAAGAAATATAAAACAGACTTACTAAAATCAATTCCAACAAAGTGACATTTCTACCTGTGTCTAGTTATATTCTGTATAATAGAAAAGTACATTTTAGTTTTCTTTAATAATCCAAATATGATTTTAAAAAGGCTTGTTGTGAAAGCAGTGGTTTATTCTGAAGAGTAAGTAGAATGCTGATCAGTTTGGTCTTTGGTGTAGACAGGACCCTGGAAACACATCTCATGGTTTTATTATCTCACAGTTTTGGGGACAAACTAAGGAGTCAGGATTTGCTGGCTTTGCAGCAAGCCTTACTGATATGTTGGGACAAGCCATGAACTCAGAGGACTGAGAGCAATGCAGGCCATTCCTGGCAGAGAATTTACAAGGATGGAAAACCCAGCTTCTGTTCAGGGTTTGGATATGATATTACGTTTAAATTAGCTGTACAGTGTTTCCTAAATGGTAGCAGAAAAGTGCTTTCTTTATCTAGAATCTCAGCTGATAATCTGCTCTCGTGCTACTTTCTGGTTCCAGATAGGAGCAAACACGGTGTTCTTACTAATTTTTTTTTCCACTCATATTAAGTGGGTGTCTTAGTTTTCACTCAGTGTACCCATTGCTCTTTTACCTGCAATGATGTCTTTTTGCCCTGATTCTGCACTGCCGGACAACAACAAAGGGCTTTAGCCTCTTTTATTTCCTCTCCAAAATTTTGAAAGCTATTCAGACATAAGACAATGGTTCTTCGGTTCCTATTCTTCTGCCTTTAAGTCCCCCTCCAGCCTTGCTTCTGAGTGGCTGCAAGTACGCCTCCCACCCTAATGGTGGCAGAAAAACCCTACACTTCACGCCATTGACTGCAGATAAAGGAGACTGCAGCAGGGGAAAGAAACGGAGCACATCCTGCCATAGTTGGGGAAAAAAAAAAAAGACTAAAAAACCGACAAGAAAACCATCAACAGAGTGAGAAATTTTCAATAGATCATTGTGAGGGAAAAGACTGCAACTGTTTGGTTTAGAGATGAACTCGGAAGTTACACAAAAGACTGAGCCAAATCTATAATATGATAAAATCAAAAGGCCTTATTGCTCACATCCCTCAGACTAGAAGAAATGCCATAAAATTCTTTCCTAACCCTTGGAATTCACTGTCAGAAGACTTGATATTTTTAGCATGATAAGAGCAAAACAGATTTGGTATTTTTGTGGATGTCTCCTAAACAATTATAGTAGATGTGGAACAAAATTAGTCTGTTCACATAACTGACTTACAGGTAAAGTGTAAATACAAGTGTTTGCTTGAGAGCCAACCTAAAATTTGGGTAATATTTTTGAAAATTCACTTTTTTCTAGCAAACAAATATAAAATTCCCTTGGAACAATCAGCTTCTGAGACAGTCAAAGCTAGTCATGTACCTCCCACACTTACCCTATGGTTACATTACAGAATCTGACAAGTTAAACTAAACTGGAATTAAATCAATCACCTGATCCTAATACAGAATATTGTTTAAAAAAGAAAACAAAAACAAAACAACGTTGCTGATTACAAGTAGGAGTCACAAATTGCTATAATAAACCAAATGCATCATCCTGTATTTCATGGCACTAAAAAGGAACTTTATTTTAAGGAAAAAAGACAGCCCATAAGCAACTCAGAAATCTGTTTGGTTTAGATCCACCTATGGTGAAATGCAGTCTTCACTAATGAATGTCAGTAACATTTTCATTCCTCCTACTTTATAAGTGCATACATCTGTCAGACCAATTGATCCCTTACAGCAGTGACAGGAGGAGCACTGAATCTTCTCATTATGATCAAAATATGCTGAGTGATTATAACTTAGCACATCTGATACCAAGCCTGAGGTCTTCAAATGTATTGATATAATATATTTTCAGAAATGCTGAAAATAGGGTAACAGACAATCAATGAAAAACTGAAGCTCCTTCACAGCAGTAAGAGTAATATGATATTGTTCGTCTAATTCAGGGAAGACTCATCTAGCCACTACATGATGTGATGAAGCACAGCAGCAACCACAAATTTAGTTTGGAAAGGACTTCTAGAAGTTGCCTAACTTGACATGGGACACAATGTCACACAGATTAAGAACAATATTTTTTATTTCTTACAGTTTCTTTTTTTTTCTAGATAATGCTTTCAAAAACATTATCTTTCCCCTGTTTTTAGCTCCATCCTAGTTTTGACTTTCTAGCTCCTTCTCCATATCCCATTTGCTAAAGGCAACACAAAAGCAAAATGTCTCAATTAAAAAACACATTTCTGAAGTGGACAAAACAGTTACCAAAGACAGAAACAGTGGCAAGAGAACATTCAAAAAGCACCAAACACCCTGGAAAATAATCTGACTAAGCCATACCTGCTACTGTACGTTGTCTTAGGATCACTGGATAGGAAATAGACATTTGTCTCCAATCATGGCCAAAGGCAGTGAGAGACCTCGTGCATTACTGAGCAGGAGCCTGCAAAGCTGACATCAAACAATGCCTCACCCATGTCTGAAAGGTGCAGACAGGGGTCAGCTCTGTGACTGCCAGTGGTGATTTAAAGCACATGTGTAATTGGAAACACAAATGGGAGCTTGTGTTGTTTGGCTTTAACAGGGTCCTTTTGAGAGTGACTGCACAAAAAGCAAAAACACCAATCAACCTTGCAAAGAAAGAGTCACAGAATGGGACAGGGGAGTTTTCCTCTGCCAAGCTGTAGAAACTCAAGAGCTTCCTGGCAGATCCAAAACATCCAGCACAAACTCCTGTTCCTCTGAGAGGGACTGTCATCTTACATGTAAGAATTCACAAAGTAAGAGATACAATTGGAACCTCATTAATATTTATCCTCATCTGTCAGGTAGATGTTAAATACCTCAAGGTCTGAGTGTTTGGAAGAGTACTGAGGTCTTTACAATCTGATACTCCTTTAGAAATGCCACTGTAACTCAGAATCTTTGCCTTTTATTAGAGAGGCCATTCTTCTTCTAGGCCCTGAAAAGGCTGAGTGCCTTCAAGCTTCTGGTGGTCGTGAGAAGCATAATCTAATTGTGCATGTCATGCAGAAACATTGATTTCATCAGAGGGTTTCAGCTCACTTGCTACTTTCTAGGGTTCCTAGTTCCTCCTCTGCAGAGAAGTTGCAGGTCCCCCTTTATGATATTCTTCTTTAATTTGCTATGTTTTTTCATGTCACATTTGATTGGTTTGGTCATTAATTTTGTTCAATTAAGATGAATGACAGTCTCAGCATTACTTTGAATTGCAGCAGTCACACACCTAATCTGTAAGTTTAAGTTTATTCAACCAGTAGCATTTTTCCACGCGCCTATTCATTCTTGTTGAACCTCAACTAATTCTGCATTATCCTTTTTATGGTTAAGTACCTAGAACTGAACATAGCTTTTAAAGTAAGGCAGAGCTACTAATATAAATAATGGCATTTATAATGGTGTCTATATTATTATTTATCCTCCAGCACCCTCCTGTTTTGTTGGCTTCTCTTACCAAAGCTGCAGATCAAGTGAAAGACTGTATTGATCTGCCAAAAATTCTTTGGTTAAATTGTTTCAAGATCTCATTCTTCTAACTTTACCTCATAGCCTAAGGCAGAATCTTTTTGACTCTGAATTCCTAAAAGCCCCCGAGACAGCAGCCATGTGTAAGTTGCTGCAATATTCATGCAGAGGATGGACAATAGAGTTGTACAAGCTAACCACAACATTTTGAAATACCATCCCTTGTTCCATATGACTAGTGTAGAGGCTGCCAAACAAGAACAGAGTGTAGGAGGAGGATCTTCAAAAGCTGTTAGCTTTTGACTGAAATCCATAAAATCCAGTGGGAAGCTCTTACAAATGAACGGTTCTCCGTGTTTACTGTGTGCTGCCAAAGACTTGCTGAACTAACATGGTGATGGAAGGACAGAATTTTGTTTCATGGATTCTTTCCTCTTTCAGGAAATGGCTGTGTTAAGGTCAGGTAATTTTCAAAATTTAAGTCTAACTAGCTCTTTCACAAGGAACAATACACAAGGATGCTGTTTTCCGAAGAGATAAGGAAGTCTTCTTCAGCAAAAACTTGAAAGATATTACTGTGTGGTGGCTACATTTTAACAAGAAGGGCTTTCTCCCATCTCACAGTTTTCCATGAGAATGAATTGTCTCATGTCACTGGAGTACTGTAGAGAGGAAAACCAGACAGACTCAGTATTTAATTTATTAGGTTTGTCCAGGGATGGATATTCTTGAAGTATAACTTTCAACATTGTTCTACTTTCTGTTGGTTCATGTTTGATCTGAATGAATCAGAGTGATATACACAGTTCTGTACCCGTGGCTACCTTTAGAGGAGCCCAGTGCTTTGCCCGGCCCTGCTGGGATTTACTTTTGTATGCACACTTGATTTTCCCGGAAATTTGAATTTCCTTTTGTCTGATACAATTTCATGGCTGTGGCAAACCCACACAGTTCAGCATGAGGTTGGAAACTGTTGCTATCATAGTGCCAAGAGATAATTAACTCAGCTATGTTAAGACACATGCTTGGCATTCATTATCAGACTGGGTGGGAACAGAACGGGAACAAGATTGACACCGCAGTTGTTCACTGACCCTGCTGTCTGCTCTGTCCCAGCTGCCCACGCATCCACCCTTCCTCTGCAGCCATGGCATCAGTTTGTTCAGGTACCAGGTGCCAGGAAGCACTATGAGAAGCACATGCATCTGAGCTTCTTCCTCTTCAGGGGCACCTTTCCTTTCCCTGTCTCCCCAACATCTCTGCACTGCCCAGCTCCCCTCTTCTCTCCATGTTGTCCAACAGAACACTGAAGGTTGGTTTCCTGCTTTCTAGGAAGACCAAATGGAGCTCAGAAGGACACACATAGAAATCTCCATCCTTAAAGTGAAAGATCACTGACAAGGCCAACAGAATTTATATTGAAATGCCTGTGGTTCAAAAGTTCTGGTGTTAGAAAGACACTGTTTTCCACATTTGGTGCATTTGGCTAAGGAAGACTGGAGTTGTTTGAATTAGAAGACAGCTTTGCAAACAGGGGATTTAAATAGCTTAAAAATATTCCACTCTTGACAGTCTAAAACTGTAAAATATTCTGTGTCTCAGAGGTGAAAGAAATCCACCTTCTTGCAAGCAATACCTGTGGGGTTTGTGGACTCCAGCCACAAATATTTCCTTCCAAACAGCTCCTTTTAGCCCTTGATCATAACGTTAAAAGTCCCAAGAGAGGCCTGGCATTGTAATTGCTGTTAATTATGATTCATTCATCCCTTTATGATCTTTTTCCCTGAGAATATGGTTGCCCATTACTTGATGAACATTTCAGATGACCGTGTAATTTCCCAGACAGCCTTGATTATGTAACAGTCACCTGAAAGAATAATTTATGTACACTTCTGCCCATCTGGAGGATGTTTTATACAGTAAAAAGGAAGAAGAGAATTCCTTCAAAAGAAACAAAATCCAAATAACAAACAACAACAACAAAAAAAACCCCACAACAAGACAAGAATATCACCACTGTTAAAAACAAAAACAAACAAAAAAATACCCCAAAAACATTTAGCCTAACATATGCCCTCAAGTTGAAGATATTTGATATTATTGTTTTTGAGACCATAGTAGGTTTGTTTAATCCTTTTGCGTATTTCATGTTAAGTAAACAGCCATTATTGTTGCACAATACATTTTCTAATACATCCCAATTACATCCCAATTTCCCAAGAGAATAAAAGGAACTCTTTCTTACTTGGAAGTACAAGTAAGCCAGATTGAAAGTCATATTACAAACCTTGAAGCAACAATATTTTTTAAAAACAGCACAAAACAAACCTTCCCTGGCTTGGGAGCGACAGCAAATATGTTAATATATAACAGCAAGTATGTTACTATGTATGGGAAATGAAAAAAAGGAGAATAAACCTAATGTTTCTGCAAAAGCTATGTGAAAGATAGATTTTTAAAAACCCTTAGCAGTCCCAGAAATTCTGAGGTTAGCTCTGATGCTGGGCTAATCTGAAATGACATTGAAACTCTCTGAAAATCCAGGTCTAAATGTTTGTGTCTGACATGTTAGACAGTAAACTCTTTTAGAAAGTCAGTGGCACATCCTAATTTTTGAGGTTGGTGTGCACCTACAGCTCCTACCCACTTTAGCTTGGATAAAGAAATGATGCTTACAATTTAACTCTTCCACATCTTTGGCTACAGAAACAATGACTGCTAATAAACAAAATGTACACCACTGGAAGAGATTCATAATATCTCAAAGAAACCATCCCATTTCTATGCAAGTCTTTGGATTATTTTAACCCTAAGGCACTAATATTTAGTTCTGACAGAATGAAGAGAGAATTTCAAAGTGAAACAGCACACAGAAATGGAAATCACTCTTATTTGTGTGTTGAAGAATATGTTTATTTTATGTCAAGAGAATCAGTCTAGATGGCATCAGGATGTGTAAGATTTGGAACAAATCTAGTGCAAATCTAGTACTGTTACCTATAGGGCTGAGACAAAACAGAAGTGAAAAAAACCCTCTGGTGGTAAATCCACTGCCATTATATTTGCAGTGCACCTTCTTTAAATTCCAAGCAGATACAAACAAACTGCATGTTAGTTCTCTCTGTAGGAATATTTGTTTTGGAGTGGGATCAGCAGTATTCCCTATTCCCCATTTTTATTAGTAGTCCATGGAAAAATTTCAAAGTGACAGTTATAAAGTACTGAACCCCACTACATCAGCAGAAAGCACATCAACACACCAAGCAGCAATTCTTCCCATAAAGCCACACTGCTTTTTGTAGGAGACATTTCCTATTCAGGCAGCCCCTTAGAGAACTGGACAGCATTTGGGATAATTCCCAAATATCAAAGAATACAAAGTAGGCAGAAGTTAAAGAAGACAGTCAGCCAAAATATTTCTCTTTCTTTAACCCTGAGAAAGAATCCTTTGAAAAGTGCCAGGGCAGAATCTGTCCATCCTGATTATTTTGAATAATCCTTTGTTCCACCGAGTCTACCCATTGAAATGAAACTGGAAATACTGAGACTCTCCATTAACTATGTTGGGCTGAGGGGAATAAATATGAGAAGAAAGAATGAAAATCATGTTATAAACTTTAAAAAACCCAAACCAAAACAAACAAACAAGAAATGAATGGACCGAAGACAAATATGTTACAGGGTAAAATAAAATTAAAATCTTCTTTCTTTTCATTCTTTTATTTTCTCCACTTCCTTTATTAACAGCAGAGGGCTGTTTTTCCACTCAGAAATGACTCTTTACAATAAGCATGCCCAGACCCGATTAGAAAACTTTTTTTCCCGACATCATTTGGCTTTAGTTGAATTGCTATGGTTTCCCACCCTTCCTATGAATCAGCACTCCTTTTCCATCATCCATCACTTTCCACACAGTCTGCACTGTTCTGCCTACCCTGGGCCTAAAAGAAATAATGCACTGGCTATACATCTGCCTTCTCTGAGGTCCTTTACACCCACTAATGAGTGTACATCCGAAAAAGCAACAAGATGTACTTTTCTTACTTTGGAGAAATTAGGACATGTTGAATATTAAAATATTTTCTTGGAGCTATGCAAAATATTATAATGTTTAAATATTTGCATATAATAATAGAACTCACAGGTTCCAAACAAGCATTAGAGATCCTTAGCTTGGAGCTCTATACAACACAGCCAAAACACAAAGTGGAACACCCTAGAATAACAAACAACAGGTGGATGAAATAGGAAAAGTAGAAAAAGAAACAAAAAGAAAACAAAAACTTTTGGAAGAATAATTGGAAGGTTAGTGAGTAGTGAACCTTGTTCTTATTATTTTGAAGTACTCTGTCCCTATCAAAGTAGCACAGAGATAGAAATAAAGGTATGGAGTCAATTTGTGGCATTTGTCTCTGCACCACAAATCATACAGAGAATGAGAATGAGAGAAACAATTCAGAGGACAGGACAAACAGAGATTAAACCTTTTAATGGAAAGGAGAGGAAGTAGAAATAGCAGAACAGGTGATTTTTCCTTGTAAAATTCATCTCTGGTATTTCCAGGGTGAAACTCTTTCATCCTTCACAGGCTCAGCCAACCATAACAAGGACATGAGCTCAGTCTATGAAGAGACCAGCAGCAGAAATGTTTAGTATAGCATGGACTGATTCTTTAAAGGGATGAAACTAAATCTAGAACAAACCTGGGTCTTGTTTTAGCTGAGTGCTGGCTGCTGCTCTCTGAGAAGCTCAGACAGGAGCCCCAGATTGCACCCTGCAAACTTCAGTGGGCAAGAAAATCAGGATTGTTGTGAGAAACACAGCCAAGCGTGGGACAGGTTAGACCAAAATAATAATAGGGGAACAGTGCTACAGGGGAACGTTTCAAAGAAAATAGCATCCAGTATGCTACCAGGCATCTGTAATGCTGAGGGCAGAAAGAGAGAGAAAAGCTGTAGGTCAACTTCTACAGAAGTAACAAATGGCAGTAGCTAGAACGAAAAAAACCAGAAGGCATAAAGAGAGAAATGAACTCTTTATAAAATTTAATTCAGGCTTGGCATTCAGATGTCATTGCTGAAGGCCATGCTACTGACAAAGGCCATTGATAGGCATCTTTTTATATTTATTCATTTCAAGTTGAAATCACCCTTAAAAAACAAAAATACTGCATAAAACCCCCCCAGAACACTGTATTTTTCTTCTTCTGAACTATATGATCCTTTGCCTGACTAGTAATGCCACACTTGAGTACTGAATTCAATTCTGGCCTCCCCAGCAGAAGAGAGAGATGGAGCTGCTAAAGACAGCAAAGGATCCAGCAAAGGGCCACAAATATGCACTGTATCATTCTCACGAGGAAAGTCCAAGAGAGCTGAGACCATTGAACCTGGAGAAGGGAATTTCCATGGGGACCTAATTAGTATCAATATGCACAAATATTTGAAGGAATGATGCACATAAGATGGAGCCAGGCTGTTTTCAGCAGTACACAGTGACAGGACCAGAGGCAGTAGATTCAAACTTGAAAAGGGCATTCTTTTACCCTCTGAATACAAGAAAACACTTTTCACTGTTTTTGTGAGAGCACTGTTACAGGTATCCCAGAAAAGCTATGGCGTGTCCCTCTTGGAGGTATTCCTGTCTAGAAAAGGTCCTGGGCAGCCTGCTTAAGCAGGGGAGCTGGACCAAGATGACCTCCAGTGGTTCCCCTCAGCCTCAATCATTCCATGATTCTCTTTTACCATAATGAATCGGTTAATAGCTTTTCATTTTAGAGAAAAAGCAGTAATGTTCTCAGAAACTGTCCTCCTTTGTCTCTTTAAGTAGGATGTTGCTTGACACAGGTTGCCTTCAAGCTCTTTAGTACTGAAAACAGAGACAAAAAAACATGTTCAAAATGGATGAAAGGACTTACACTAAATGCCTATCCCCACGGCTCTGCAATTTTTAGTTCATATTCATTTTCACATGGCGACTCTGTTCTCTTTGCTTTTACTATATGTTGCAAAGAAAATCATAAAGGCTTTTGAAGGGTTAATAGTTGATTAATAAATACTTCAGGGTTTGCTACCAACATGAGCATCATGCGTAATAGGTATTCATGAAAATGTCAGTGGGAAATGCTATACACAATTATAAACAACCTATTGACTTCTTAGAACTTAAGGTATTAAACATCTATGAGCCATTAATTAATTTTAAACATTATTAATTTTAAACAAAGTATTGCTATACACATTCTTAACACTATTCATGACTACTTTCTCATACCAATAGCTGAAAGAACAGCAATATATTCAGCAAAGGAGGAAAGCTTGAGAAGTTTTGAGAATGTCCTGCTAGATCTGTTACAGAATGATTCAGAAAGCCAAGGATACTATGGCACCCAAAAGTACTAATGCTTATCAAGATTTCCAGGACAGCCTAAAGGCTACAGTGTGTTCCATTACAGGCCCCATAGAAGATGTGAATGCAGCTTTCCCAAGGGTTGTCAGACATCTCACACCACAGTTGGCTTCCTGTGCCTTTTGCAACTCCTGCAACAGCAATAATATTACCTCTTCATGTTGTCCTTTTGAATTATTCTGACTTGCAGATATATTTAGAATTGAAATTTTACCCAATGAAATCAACAATATAATTTATCTCAGGAGATGAATATTGTAGGGATTTTCATCATTTACCAGTAGACTGGGTGTCGCAGTAACGACACAAAAGGAAGAGACAGAGACACCTGTTACCAGGATCAGAGAGAAGGAAGGAAGGGGGGCAAGACCCGCCTTCTTTATTTTTTATATGCGTTTAGAAATCACTATTCATTGGAGGAAATCAGTTCTTCCTCCCTCAATCACAATGGTCAAAGGAAATGTCCATCAAAGTTCTGTGTCCAGGAGAAAGGAATGCAATGATAAGATACAGTTACAATAACATGGCCATGTTTACAGAGAAAAGTGTGAGAAACTAGCTACAAAAGAATGACAACATCCAGAACTGGAAAAATCAGGGCAACAACTGGGCATAGCAGGAATTTAAACTTCCACTTCATTTGATATACTCATTTCATGCAGGAGATCTAAAAGAAGTGTTCCTAATTGGAAAGGTGAATTCCCAAACTGAAAGCTTTTCCACATATTTTCTTTTCCAGACTGGGTAACACCATACTTCCAGTGCAATCCCAAACCAAACACAACACCCCTGAAAAGTGAAACATTGTCAGGAAGTAGCAACTGTCTGTTACACTTAAGGACAAAAGGAAAATATTGTGTTAGGTGTTACTCAAATATCTTCTGTTTTTTCTTAAAATATGTGTTAATTTAGCATGACAGCATTGAGGAGTGCTAGGGTTTTCATGATGCTTCATTGTATTTAAAAAAAATAGTAAGATGGAAAAGTGTTTAACCTTTCTCTGGTAAATATGTGTCTTATTGTGAGCTTTGGAAGCAATACAGCTATGATTTATTCAGTGAGCTTGATTGATAGGGACAGAATACAGGAATCCTTGGGGTTGGACTCATAGATATTGTGTGAGGTTAAGGGGAAATGATTTCTAAATTAAACTAACCAAGGTGACAAAGGCTTAACTAGTCATCAGTTAACTGATATCCAGGTAGATAAGGCAGAGGGGTGAAGGGGAAAGACTTTATGCACAGAATCTAAATAAAAAAAGCTAATCTAGAAATTGTTTCATATATTATAATGTTGTTCGTTCCTGATAAACAGGATAGCTAGGATAATTCCCTCAAAACCTAATAAAATGGGAATACTTCTTTTCTTCAGATGTTCATTGCAGATGGAAGTGCATGGGGAGAGATACAGATGCATAAATGCACTCATAAACTCACAAAAAAAGTGTGTCATGAAGTGGTGTGATAAAAAAGCTTGAATTCATATGCTACTCCCACATGGCAGACACCAGCAAAGTGGCCATAACATTCCAAACACATGTACCCAAATTCCTTATTCCATACAAGGTTCATTATGAGATCTGCATATGCCATCTACTTATAGTTCATCTATTTCAAAGATTTTCAGGCAATTATAGCTATTATGTGTCCCTCTACCTAATCATTGAGTGTCTGATACTATCAGCTCAGATACTTTCACTGCAGACAAGCAGAAATATGTGTCCAATATGCTTTAGATGTCTCCAACTTCTTGACATCTTGCTAATAGATAATGGTGTGAACACACCAAAAGCAACATCTTTGATGCTGACAGGGTCTAAATCATAGGCAGTGTACTGGTGTGTGGCATGCACTTCCACCATGGATCAGAAATTCTTGTGTTTAGGATTTTGAACTTTTGTTCTGTTACTAGGCAAGGAGCAGAGTTTGCCTATCCTGGGCCTTAGTGAGCTTTGGTGGGAAAGAAAGGGGATTAGAGAGAAACTGCAGTTGAAGCTTCTGAAAGGGAAAAAATCTAGGTAGATTTTAATTAGAAATGTAAATGCAATGCTTTGTCTAGCCTTGCAGCTCATCACTGCAGCCATTAAAAGAGAGGGATACAACTTATTTCTCTATTTCTGCATCTCCCAATTGTCCCTCCCCACAATCAAACCAGAAAAGTGCGGATTAAAGTTGTGCTGGTTTCCATGTCCATTGCCACAGCACTCCCTGGCAGCTGTGTGGAGGAGAAGCAGTGAAAGCTTTGTTCAACCCTGCATGTCAAAGTGCCTCTTCGGGGCCAGTTGGAGGGCAGATGCAGAACTCATATGCCCACCCCTCCTTTGGCTGTTCCTGGAGCTCTGCCCCTGTGAGTGCCCAGAACAGGGAGAGTCCTCAGGGGATTTCAGTGCAGCACACAAGAAAACCCCTATTAAATTCACTCCAAGGCAGATTTTGTGGCTTTAAACTTGGACACACAATTTGCCTAGGGATGCTGAAACACATCTCTCTGAGACTAGAAAGTCATGATGCAAGTTCTCTTCAGAGGCAAAAAAGTGCAGCTGTTCTGGGAACAGCTAACCCTTTCCAGAAAAAAAAAATGTGCCAAAGATTTATTTCCTCCCTAATTTAATTAATCATTTTAGCTGTAACTTAAATATAAGGCATATGCAATAAAAACATCAGGCTGAGACAAACTGCTGTCGAAAGTATTGGCTGGAAGTGTTAAACTGTGGCAAAGTTGCTCAGAGCTGAGCATTGGCTGCTGTACTTGCTGTGTCTGCTTATGGCACTGCTGCCATACAGTGTTGTGTACATTACAGGCACTTTAAATGACTGTTTGCCCTGTGTTGTTACCCACCACAATCTCAGTTTTTGGAGGCCTCACAGAGAGCCTCTGCTTTTTCAAGTGCTGTGCAATGACCGTGTTGGCACCTGAAACCTTTCCCGTCCTGAAATCTCTTAACAACAGTTCCCATGGAGCAAATATGTTATTGAAAGTGAAAGGCTGTTTAAAAATTTCCATAGAGTGACAATTCTGATTGTAACAGCTATGCAGCAACCTGAAAAATGTGGATTCCCACTGAAGTAGAGATCTGACCCCTGAAAATGCATTTTTAACTGCTAAAAATCCTGAAAATCACTGGAAAAATAAAAGTATGTTGAAGCAATTTAAGGAAGAGACCAACCAAACATCAGAGACTCTCTGTAATTATTTAAACTTAGGCATTATAAATCCAGGAAATTCATAAGTAAATTTTAATTTAAAGTAAGAAAGCTGAGTTGTGGAAATGCCCTCACCAACAACATGAAAACTAACTGCTTTTGCTGAAACTATGCCATATTAATGTAGTGATGGCTAATGTATAATAGATACTGTAACTTGAGAGTGGAATACAATTACTGTAAATGAGACATTAGATTAAATATATATATATATATAGTTTTGCCCCATTTTGATACTAGAGTTTTCAACAGAGTTGAATACATAGAACATTTGAAGTAGATGCATAACAATACTTTTTTTCTATCTAAAATGTACTGGTGCTTAATACTATATCTAGAGGAGAATCCAATTTCAAATTAGTTTCACCACACAAACATGTTCATGTATTTGTCTAGAATTTCATGTAAAATGAATTCTTCGCCCACTCAATGCTGTAATTCCAAAAAAGCAAGATATATTCTTCCTCCTTAGAGATGAGAGCAAATTACCACTCAAAATAAAAACTCATTTCACCTTAAAGAAGAACCAGAACTTCTGCAAAATTTGATAAAGGCAATAAACAGTCCCATAAAACAAGGTTCACCTTCCCTTGCTTACTCTAGACCTCATCAGCAGTTTCAAAGACACATAAGCAAACTGTGAGACTGGGAATTGCAATGGGAAAGGAAATTCAGTGTTGACAAAGTAACATGTGCAGTAGGAATAATTTCTATTTTTACTAGGCTTTATATTTGCTATTTAAGTCTAAGAAAAAAACAAGGTTAGACTATCCCCCAACCCAAGATAAACACAGCTACAAAAATTTAAAGATACTTCAGAAAACCTACTCCAAAAATGCTACTTCAGAGATGGTTCTTCATGAAGGGGGTCACAAAGCATTATATGCCAAAGACAGAAATTGTCCCTGGGAATTAACTAAGTGCAAAGAAATGTCTCTTTAAGGAGAGTCAAACATTCATGCTATTAATTTTAGAAAATAAAAATGCAGGATCTGCAATGAAAAAGGTACCTAATGTCCAAATGTGCTGTAAAGGGAAGCAAATCTTCTTCACAAACAAGAATTGAAATCTAAATATGGAAAATTGAATGCTGATCATGAGAAAAGCTTTCCCACCCTGCACATTTCCTTGTGAAACTCCTTGCTACAAAGTGTTGTTAGAATCAGTAACTCAGAAGCATTCAAAGTGAGATATGGATATAGAAACTACTCAGGGTTTTATACCATATCAACAACAAAGTGTTTTAGAAGGGATATAGGCCTGGCTATCTGATCATTAGCCTTATCTCCCTCTGAAATGTAAATTAAAGCTGCTGTTGAGGGGAAATACAGGCCTGAATAGACCAATCACCAGACACAGAACCAAAAGATAGCGCTCACATTGCCACTGCTTCCCTGACACCAGTGGCCTTTTTTAAAAAACATTTTTTAAAGCATGGTAACCTCACCATTCACATATCAAAATATACCTTACATATGAGATTAATTTCTCATACTGATATCCTGGATTTTGGACATGAAGGCAGCCAATCTGTAATCATCTGCCATCTAAAGCATGACTGCAGTGGGATGATGCCATGTCTTTCTTAAAGTGCATCGCAATCACAGATCTGTTTCTGAAAGCAAGAAGAGACCATTAGATAGTGTTACTTGATTTATTGCACAGGTAGATAGCAACAGAAGGAGCCTGTTTTGCAGTCCAGTTGCCTTTTTGCATTCATTGATTCAGATAACTATTTCACATGTTCAGACAAGAAATTAACTTATTTGGATTTTGGCTCATATTAGTTAAAAGCATGTTTGAACAGTTCCTTTCTCTTTGATATTTGTTGGCGAGGCTATTCTGAAAGTAATAATCTTGCTTAAAAAATTATTTTTCAAACTAAAAGAAGGAAAATGCAGCTTAGATATAGGGAAGAAATTCTTTACTGTGAGGTTGGTGAGGCACCAGAACATGTTTCCCAGAGAAGTTGTGGATGACCCACCCCTGGCAGTATTCAAGGCCAGGTTGGATGGAACATTGAGTAACCTTCTCTGGGGGAATGTGTCCCTGACCACATCAGGGGGCTTGGAAATAGGTGATCTTTAGAATTCCTTTAAATCCAAACCATTCTATGATTCTATGACATCCACATTTGAAGACTGCTTGTGATGAGGAATTTAATAGAGCTTTCTATGTTATATACATAAAAAAATTAAGTTACCATAAGAAGAAACACTTGTCTGTAAAATGGAAGACTTAGGTTCAGTTCTCTGCTTTACATGAAAAAGGATTTCTTAGCTTAAGGCCAGAGTTATGCTGGTATGTACATCTAATCCTCAAGAAGCCTGCCTCTAAGCATGGGTTCCCTGAAATTTTTAGACTAAACCAAGACAAATAACCAGTGATGGCCTTCTACCAGCCCCTTACTTAGATAACAGTACATGTACAGAACTGTAAAAGTGGGACTTCTGGGAAGAGGAAATTCAGGGAGCACAGCTGTGGTGTCTGGAAGGAGAGACATGGCAGGTTGCTTGCCACAACCTTGTTGCCACAGTACCTGCCCCTGAACGTGTGTTGGTGCACCCAGTGTGGGAATGAATCAGCACTGCGACATCAACAACATACGACTTCCCCTATTAGGAACACCTGTTGATAATTTAACAGCCTGAAGAACAGCTGAAAAATGAGCCTCAGTGCTGGCAGCCAGCACATCTATTCAGCAGTAAATCTTTCATCTTCAGAAGTTATTCAAGGCATTTGCTCCTGCACTCTTGTTTACAACGGCTTAGCTCTGTTGGTATTTGTGTGTGGAGAGAATACAAGAAAGGAAGAAAAGGAGGCACTGTATTATCACCCAAAGTAAGAGAAGGCAGCCTGCCTCCACAGCATATCAAAACTAGGATTAATCACATGTAAGAAAAACCCAAACTAAAACCAAAATAAACCCAACAATCAAAATTTGGAAAAACTGTTTCCATTAAAAAAAAATAAAACAAACTCCCCCAAAGATATTTTACAGGGAGGACAGAACTGAGAGGTAAAACGAGATACTTCTCACCAGAAAAAAACAAAAATAGATATCTGTTCTAATCTTCTAGTCCCTGAGGAAAGTGGACCTGTCTCATTTACTGGGGCCTTTGTTGGAAAACATTGAAAGGTCTCACTTCCATTCAAATGTGGAATGAGAATATAAATGAAATAGTCTTGTGCTTCTTAGTACTGTGCACATCCTGTTTACCAGTTTTCTAACCCTCCACTGATGGGTGAGCAGGGGGCTGAAAGGCATCTGAACAACCCAACCTAGTTGTAGCACTTCACGAAGATCCTTACAGTCAGGTCCAAGAGTAACAAATATGCACTCAAGATATGATATCTAGATTGAGGTTGCTGTTGTGGCTCTAACCATGTTAAATCAAATCTAGCAGGATTTAATCTCTGACAGTTCTAGACAATTCTAGTCCAGCTGTAAAATTTCACCAGAGCCTATTTTTGAAATCTAAAGGAGGGAGAGCAATGCCATGGAGGAAAAGAATGCTAACACAAATAGTCAGCAATAATGGCTGTACGTCATGGCAGTATTTGTTTGTGGTTTCCATGTCAGGAGGGAATTATTGCTCCTCTTTTGGAAGCCATCCTACTTCAAAGGACATAGCCACAAACTTCATCATGGCAATTACAGTTATGATTAACAAGGTCTGAACAGCCTCTGATATACAACTGAGTTTAGAAACAAAACACTAAAATAATATCCTGGCTTTTTGACAATGATAGACAACTTTGTCTGTTCTATTTATGCAGCAAAACTAAAAATAAACTAAAATTTTCCTGAAAGCATATTTGAACCATTTTCCAAAACTTTATAGAAGTCACAGTTCCATTTTCCACATATAAATATCAAATACTTGAAGGAAAATGCTAAGAAGATAATGCTTCATGGAAATTCTTCTCAGACTATTGTGATACCTTCAGATATATCCCCCTTCTTTAATTTCTCCTCTTGATAGAAAGTTTGCATCCTATATTCAGAGTATGGGCATTTACTTTGAGTATAGACAGGTGAAGTTCCTCGTTTCCACACACCTTTGGACTCTCTCTTTAACTTTTCATTCCAATGAAGAACAAGGACAAATTTCATAGAATCAATCATAGAATGGTTTGGGTTGGAAGGGAGCTTAAAGATCATCTAGTTTCAACATCCCTGCTGTAGGCAGGGACACTTTTCAGTAGTACATGTTGCTCAGAGCCCCATCCAATATGGCCTTGAACACTTTCAGGAATGGGACACCCACAACTTCTCTGGGCAACCTGTTACTGTGCCTGGAAAATAATTTCTTCCCAACATCTAATTTAACCTACCCCCTTGTCCTGTCACGCCATGCACTTGCGTAATTTCTCTCCATCTGTCTTGTAGGGTTCCTTCAGTTGCTGGAAGGCTATAAGGTTACCCAGAAGTCTTCTTTTCCCCATCCTGAACAATCCCAGTTCTTAGGCTTTTCTTAAAGAAGAGGTGCTTCATCCCTCTGATCATCTTGTGTCCCTCCTCTGACTCGCTCCAACAGGTCCATGTCCTTCCTGTGCTGGGGACCCCAGAGCTGGAGACAACACTGCAGGTGGGCTCTTACCAGAGTAGAGCAGAGGGGCAGAATCCCCTCCCTCACCCTGCTGCCCATGTTGCTCATGCTGCTTTGGATGTGTTTGGCTTTCTGGCTGCCACTGCAATTTGCTGGGTCATGTCCAGCCTCTCATCCACCAGGGCTGCTCTCAATTCCTTCGTCCCTCAGCCTTTGTTGATACCAGAGGTTGCTCTGACCCAAGTGCAGCACCTTGCACTGGAAACCTCCAATACTATTACAAAAAGAGAGTTCTCATTCTCCAGCCAGCTCTCATTGTAAAGCAAATTCAGCTTAAAATCGGGTTCAAGAAAAAAAGAATTTGTCTCAAAGGTACTGACAACACACACACAGGCTAAAGACATTTACAAATGCACTTACAAGGCCATGGTTTTCAAATAATATTTTCCAAAGTTTTGGATTAAACCTCTGAATATTTATGCTGTGGAAGAAACAACACACAGCTCTCACCCTAATGGAGACATGGAGGTTTTAGAGAAAAAATAAACTTCGTCAAGAAACTCAACCATGCAATAACTATAGAAAAGTGTAAAGAAGCAGCAGTTTCTTCTTCATCATCCAGCTAGGGGTTGCAAGAGATCTGCTTGGATGACAAACAGAAGCCATTAGGATTTCAACATCATGATCAGGGATGGGTTCAAAAAACTCAAACCCATTACTTAATAAGATCACTGGAGATTAAAAAAAAAAAAAAAAAAAAAAGGAGAGAGAGAGAGAGGGAAAGGATACAGGGAGACAGTGCAAAATTTAAGTGTTAAAACATACAGACTCCCTGATTGACATCCATAATTACATTTTGAAACCCATGCCAGAGTAGTATGTCTACTCATCTGTAGCAAGATCTGAACATTCAGCTTGGTAATATTTAGAGATTGTAATTTAAATGTTGTACTGTGTCACTAGCTGGGTTTTTCTTAATAATCCTTTTCTCAAATGGCTAATCTTAGAGAAGGAAGTGTGATTTTTTAAAATATTTTAACTTTTTTTTATGTTATATCAGCTAATTCTAATTGGATGTGTGGCATTGAATCACACAAAACTCAGTTAGGAATGGTTTAGTCATATTGAATATGCTATTGTAGTCCAGGAAGAGGATAAAACAGTAAAATTTAATTTTCATATTAATATTTTAGAAGAAAAATATTCTAGAAGTGCACTGAAAACTGGTGTCCATCCACAAGTTAGTCACTGTAGATAAGGATAAATCTTACCTCTACTCATTCTGCCAATAAAAGTATATTTTTTGTAGGAACATATGAAATGAACTGTGACCCATTTGAATAAAATGGAGATGGGCCTGTTTTAATAAGTGGATTTTGTTCTCTTCTTTCACTTCCATGAAGACCATGAAAAACTGGACCAAAATAATTGGCTGTCTCTTTTAGCTGGATTTCTATGCATGGAATGGATAAATAGCACTTATGCCTGGTACCAGCACATGGCCTGAAGCTACAAAATGAGCTCTTATGTGTTTCCATTGGAGGCCAAAACCAATTTAAACATCAATGACCTCAATGGATTTTTGGATCAGACTACTTGGAAAGAAAGCATAGAATTAGTTTGGACTATCTCTGTCCAAGTTAGAGTGAGCACATTTTTCTCCACTCTTTTAAATAGCAGCAAAGGGAGAATTAGGAAGGCAAAAAAGAGCTTTTTCAAAGATCCCACCACTTCTAGAAAAATACCTCATATGATTGAAGACTCTCTTCATATAAATGCAGACTTTTATAAAACACTGACAAGTAAATTTTCTGTTTGCTTTACAGAAGTAAATAGTACCATTTAATAATAAGAGTTTAAAAATACTTTGGAAGATTTTTAATGCAATTTTTGCTCCTTTAGGATAGGATTCATGTCATCTGAAAACTGGTGTTTTGCCTCAGCTAGATGCTCTTTGGACATTTGTTCAAGGAATTTTGAAAATCACAGAGGCAATTCAGCCTACTGAGGAATGGTGGATTATGTTGTCCACAGATCGCAAAGGGGAGAGAGGAAAGGAATAGTTTGGATAAGATATCTAACATTTTAGACTAATCAGGTTTAGCAAAGAGAACCCACACAGATGAAAAGGTCTGCTTTAAGGTGCCATGCAGTTACTACAGAACTCCTGTCTTATGGTTGTACCATTATAGATAAAACGGAATAATTAAATAATAATACAGGAACTTATAAAAGTTCTTGGAAATAATTTTTCAGCCTGTTCTTGTTACAGGAAAGCCTGTTATCTCAAGCCATTTCAAGGCTTTTAGTAATGCACAATTTATGGATTGCCTTGGGTCATGAGAATATACACCTTAAAAATAACTAGTGAGAGACAGAATTGAAGCTTGCAAGCATAGAGGAAAGTCTTTTCTTCTGATCTCACCACATAATGGCCTGCCTCAATTTTGAGACTATTCTCATTTGTAAACACAAAGACAAAAGGTTTTCTTGGGAAAGTGGAAAATTTTGACCATGTGGAGAGTCCTTCTAAGAATAAAGTTCTCTTTCCATCAATACCAGGATGCAAGGAAGGAGAGTAATCTCTGACAATGGGTGGCTGTTTGCAAGTAATATGAATTTCTTCAATCTCTGCCGTCTGTTCTGGAAAAGAACAAGTGTTCACAGCACTGTGCTAAATACAGGTTGAAGGAATTCACAGGGAGCATGCAACAGAAAGTCAAATATTTGCATCTAGTGTAACAGATCGCAGGATTCTGAACTTCTTACATGTGCCTTGTATGAGTAGCTGTTGATGGGAGAGAGAAATTATATCAAACAACTTAGCATAGTTGATATTGCTCACTCATATTTCACTTATTATTTCTTCAAAATATTTTGTAGTGTTTCCAAGAGAAGATTTTCAGTCAAGACAAGAGACTATCAATCATAGTGACAAAAGAGAAAAAATTCTAATTAGTCTCCTTGAAGTCACAATTAATAACGTCAAAGTTATAATTTCTTTAAAAAATTTTGTATCTTCATGTATGATTTAATGATGATTGCATTCTAGTGAATTTTACCATGCATGATGCTTCTGTTTGAGTTTGGGTATAGTTTATACCATATCCTCTGCTAACTGCTGTCTGGGAAATAGGGATTGGTAGTGTGAATTCTGAAATATTAACAGGTTTAAAAAAAAAAAAAAAAGAGTAAATGAGCTTTAGACAAAAAAAGAGAAAAAATACATGGAAAATAAACAGTTCATAATCAGCCCCAGTCCTTGGAAAAAGCAGAGTAAGGTTGTCTATCTAGTGAAAATAAATACAGTGAAATGGTCTAGTGAAAAGTTTCCCTGCCCAGAGTAGTGGGGTTGGTGATCATAAATCATCTTTAAGGTCCCTTCCAAACCAAGCCATTCTATGATTCTATGATTCTCTGATTGATACCTTCCTTCACATTAACAGATCACTACTAAGTAATTATCATCAGACTTAGAAAAGAGACCAAATAAAACTCTGAAAAAGAAAAAAAAAACATAAAAATGAGAACATCCAGGCCAATACTACTGCCAGTTTTTCTGGCATTGTAAACAGAGATTTCTCTAGGTAATTGAAATTAACCACAAGTTCACATTCAGCAAGGTCTCTGGTAAAATATTTACAAGCCAGAGGTTTTCCACAGTGTAACTTCCTGTCTTTAGTGGCAGTGGGTCACTGTAGCCAGATTCGAGTACATTTGCCACCCCACTGTATGTTTGTCTAGGCAACCAGAGAAATGCTTTGAACCTAATAGGCAAGGACAGCTGTCTCAAAGGCTTCTGCAAAACCACGATCCAGGTATGACATTAGGAAGTCTCGTTTGCAGAGAAAAGTTGGCAGTTGTAGCTACTGCGAGTAAGGAGAAAACAAAACTGATTCTATTTTAGTTATGCTGGTATAATGTCCACATTAGAGAGTTCTATTTTAGAGAAAAAGTCATTCTGTTCATCAGTATTGACACTTTACCTCACTGGAGTAAAAAGAGGCCAAAATCTGTTTTTCAGAGGGTGAAGGGATTTTCTTGTCACTTTCTTTTGTTGTCTTTTTTTTCCTTTTTTTTTTTTCTTTTTGAAAAAAGAAACAAAACAAAAATGGTTCTGAAAGTTTAATGAAGGGGAATAAAACAAGGGGAGAAAAATCAGTTTTCTCTGGGTTCTTGCCCTTGCACCCACACACTAAATAAAGGAATACTGAGGACAGACAGTTCTAAATCACAAGGGAAAAGCATCAAGGCCAAAATAAAATCCTCTCACTGAATTGCTGTGTTGCCACTTCCCATGCCCTTTGAGAAACACTTTGGAATGAAAATGTTTTGTTCACTTGTCCTGGGGTTTTGGATTGGTTTGGTTTTGTTTAGTTTTGTGTTGTTTTTATAGGGAACAAAATGACAGGAACGTGGAGGAAACGTTCTTCTCTTGATGGTCACACTCCAATGGGAGTCATGGGGCAACCACAGGTAGAGAGAAGTTGGGTCCCAAGTTTAACCTGTGCCACTACACGTTAGTAGCACCCATGGTTACACCCAGGCAGCACCCCTTGGATGTGCAGTCAGTGAGGAAGCAGAATAAAGAGAAAAGCATGGAAACCCATCTAATGTCTGTTCACTGGTCCATGCTGGCCAATTACCCAACAGACCAGCAGTCTAATGGATCATGAGTTATGAAGAAGCTG
This sequence comes from Climacteris rufus, assembly GCA_013398175.1. Lineage (NCBI taxonomy): Eukaryota > Metazoa > Chordata > Aves > Passeriformes > Climacteridae > Climacteris > Climacteris rufus. The sequence continues at coordinate 424,043 of VZRZ01006688.1, read as the reverse complement.
TGGTACCAAATGCATTTACTGTGGTACTGAAATTAGGGATGTTCATTTGATAAGAGGGTCTGTTAAGGAATGTAAGTGTCCCTGATGACAGTTCAGTTCTGTGGGAAGATAGAAAAGCACAAAACAGCTGCTAAGAGTAGCTCTGACAGGAATAGGTAAGTGTGGGTTGAAGCAATCGTGATTCATGATTAACTTATGGGAGGTAATCAAAAATCCTGTGGGCAATCCTGGACCCCTACTGTCTTCAAAACCTCTCACAACAGTCTCTCAGTACAAAGAAGGGTATTACATAAAGATGGAGAATGATTTTTAAGGGACCTGAAAGAGAATGTGATGGAATGGGCTCCTATGCAATCCTGTGGTTGTCAATATAGTTGCCTTTCCCATGACATATGCCTGTGAGGTTGACTTGGTTGGTAAGTCTGTTCAAGCAGGTTAGGATATGGTTTCAGATACAAAACCAGATCTGAACAACAAATCAGAGTCATTAGGACTTATTGAAAAAATCTTGCCTTGACACGCCCACGAGCTGAGAGATACTGGGTGTCCTGCCCTTCTCCTCCCATTTACCTCCTCCCTGCTGCAGTCAGATACATGTGAAGAGTAGACATGCTCAGACAGAAAGGCTCCATGTGAGTCACAGTGGGAGATGCTCTTGGACTGGGCAATATCAAGGTGGTACAGCAGGAAACAGAAACAGCAGCTTTAATGTAATCATAATCCATATATTTACCCTTGAAACATGAGAATCTGATAATACTCAGTGCTTGTTGAGCTTCCCAGTTTGGCCATAAAGCACACAAGGTTTATGTGAATCACTGTCAGAGGGCAAGTTTAAATTGTGATAAGTAGCCTATATGTAAAAGCAGTATTTCTGCATCAAGTAATAATGCTAAGTTTCCTGGGAAAGTAGTGGTTGAAATTCATCCCTTGTCACAGAGTAACATGCACAATAAATGTAATTTTAAATCCATTAAAATGCTGCCAAATACATTAAACAAAAATATACAGAGGATTTATTCACCAGAAGATTTCCTGAGTAGTACATCATTATCGGAACTGTCAATTTGAAAATAAAAATTGTCAAACCATCACTGAAACACCATAAAAGCTGTGACAGAAATAGACAATAACCACTAAGTTTTTAAAAATAAAACCCTCAGCAAACCCACTCTACACAATTATCACCTCTGTCGACTACCAAGGAAACAGTAAAGTACTGAAGAGTACCAAAGAGAAGTCTGGTATCCAACACAGTTAGTATCAGCATAATCCAATTATTAAGTGTAACTATTGAAAAGCAGATTTTTATGCATTTATTGATGGGATCCAGAGGAGCTAACATCCAAAACAGATAAAATTCGAGCTAAAATGATCATTTGTTCTCACACTGCTGTGGCTTGAATTTGGGTCCCTCACTGGGCTTCTGACTGACCAGCCTCACACTTGTTAACCTCCTTGGTTAAGCTGTGAGAAAGACAAGAAACAGTTTTGTCATAGTCTGCAGGTAATTATCAAATAGGAGATTTCTGACGCATAGCTTTGGGTAAGCCTTTCCTACTTAAAAGCTTACCAGGCTGATGTGTTCAAATTCCAGGAAGCCAGTCCCATGCCTTCTTTGATCTGAGGACACTACAGTGCCGTCTTTACATTCCACATGCTTTATGATCACTCCACCCCATTATTCCCTTGTAGACACAAGATTATATTGTAATATTGACCCACAAGTCGAGTCTGAGGCTATTGCTCCTTGAATGTCTATTAACTTAAGCGCACCTTTTTCACCTCCCAAATCTTGTACATTCTCCAGATTTATAAACTGACTCTCAAAGGACATTTGATAGTTAAAAACAAACAGGTACAAAGCCCACATAAGTGATTTTATACATGGTTGGCCTGAAATCTGATGGTATAACTTCTATACTGCGCTGTCCTCTTTCCCTAATGCAGTTTCTTTATCATACTTGTCCACTTCCTGAGGACAGGTGAGGCTTTCAGAAGGTTAGGATAATTCACTTTAACACAGCTACTTTTCTGTACCATGTAAGCCCTCTTTCCCAAGAAACCCGCTTCCTGTCTCACTCACTAGCTGAGCCAGATCCACTTGCAATAAAAGCATACCTCACTTTCCTTCCCAGAAGATGATCCCTTATCACATCTTTGCCATTATATTTTTAAGACGCTGCACCAAACACCTGCTTGCAAGGAAATTCTTGTGCTGTAGACCTGGTCCTTTGCAGGGAAGGTCTGTGCTGTTATCATCTCACTACTTCACAGGGTTTCTGCTTGGATGAAGTCATTTAGTCCATTATTCTTCATGTTAATTACATGTCCACTCGTGATAAGATTTCAGTGACTGCAGATGTAAAAGATAACAGAGAAAGTAGCCAATGTTCCATTCAAAATGAGTTTGCAGTTTCACACTTGGAAGCATAAGGAGATCTGAATATATAGTTTATTAACAGATCAGGAGGAGTTCTTATTGAATTCCTATGGCTGAGAGCTGAAGCAAGACTATCCCAGATTAAAAGGAACCCTTTATACATGGGGGAAATTTAACCATTTAAAAGACTTAGCAGGGGCTATGATTTCTGTGCTATTTGAAATCTTCACAATAAATTTGCAAGTCCTGAATTATCTCTCTTGGGTTCTCTTCCCAGACTTGTACTCAGAAGCAAGAGGGACTGATTATCAGAATGTTTCCTGATTTAAAAAGAGTAGCTTTATTTTATAGAGGGGTATGGTGGCAGTTTCTCTGCAGAAATATTTCAGAGGAAGTATTTACTTGCACATCATGCTATATCCTGAAGAAAATCAACACAAAACCAGAGAACAATGGGGAGCTTTTCTATTAAATTACTGACCAGAATGAATGAGAATAAAGGGACTGGTATTGGGTCAGTATTTCTTCAAGAGTTTGGAGATTTGAATGTGAGGGTTTTCATTCTGGAATCTAAAAACGGCAACATTAAATTGAGTGTCTCCACTGAATCCCTGTGTTGGGGGTCTGGAGTTTTGAAGTCAGTGACCAAATCTGCATTGGCTTAAATAAAACCTAGTGAAAAGTTGGAAGCATTGTGACACAGAATTGAATGGAATTACTGCAGCAGAGCAAGTTCATTGTAGTTTAGCACATTATTTTAATGCATTTTAGATAGCATTTACTAGTGGCAAAGGACGCTGCTCAGTCAGTTCCTGTAGCTCTGCTGATGTCATTAAGCTGCAGTAATTCATTTGTCTACCATCATGCTAAGCTTTTCCTGGCTGCTGGTGTACCCTAGATTACGATCAGTTTTGTACTATTAGACTGCAAAACTGACCTTCTGTTTGGTTGCAACTTTATTCAGCTTTTTGAAATGCTATTTGGTCACTTATACCATGCCTTGTTAATACTATCCTTAAACTGTGATATTCTATAAACTGATTTGAGCTGATGCCCTGAATGTCCTTAGCTGGCCTGATTATTTATTCTTGCTGGATCTGTACCCCAGGCATACATTCCTTTGTATTTCACACTGTTACACTTACAATATCATTATTTATTAACCCTATTTTACAGATGGTGAAGAAGTGAAATTGAAGAAGCGATAATGAGTGAGAATTTGAAGAATCCTGCAAATTTACTCCTGCTTTAAAAAGGAAAACTGCAGTAGGTATGGTAACAGACTCTCTCAAGCACAAACACCATTTGTTTCTGTTATTACTCCCTATAGCTAAGGAAAATCCCAAAAGCTGAAGTATATTTTTGCAGTACAAACATAATTTGGCTTGATTTGCACGTTGTTGTCCTTTTGAAATCCTGGCAACCAGAGATAGGTGTCTTGCTTTGGCTGTGGACATCTGGTCACTCTCAAATGGAGCCAGTAATGCTAATTAATTCTAGCAGTACACAATGCCTTGTTCCGTACTGTCATAATTCACTGAAGGCAGTGAAAGCTATACCCCTCTCTGTGAGGTTTCAAAAAAGCACGTGATTGGAATATTATTCCATCTGTATTTCACATTCTTCATTAGCCCTCATTTACCTCAAAGGAAAGTTCAATTGCTCCTGCTTGGGAAAAACAGCAGGTTAATTTAACTTGCTGAATAGACCTTTAACCACTAGAAAAGCTTAAACACCACCAGTTTTGTTTATTGTATATTAACTGCAAAATAGTTTAAATAAACAACTACCTTATCTTCACTTATCTTCTAAAACCTCACAACCAAAAAAAAATCCAAGCCAGTACTTAACAGTTCCAATAAGGTTTAGCTCTTTAATAGCCTTAAGTGCCTTTGAAAATACTCAGTTTAATGGAAGAAATGTTATAATATGAGGGGTAGCAAATACTCCACATTTGCAGGAAAGGATATTCATTGAAGAGTCCCAATTGCTTGACTTTAAGAATCTGGGAGCAAAGTGACATTTTTGGTACAAGTACCAATTATCTATGTATTCATCTTCTTCCATCACTGGATTTTTCTCCATTCCAGACTGTTGCATAGCATGCTTTTAAGATAAAATTTCAGTCAGTGGAACCCAAATCTGGATGGCAAGACATGGCTTAGTGAAAAAACTATTTCAGTGACAAGTATGATAGACCAGATTTGGGGGATCTGAGGGGTGATGGCAACAGGAGGGCCTCAGTAAACACCTACAGAAATAATTCATATGCACACCACACCATATCTTTAAAGCAAATTTACTGGCTTTCTAAATTTTTCTGTTGTATATCACCAGGTATTGTGATGGCAGCAGCAATGGAAGGTTGAGTAATATCTCAACAGTAATTTCCCTGGTGCCTGTAAATAACAAACATTGTTAACAAATGAATGATGGAGGTCAATGGGCCATACAGTCATTAGATGGTTTAATGATATGCTGCAGGTTATCTCAGGGCACAGTGCTCTAATGACATTCTCAGCCTTCCCTGCAGCAAATAACCTCTGCAGCCCGAGATAAGCAGTTGCATTGCGCAATACAATACAATATCAAATGACCCCAGCAAGAAAATTTCTCTTGTTTGACATTTAATGTGCAAGTATCCATCAAAATCTGTCCTGGGAAGAGTGCTGTCCTACTTAAATCTGTTTTTGCTAACTGAGAAGCTATTGAAGGGCAGAACTCAAAAGTCCTCAGATCTGTGACTTATGTACAGAACGACAATAGCTGGAGAAGAATGCCTAGCATGAAGGATCTTGTTTTGCTTTCCTGACTGTTATTGGTCTTTGCAAAGGCATAGTCCAATGAGTAAAAGTATGAACGATATGGTCTGGTTTGTGCTTGAGGTCATAGTAAAAGGTCACAGCAGACCAAGCAATCTGTGTTTGAATTTATGAAAACTTCAGGGTCGCTTGTCAATGGGAGGTTTAGGAGTAAAATGGTAGCTCGAGTTATCTTGGTTTGGCATCAGCATGTTAGGTAAGTATAAAAGGATAAAGTAACTTCAGTGTTACCACAGAGCTTAAAGGAACCCCAAACCAGTGGTCAGGTAGTCAGCTGATTTTTTCAGCCTAAGTATAATATCAGTAGCAGCATACTGCATACACAGACATCACTTAGCTTAAATCAGCAGACCATATCCAGCATTTTCTAATTGTTAGCCCTTCTGTGGGGATGCAGTGTCAGTACAGAGAGGTGGCTGTTCAGACCCTCAACTACTGTGGATGGTATAAAGTAAAACTAGAGATGTAAGACTGTGTAAAACAAAGGCATGAATGACGCTGTGGCAAAGAAGGGACAAGGCATCACAGACTTGGAGTTTCTCAGAAGGGACACTATAAGTGAAACAGAAAAGGCTCAGTTGAATTCTTCCATGACAAGGAGTTTAAATATAGGCAGTATATCTACTTATTTAATTGATTTAAAGTTCAATAATTACTTCATAAAACAATGCTTATTCAGCATTAACAAGTTTGCAAATTAAAAGCAAAAAAAATGCAGTAGAAAAAGGGTCTGAAACCACAAGGCAGAGGGGACTAGAGACTGCAGAACCACTGCAAAATTTCCAGGAATCCACTTTCTCTTGCAAAGGGAAGGCCAGTCAGCAAGGTCATGAGATGGAAACGACTTACTTCATCTGGCTTGTTACTCTGTTATGACTTGTTAGTGCATCAGGTTTTAATCTGGTGATCACTTAACGTATGATTGCAGCAGTATGAGTTCCTATCTATTATCTCTGCCTCACCACCCAAAAGTAGTTGATATATATAGCAAGGACACTTAATAAGCTGAAGTAGTTGTTATGGCCCTAAATTTACAACCTCTTAATACAAGACAAGAACTGTAAACTTCATACAATCGTGTCAAAGTCTTAAAATGAAGAAGCAGTATTCTGATGATGAAATACAATGCTTGTTCCCTGTTCAGAATACATAGGTACTATGAAATATCCTTAGCTCAGATTACTGGGAAAGCCAAACCATGGGTGTTTTCTACAGTAGTACCCTCTGCTACCATCATGCTGATGAACAACTCTGTGAGAAATAATGGACAAAGTCATAACACAGGTCATCTATTTTTGATACATGTTATGTCAGAACGTTGCTGGGAACACCCATGTGCAAGTTGCCTGACTTTCTGGGAGGAGGAATGGGGAAAGGAATGTGCACACATGACATTTCAAAGAGAGAGCTGGTGAGACAAATACAAAGAGGACAAAACCTGAGGTGAAATTCAACATAAACTATGGAGCAGATTTGTGCATTTATCAGGCTTCTTGATGGGCAGGACTTCCAAAGGGATTAACAATCTCCTTTTAAAATAACTGGGCCACTTCCTTTGTCATCAAATAATGTGACTCAGTTTTTTAAAGTCTCACTTGATTCATTCAATCTCAAGGCTTTAAAAATTTCCTGAAGACTGCAAGTACAACTTAGCATATTTTTTTTTTAATGGTACCACCAATACAGAGACCAGCCCCTCCTATGCTGTGCAAGCATTGCTATAGTCTTGAAGGCCTTCCTAGGCCATGCCTTTAACAAAAGTAGTGACCATCAGAGCAACAAGACAGTACATTCTCTAGCTGATAACTAAATTATCTTGCCTTTATTTAAAAAAAAAAAAAAAACCAAAAACCAAAAAAACCCAAACAAAGCAGAGACCTTTCTCACATTTATACTGCACATGTCCTCTGTTCAGGTTCTTTAGGAGGGCTTCAGCAACACTGAACCTTCTGTCTCCTTCTGTCTGTCTCCTTCCATGAGCAGCTACTTCCAGAGAAGTCATTGGAACACCAGTCTCCTGGAGACTTTGGCTTCCTTGGTCCCATTTCATTTATAGCAATCAAATTTGTTGTACAAAAGCTATCAGGGGACAGGAGACAAATAGCCACGGACTGAGAGTATGATCACCCAAGTCTTGTATCCACAGGCTGTGAGGCTGCAGAGTTGAAGTCAGGCAGGTGGAAGCTAGAAAGCCATATATCCTTCCAAATGGGCAAAACAAGGTCTTGAGGACTGCAGTTGAAAAATATAACTAGCTTTTTCTACTCTTTTTCTTAGCTATTCTGAAATTTTGGAGTGCAACACACAGGAGCACTCAATTCACCACAGAAAATCAGAGGCCTCCAAGCCAAAAAGCACCTTTCCAGGGTTCATTTTTTAGACATGCAACTGATTAGGGACATCATGAAAGTCCTGGGGTCTTGAGTCTTGCAGGATTAATCCAATTACTTGAAAAACAGCTGGGAGCAGATGAGAATGTGACTTCTAAAATAAAACATGCGTCAGGTTTGCGGGTATGCAGTGTTTATCTCTCACAAGTGAGCTTTCACCCCTTCATAGTGCTTATTCCCACTTAAACTAATGACAGCCAGCAAAGACTCGGTGTCAACAAAACATTAACATACTACAAGAGGGTTGCCAGCACATAAAATAAGGGCTTAAGAACAGATAGTCTGCAAGGATTAGACTACTTGGCACGGGAACAGGAGCTTCCATGTCAGAATATGAGCAAGGAACACAGACACACCAGTCAAAAGACCTAGATTTCAGACCCAGGAGCAGCCCCTGGCATTAAGTTTTCTTCCCATTTTGATATGCACAGACACCATCAAGCTCCCTTTCACCTCTCCCCTCATAGACCCTTACTCTGACTTCTTTTACTTTGTAGGTAATACAAATCTTTCAGACGCTTCCAGAGGCATGCAAGAGATCCACAGAGTGGGACTGTGCCCCTGACAGTGTTGTGCATTTGACACCCCTAGGAAGTCAGGGGGGCCTGAGTTACAGCCAGTGTACACCACAGCAGAACAGAGTGCAAGTGGATGTTTCATATTTTAAAAATCTGTTCACAGCCCAAATTGTGTGGAACAGTCTTAGTTTTAATGAAGTCCAAATCCTGGACTTGACCCAAGTATTCAGCTCCCATGACTGAAAGGCAAAGAAAAGATTGACAGAAGGTGGTTTATTCTTGCCTCCCTACAAAGGTGAGACCTACCATATCCACAGACATTGTTTATTCCATTTTATTACCTCTAAGTACCTGTTTTTAAGTGCGAGAAGTTTCCTCTTTCTGCCCTCCCCCATTTCCCATTAGCTAAGGATGAGGCACCAAATGCAAGATTTGTTTCAGAAAGGCAGATTCACACTGTGTACTCTGGGGTTTGACACTTTCCAGGACACAAAGTGAAATCCATTGAAACAGCCACAGCTTAGTAAGAACAGACACAAGAGGGTTTTGTTTCTGAGGTATGATGGTAGCTGTCACTGTGAATGGAAAGGAGGACAACAAATATGGATGACATATGCATGAGACAGCAAACAGAGTAGTGCCAACCATAGATATTTCTTCTAATTTGGCTGGGTTTGGCTACAATAATGTACTGTCCTGCCCTGGAACTTACTCAGTTTTTTTATTGAAGCTTTTTTAGCTTCAGGGCTTAATTAACTGGGACTTTATGTGGGGCAGGGGGAGCAGGGGAGATGGAGGATGAGTGTGAAGAGTTGTCTTAAATGGGAGTAATTCCCTTTAAAATGTTTCCTACTCTACCGCACTCCCTCACATAATTATGTATGATACATCCTGGTGTAACTCAACCTTTGGTCTGCTCTACACGGGGGAAATTAACCAGCAGAGCTATTCTGTAATAACTTCCATTATTGCTATTTTGGTATAATTTAACTATTCTGGAATAACTCCCTGGTGCAGGCATTCAGCTCCAGAATAAAAGCAATTTTATTCCAGAATAATTACTCTGCTTCCAAGAGGGAATAATCATTCTAGAATAAAGTCACTCTTATTTCAGAATCAAATATGCAGGGAGTTACTTGGGCATAGCTCCCCAACAAAGTTATTGTAGGCCAGTTAATTTTCTCACGTATGCAGAAATGTTAGTAGCCTTCGGCATATTTATCTGTGTTTACATGCTAATCTGCATAAAATTAAGCACTAAAATCTAGTGGAGAATGTGTTAAACTGTGTGAATTTTTTTCCCCTTGTCTCATACACAGACTGTTCAAGATTTTGTGATAAACACCTATCCAATCTGAAGAAAAGAAAGAATGTTTGAGTACTTTCTTCTGTATAGATTGTATGACATGTCAGTGCAATCTGAAGTTTATTTTCAACACTTTTACAAGAACAGTCAAGCAAAAAACAAGTATACATGCACAGACAAAACTATTTTGAATTTCAGATTTGACTTGGTAAACGTGTAAAATTACTGCAAAGGCAACTTTGAACCTATTATATGGAACAGATCCTCCTGGAAGCTGTGCTGAGGCACATGGAGGACAGGGAGATGCCAGCAAGGCTTCATCAAGGACAAGTCCTGCCTGAGCAACCCAGTAAACTTCTACAGTTGAATTACTACACCACTGGACAAGGGAAGAGCTATGGATATCATATCTCTGGACTTCTGTAAGGTCTGTGATATTGTCCTGCATGACATTCTCCTCTTTAAATTGCAGATATGTGGTTCTGATCAGTGGACTCTATGGTGGATAAGGAATTGGCTGGATGTTTGATCCAGATCAGTAATGAGACTCTCAGGGGTCTCTATTGGTATCAGTACTGTTTAATATCTTAATATCTGTTTAATAACTTAATACCTGATTCTAGTTCACACTATAAAGGGTCAGCAGAAGTTTGGAGTCACTTCCCTACCTGGTTAGCCAGAGGCTCCCTCTGAACGGCTTTGATGTCAAAAGAAACATTCTTATTGCATTTCAGTCAAATCCTAACTCTGGGTCAAGATTCAAATTAATAAGCATTTAATGAGAATTGTTCAGTTCCCCTAGTTTCAGTTATTAAAAACTGGGCATAAAAGCAAACAAACAATTTTACTTAAACAATTTTTCTATAAATTAAAATATTAAATACAAGAAAATAAAAGCGATAGGACATCTCTTACATATAAACAATGTTGTGTTGTTTCAAGTCAGATCAGAAAGTGATGTTGGTAAACTGGTATTTATTTGAAGTTAGAGTTGTTCTTTCACAATTATTCTGCTGTCTGCAAAAATCATCTATTTTGAGTTGGATCCTGACAGTTTCTGAGCTTCTTCTGTCAGGCATTCAGCACCTGTCAGAAGCAAACTCTTAGGTACTTCTTTTTAATACACAAATTTATGTATACTCTATGTTAAGGGAGTTGGCAGATAGACAGACTGCTATTTATTTTGAAGAAATAGCAAATTGTTCTTTCACAGTGTAGTTATAGGGTGCTTTCATGGTCATTAAAGCTTATTTTAACTTTATCCAATAATTTTCTTCCATTTATATTGGAAAATTTTAGACTGAAAATTGTACCAATCATGCTGAAAATGAATAAGGACAATTCTGCAAAGTCTAAGAAAATATATTTAGGATTATTCTGGATTTACGGTAATAAATTCTGTCTGGATTTTATTCATCTGTTCTTCAGTTACTTCACAATTTCAGTATTATCACCTTGGGATGAAGCGGTTGTATTCAGAATGCAGATTTTATATTTACATTAATAAAGGAGTTGCATTGGATTAGTTGCGGATCTTTTGGAGGAGTTGCCAGTGATTCCAGGCACAAAATCTCCAGGTGTATGTATGATGCCTACTTTGTTTTTAAGTTTGTCAAGACACAGACTACACTGTTGTCACATGACAATCTAAGTTGATTTGAAACACAACTTAGTTTTCATCTCCAGATTTAATTTAGAGTATGTCTTCTGCACAACTCTCATTCTATAATCAATTCAAAATATATCTCAAAACGTCCCACCTGGAACACATGAGATATTAAGTTGACAAAAAAACTCAACACTTTACAACACAAGGAGATTTTCTCTGGATAATCAGCACAGTTACAGGAGTATGGAAAAATGTATGCATATGCATATTTAAAACTATTTACATTTTAATTCATTTCATTCAGAGTTGTTTTCATTTAACAGATGGAGACAGTTTAGCAAACAGTGCTTGTACCTGCAGCATGAAGTAGCTCTTTCTGGCTATACATTTTGGTGAGAGCAGATCTACAAAGCGATCTGTATGACATTACTGTGCTCTCTCAGAAGTAGCTTTCTGAAAGTTAAAAATGGCAAGCTAACTTTCCAAATTAAAAAAACAAACAAAACAAAACAAAACAAAACAAAAAAACCCCACCACCAACAATAACAACAAAACAAAAACAACAAAAAAGCAACTAATAAAGCAATATGATGAGCCACTCCCTTGTCAAATTATATTTCCTGTTTTTCACAATGAAGCTCGACACTGGCACTCTTGTTCTGGTTTTAGTTCCATCATTCAAAAATAGCCCATTTCTTTGACTTTTGACTGTTTTCATTTTGACTGGGAATTTTGCGTGCCCAATTTCAAATGAGAGTGGATTTTTTTGTCCCAGATGTAAGAGCCAGCTCGAAAAAAATATTCTTATTGCAGTAGTTTTACTTTACAGCTGAACTAGCATTCATTTCATAGATCATTATTTTTACAAAGCTTGATATTAGATTGCTATACCAGTAAAAAAGGTAGCAAAATTGCATATATTGAGATTGTGCTCTTTGCAAAGAGAAAATATAAATTTTAGGCCAAAATTAGTTAACAATCTAAGGCCTGATAAGGGATTTAGGGCTCTTTTTAGACATATGGTTGGTAACAGCACACTCTGAACAGTGATCCTACCATCTGCAAACATAGTCCTGCACTCAGACCTTATAAAAAGCACAACAAATTCATAATCCCTCTCTTTCATTAATTTGTCTGGGATATTCCTGTTCATTTACAAAGATAACAGAGTTGTTGCATTTACAATGCAGACTGATAGCGATCCTAGAGTTTGGTGAAGTGTTGTAGCAGACAGACATATTCTTCCAGTGTTTTCTGCCTAGAAATATGTACTTGTGCTTTATCCTTCTGAGTCCAATGCATTGTGAAGTGTCTGATTTGCTGTGTGAGAGCACTACATTCACAGGAAATCCCAAAAGTCAGCTTTAAGGATTATAATACAGTTACCATTTAATTGGCATTTCTGCATGTCTGGAGTCAAGCCAGAGCTCTGCTGATCTGACAGGTTGATGGGATGCCAGCAATCCCAGCCACGTGCCTCCATTTCTCCTTTCAAATGGATAAAACTTTCAGCTGGAAAAAAAATTAACTGTGTCATTTAGAAATATTTAAATGTTCCATATCCAAAATTCATGAGTTTGTATTATTTAACAACTCTTCTTCTAAGTCACCATCATTCTTGAAAGTTTTGAGTCAGGTCATGAAAATATATACAGTAAAGTGAAGGAAAAAAAAACCAAACAGATATAACTGGATTTAAAAAAAAAAGGGGAAAAAATTACCAACTTAGGCTGAGACCAGAGAAATAAATCAAACTCCCTTCAGATTATATGAGAATGCTCCTTTTCATCTTTATCACATACATATCTCAAATTAACCTGCTCAGTTTTAGGTCATAATCATATGCTCATGGTCAAAGTGTGGGGCTAGAAGTATTTAGGCAGTAAATAACAGTTTTATTTCTTCCTAAGTTTTCCCCAAAACCCTGGTAGAAGGATATGAAGTATACTGGTAGCCGATGTGGCAGATCTTAGCCAAATGCTCTCTCTATCAGAGGCAGCACCATTCTTGCTCCAATCAATACCTGCCTCTGACAGGTCTTGGAAGTGTAAAGGTAAAATAGGCCTTTGTAAGTGGTATAGGGAATACTGTAAGTGGACAAGAGAGTACTAAACTTTGGACAAATCTTAATTTCCTCACTCTCACCTCCAAAGACCAGCTGGATACACTACAGGTCAAAGAATAGTAGAGACTGGTCTAGTTTGGACTCTGCTCACTGTGGATTTTTTCCCTTACACTCTGAAAAGGCTTTACAAGAAGGAAACTTAGCAGCTGTCTGGAGTTACATTATCACAGCACTGGGAAATTTGGTGGGTATCATCAGATTTTTGTGAACTAACGTCAGGCTTCCTGAACTGCTGCTTTATTTGTGCCCTGTGGGAATGCAGCCAATATTGTCATGGTATCGCTGAGGCAAATCACAGAACAAAATCTGCTGATGATTTCCTGTTTCATACACCCTATCTGCCACCCTGTTGCCAGTGATTTCATGAAAGAGATATCACAGCCCATCCAGATGCACTGGACTTCTGGTTTATACTTCACTACAAGGCACCCCCATCACGTTGTCTATTTGCTTTGCCCTAGTATGAATGCATGATTTAAACTAAAAAAAAAAAAAAGAAAATAGGACCTTACTGTGGAGAATAATAATTTTAAATATTCTAGTCCTGTATAGTTAAAACCCAGATATCCCAGACTGTGGAAAAACCACCATCAAATTGTTCATTTTCCTGTCTAGTGAAAGGACTTTACTTTGCAGACTATCACACATGCAATGCACCTGCCCTTCCTTCACATCCTGACTACCCTGGTGAAATTCTAATGCATATTTCCTTTCCTGTATTTCCTATTGATGCCTCTCCCCCTGTGACGATTTGTCGTACTGGTTGAAGAAGCAGCCTGTGCAATAGAGAGTGACATAGAATAATGTGTCATGTCAAATATCTTAAACATTTTAAAGCATCACAGACCTGAAGGATTTCAGATAAAGAGAAACAATTGTTTGAATCCTAAAAACAATGTTGTAAAAAAACCACAGGGAATTTGATGTTTATACCTGAGCTTTAATAGTGTCTGTGATTTCTGTTTAACGTGGAAGCATGTGCACAGTTATGGCTGTAATGTTAAGACTGTAATTGCCATCAGCTTTTTTATAGCATTGTTCTGAAAGGTCAGACCTAATGTTATGCACCTTGGGGATTTTTTGCTCTTTTTTTTCCTATGGACATTGATGACGGCAGCAGGGTTGAGCCAAAACATATCAGTAACTTTTGGTAATCACCTCTGCCGAGTGACAGTGAAGTAGGATTTTTTTGCTTTAGCTTTATGTGTTTCTTGATTTGTTGTGATGCTCTGCGGCAGCTGAATACACTCAATGCTGAGGGCTTTTGTACAATGGGGCTCTGGAAATATACAGTGAACCACCTCTAGGTTTTTAACCCAAATTCATGTAGAGGCATGAAGGTCAAACCCAATGTGGTATCCTATTAAGTTACCTGGATAGGCTGGGAACTTCCCACAGTATCTTCCTCTTTATTTTTGCCAGGAAATTTATTCCCAGAATCCACTAACAACAGTACTGTTGCCTTGCTCTTTGCAGCTGAATATTATTGTTCCCTGGTAGCTAGTTTCACATAGTTATTTTCTGTAAACATAGGTATGTTATTGTAACTGTATCTTATCATTCACATTCCTTTCTCATGGACACAGAACTTTGATGGACATTTCCTTTGACCACTGTAGTTGAGGGAGGAAGAACTGATTTCCTCCAATGAGTAGTGATTTCCAAATGGATATAAAAAATAAAGAAGGTGGGTCTTGTGCCCCTTCCTTCCTTTCCTCTGAACCTGGACACAGGTGTCTCTGGCTCTTCCTTTTGTGTGTGGCTGTATCACAGTACCAGTGTTAATTAGACTATCTAGGAGACAGAATCACATTCTTAACCTTTAATTTTTTTGTCTGTTTTTTCATATTAGTGAATCTGTTACTCTGATGAAGACTCATTTCTATTCTGTGCTGAAACCCTGAAGCTTGCCACAAAAGACCACAGCCTAATGATAAGAAAGAGAACCACCAGGGAGAAGGTAGTGAGGAGAAACTCCAGGGTAGCTGTAGAAATCCAGTGGATATATAAATAACAAAATTAATTGATGTTTGAGAGAAAAGATTATCTGTTAAATTTAACATTATTAAGACAGTACCACTAGATTTGTTTAACAGTCTAATTTAGGTAAGAAAGAACAATTCGGATTATCAGATGTGAGTCCCAATATTTCCTGCATGACCAGAAAGAAAGCAAGCTTTGAGAGATAAGTTTTGTACCTGAAATGAAAGAAACAACACTTGAATCCTTTATAAAAGTCCTGGGACTTTAGACTCACACAAGCCACATTATTACAAAGAGGAAGAGTTTGCAGCACTCATAATTTAACTTTAGTTTCTCAAGGACTTCTGAGGAGTCATATAGAAAATATTACTAGATGTCCTTGACTGAAGCTTAGAAGAAAAAAATGAAGTGGTATCAGTCTGCAGAATAGAGATATGTCAGTCTCAACATCTTGGAGAAAAAGCTCAGTTCTCAATGGACTAGATTACCAGATCACAAATCACAGAGTCAAAGCAAAATTGAGAGGGCATGAAGAGCTTAAAAATTCAACCAATACTGGACTAGAGAAAAGAGAATGAGAGATTTCTTTCTTCCTGCATTGATCACAAACAAAAGTAGCATCCAATCTTGAGACAGAACTAAAAACACAATTTGAAAAAAAAACAAAGGTTGTTGCTTCTGTAGAAAATGGAGGAGGGTGAAAATATGTCTGAAATGAGGCTTCACAAAGAGAAAATATATGGTAGAAGGACAGAAGCCCACAATTAAAAAAAAAAAAATCAGATAGACAAAGCTAAAGTAATTGCAATCTGAAAATAATAAAGAAATTACAATTTTCCAGTATTTATGCATATTCCACAGGGGAAAGTCCTAAAATAAGCATTTTCAGCATGAAGTAAGTCTTGAAAACAGAAGAAAAGGTAGAATAAAGAACACAATAAGATTATGTACATATAACTGTGCTGAAGAGGACACAGGATCCATGACCCAATATTGTCAGATGTGTGTATGTTGCATAAGGATCCTGCAATTCTGTTAACAATTCTGTTATTCCAACAGAAACATAAGTGTGAATACAGGTGCTTCTCCTGGAGATTTGCCTTCTTTGTAGCAGTGCCATTCAGAAGAAGGGAAAGACTTCAGGAAGAGTAAGAAATGCCTTCAGCTTCTTCCACTACAGTACACAAGAGAGATGGACAGCAGGTGTGTGTTTCCTCTAGCTCAGTCTCTGCCTGCACAAAAATAGGTTGTCCAGGCTGAGACCAAATGCATTAAACCAGAGTCAGTCCTAGGGAAATGCATAAATTAGTTTCTGAAGAGAAACACCAACCGAACTTCCTTGACAACAAAGGAAGCCTGCAGGACATTTCAGGTTGTGTGCCTAATATGAAGGTGAGTAAAATTAGCTGGGAATGATCCCATGAAGAGTTTGCAAGATTCAAATCTTATGTAGGCAGTCAAAGTATTGGCAGAAGTTGCTGACCAGAGAAGCATCAGACTGAACCCTACAAGTTTTCTCAGATGTACCCAAGAGTAGTTATTGCATGAACTATATTTTCTGTACTATCTTTCACTGCAAGGGATAAGTGTAAAATAAGTCCCCTGTGACGGACTTGAAAAATTTTGATTTGAGTCAGTAGCTGTTAGAACTCCAACTTCTTTTATAGCCTCTAGAATAAGGGAAGCACACATGCTGCTGCTTAGTTATCATACACAATGAACAAGCCCAGCAAATTCAGTGTTAAACGTGAGAAAGCTCAAATACACTAAGACTTGGCAGTGCATCCTCTTGGCACAAAAGAAATTTTAACTTGTCCCTTTGGAATATTGTGCAACATCAATGTCATTTCAACAAGAGCACTTGAATACCTTTGACCCTGATGAAACCAAATCACTTTGGTAAAGACACCACAGTTTATTTCCCTGTCTTCCACTGACATCAGCAAAGAGAAATTATCTTGCATGGCTGCTCTAATTATGCATGCCCACACCATGAAACTTCTCTGTTTTAAGTATTCCAGTTTAATTCATTGGCACATGTAAACTAATAATTTACTCGTAATGCCTTGAAAAATTCACCCTGTGCACAGAGAATAAGTCTTGGCAGCTTGCAGAGGTTGCACTGCAGTGTTATGACCCCAGCCCTTTGTTAAGAACAAAACTCAACTGCACGATGCCATGAGCAAGAGCCTCCAAAGTCTAGAGCAAGGTTTCTGTGGTCAGAGTCCACTGCAATGCCCCCTTCCCAAGCCTGATATGAAAGAGTTTATTGCCTCAAAGTCTTTTACTGCTGTTGACTGCCCATGTCGTGTCTTCATTTAATAGCTGTGACTTCCACTAAGTTTATTTACTCGCCTCTGAAGCTTTGAATGAAGGGCCGCTTACATGTAATTACTCTATAATGCAGCTTTACTAGTAAATTTGTGTCTGCTAATTGATAGCTCCTTCTCAATGTGGCTTCGTATCTCACTCTTGTCTGTCTCCTTGAGTGCTCTGGGTAACTCCATTGTTAGGATTGCTGATTCAAATGGAAAGGGAACAGGAAATTCAGATTCCATGCTACACTGCATAACAAATATGATCCACATCTGACTTCCAGGGAGGTGTGTTCAAAGGGGAATGAACAGCTGTGCTGAGGACAGGAGAACATGGATTACATGTCTGAGGCCAGATTGCCATTGCCTACCCATCCTTTACAACCCCTGTTTAAAATAGGTGTGGGTGAATTAATCAGAAGGACAACTGAAGACTGAAGCAGACAGTCACAAGTTCAGCACTCCAGAAGTGTTCCCAAGGGACAACTGTCCAGCACAAAAAACATCAGCAAAACTTTGCCACTAAGCTGAGCAACAACGAGCCCAGATGTTGTAAACAAAATTCTGAAATGTTCTTTTTCTTCTGAAAAATTCTCAGCCATGAGTTGCTGTGCTAAATAAACACAGGCATCTTGCCTCTACCCAGGAAACTGTCTGCTGTTTTCTACTCCTACCTGGGATGGGAGGAGACATATTTTCTACTTCCTAGACAAGCACCTTGTCTACACTGGACTATAGACTGCTCAGGTGCAAACAATCATCTCACCAATAATTCTAGAGAAGGGAAGATCAGTACTGCTCAGACAGAAGGTAATTAATAATTTAGGGTCCACATATATAGCCAGGTTTTTACACAAAGTGAAATGGTCTTGCCAAAGCAGAAATAACCATTATGAATTGCTTAGATGGGAGCTCAATATCTGAAGACAAAGTCTTTGGTGCAACAAGTTTGGGGAATTGTTCAGGTAGAAGAAGTGGCTTCTGAGTGATGTTGCAGGATATGACTCAACACCCAGAGATTTGGATGAAACCTTTCACATGAAGTGCTAAAGAGATGGGCTGTGCAGTAGCAGAGACAGACTACTTAGTATGTCTTTGGCTGCTAAAGCACTCAACAGGTTCTCCCTTGGGGAAAAAAAAAAGAAATTAAAAAAAAAAGCATGTAGAAGTTTCTGGACATGTCACATTTACAGACAAGCAAGTGTACACTGGTTATTCTCATACTCTGAAGTTTTGAACTGAATGCTTAATAGGAATACTCTAGGAAAATCAGAAGTGCAAATATAAACCTTACAACAATTTCCAGATGACTGAAGCTATCGTTTCACTTTGAAAGCCTATTATGAATTCCTTGTGTTATTCCAATGGATGTAAAATCAACGTCATTCTAAGGCACTGCATTAGACAGTATCCAAAGGCAATTGTCCAAAATTATTTGGGGGGTTGACATAATTTGCACTCTTAAAAAAAAGAGAAAATCTTGTTCTTTGTGTCATAATATAAGTAGTCTGGAAATTGCATCTTTATACTGGGATCATAAGCTCCAGATATATGGCAGTGTAACCATGCAGTTTTGGAATCTACTTCCTTTACTCTGGAAGTACATAGAGGTTTATGTAGTATCCTTGCTTGTACTGAGAATGACATGAAATATTTCTGTTTTGCTGGAGCAACTGATAAACACTACAGAGATTCCATTTTTATATCAGGATTTTTGGTCTTCTATGCTCATGTACAGAAAATTACTACAGTATAAGCATTTAACCAGACAATATTTCCAAGAAAAGCAGGCACACATTCTTGCCAGAGATCAATATTGGTCAGAAACACATTCACAGTTTATTTTACTATCCTTTCTAAACTTTCTGCAAGTCAGATGAATTTCCAGGCAGGTTTTTGTTGTTCTTTTTTTTAAAAAGCTGCTCTTCAAAAGCTCTCTTTTTGCTTTGTAGTTTCAGTGGAGATAAAACAACTGTGCACATCTGTGCTTTTCTAGTTACTGTATTTATTTGTTTTGTTCTTCTATTTCTTCCTTATTCTTTGCATATCTGCTTCAATTGTGATAGAAATTGCTGTGCTCAAACAAACTCTTCCTGTCTCCTTGTCTTTCTTTGTTTATCCTTTTCATATGACCTTGGCATATTTTCTTCTCTGTTGTCATTCCTAAATATTGTTTTCTCTTTCAGGTTCAACTTTTCTGACTTCTTTGCTACCATCATCACTTTTATGATTCTTATTTTAAAGCCCATCATAAAAATCTTTGTTTTCTGTTTTATGTCTCTGTCTCCCCTTTCCTTCTTGTAAAAATACTGCCTGTTTTCTCAGGAAGCTATTAGGTGTCATTTATTTTCACTTTGTTTCCCTTACACTATAGTTTTAGATGACAGAACATATGGAAAGAAATATACATGTTTTTGAAACAACTATATACAATTATATTAAAATTACAAAACAAATACGAGGAAAAAAATAGATTCTAGTGAACTATATGACAAAGGGCAAATGCTGTTCACTTATTTTGGTGCTGGACCCTACTGAGATCCAACTTTGCTGGTCTAGACATATAGACAGGAGGCTTTGCAGCGTTCAGCCCTTAGAGCCTAGAATTTCAGAGGCCTTGATGACAGCCTTTCCTCCATCAGCTCTGATTTTCAGCCTCTGGTTTCTGAGCTGTAGTAGTTGCTCAGCCTTTCATTTTGTATTAATATGATAATAAAAGGATTCCTGACATCAATATAGCTCAGTCACAGCAAATAAGAGGCACAGTCCATTTGGCCAGAAAACACCAGAAGTTTCTGAATTCACTGCTTCCAGCAGCAAATATGCTATCATAATGCATCATCATCCCCAGAATATATCTTTATCAGAAAGTTAAGTCCTAAGATAATACTATTTCTTTTGTTATTAATGATCATATCTGGATAAATGGGACAGAATACTTCAGGCTAATATTCAGCATTTGCAAGGATATCTTCTGATTGTTTTGTAACATTAATTTTTTTGATACCAACCATCAGAAATGATGACAAATGGATAGTTGGATTGGAGGGGAAAACCATGATATATGAGGTGGGGGTAGACGTTTTTTTTGTTGTTGTTATTTTCAACTACTAAGTGAACTTAGGCTCTAGAGCTCAAACTGTAGTTTGCCCTTTGTTAAGACCCTATTCTCTGAGTCGGTGCACTGGAGTGAATAAAAAAATGCAATAGAACAACAAAACCCAAAGTCTAAAGCTCAGGATCATGCAAAACACTCAAATCAAAGTGTCACTGCTTGAAGAGTAAACATTAAGTAGGGTTTTTAAAAGAGCATTAATTCATTAATATTTCCTGGAATCTAACTGAATACTTTTTAGTAATCAACAGATTAAACATTACACTTTACCAACTGCTCCACTTCCTGAATGAATCATTACCGAAATCATGCAAGCTGGCGTACTTCATAAGCTCTTAAACTTTACCTTTCACAGAATTATCCAGTGATTGTTTAATGTAAAAAAGACAACATCATTGCTTAGAAAGCCTCTGCTCGTTCCCCAACTGCTGTATATCACTCAGCATTAACTATCCAGGATGACTGCCCAAACCGTTAGGACAGAAGGTCACATTTGTTTTCAGTTGCTATTTTCTGGTCAAAAGGGTCTTATAGGCTTTGCTGCATAAAGAAAAAAAAAAAAAAAGATAGAAGGGAAAATGTCCTTTGATGCAGACCAGCACCTTTCTGAAAAGCAGACAGCCTGATGGCTATGCAGTGCTGTTGGGCAATAAAAGTTTAAGATTCATTTGCATCTTCTGCACTCTGTGGGATTGTACACACTTCACAGGTACCTGATTCTCTCATGTGGTAGGGGGCTTCCTGGTATACTTCCCCACGTGAATCTTAGAGGAACTCACACAGATGAGTATCTAATCTCCTGAACAGGTTTAGTTGTGAGAACATAGGTGTCCAAACAAGCGAACAAAATCCATCTTCACTTTCCACGTGTTATTACCCTCTTCTGATTTAGTCCTAAATCAGCCCTCTAGAGTCCTGGGTTTCTTCCCTTTTTTCCATGGTGACTGGTATTTTCTGGCACAGGAATTTCAATTGCTGTATTCTCCATTGACTTGAAGGCTTTTGTTGAGGAGTAAAAGTTCACTGTGTATATATTGAAAGACTAATTTACGTCAGTTCAGCTGTACTGCTTTGTGCCAGTTGAGGACCTGACCTATCTTTAAGAAGTATAAGTTGACAGTAGGTACTCTTCTAACAAAAAAATAATAAAATTGTTTGTTACCTATCTGCACACTGATAAGTTCTTTCATTTCTGCAACTGACACCTAAAGGTTTGAATTCAACACCCAGAGATAAAGTAGGCAGTGATACTAAAAGACTTTATGTACTCCAAGTAGTCCCTTGGCATAAATCTTTGAAGGCTCGGAGCCCTAACAAATACAACTGATGTACATGTATTGGTCCATAAATTCTGTTTATTACAGCTTTGGCTGCCCTCTATTTGTTTTCCATACTCTCCTCTGCATGCTGAAAAAGATGTTCCCCTACAGCTTGTGCATACTCTGGTCCATTTTTTGCTATGACAAACTAAAATACTGGAATAGGTTTGGTAACAGCAATTTTTTGAGTTTTGTCTTTGCAGTGACAACAAGCACATACTAATGAATAGTCAAGTAAGCAGACATAAATAATTAACAGATTTTCTTATTATTTTTAGAACATGCTAATTCTGGCTGGATCCTGGCATATAGAACAAGGGAATGTTTTGTAAAATCCCCTGTTGTATTACAGAAATGTTACAGAAATGTTATCATTTTTTTTCTTCTCACTCGACTTTCAGATTCTTATTCCCTCTTGAAGAACAAGACAACAAAGTAAACCTACAACGGTAGAATTTTAACCACTGCCTAATTAGCCATTCAGCTTCAAATTAAAACTAAATTGCTTCCCAAAATATCCTTGTAAATTTCCTGGATGATTTTTTTTCTTTTTAAAAAAATGGACAGTTATTTAATTAAACACCACAGGTTTTGCTTTCCAGCTTCTTGTAAAATTTTTTTGGATATGGTCCTACTTACTGTGGTAAATAGCAAACAATCCTGCTACAATAAATGAAAAAGTACACCTGGGTGCCAAAAGAAAACACTTGCAATGAGTCTTTTGTATTGTAGCCACATGATTTTAACTGATATTGACAAGCAGTACATTATATCTTGGTTGAGAAAATTTAGTTGATATTGAATCACACAGGAAAAAAATGAAAAATAAAAAAAATCATTTAAGTGGTCCCATGCCTTTGAGGTGACAATTTTTCTACCTTCACACATTCTAACAATAACCCAAAGGGATGCATTTGAGGGTAGTGTGAGCAAGGCACACAATATTTAATAAAGCTCTAATTCTGAACCGGCTGTTGTGATTTTCTTTTCAAACCACTGTGTGTCTTTCATTCGCGAGTACTTTATACACTTTGGAAAATAAGAGATCGTTGAATATATGACATCATTACTGCTAGCACCACGAAACAAAAGAGGTACATTTACATGAGAAAGGTGGCTTTTCTGTAGCAGAGAAGAGAGGGAGGGTCATAGGTTCATTCCTCTGTTTGCAGGCCATGGATAGTGTTATAGGCTTACCATGCCTTACACTGCGGGGCTCACAGTCAGCAAAAACAGCACTGAGCCCATTGCTGACTACAAAAAGACCATTATCCCCTAATAACAGTTGTGCTGTCTGTGACTTTTGCATGGCACTAGGAGTTCGTTTCATGTTCAATGGCTCTCTGAGAGAAGAACAAACCAGTCTGCCTCTTCTTTGTACGGGTTTGTTCTGGGAGGGCAAGGGACCAAGAACAGGGGAAGTCGATTTCGTGACTGCTGTTGTCAGCAAGTCTCCCCCACACAGTTACTGACTTAATTTGACCTCTTTATGGCAGCAAATGCCATGTACATGCTGTGCAGAAATGAAAAGGTGAGGCTTTGGATCACAGGAGTTCCTCAAAATGCCATAAGGATCCCAAATTAATTCCAATATATTGTTTCCTGAAGCTCAAGAGGTCCACAGTATACACGAGCCTACATTACCAGGGAACATTTTGACAATTAAAGCATATCAGAAATCTAGAGTTTCCTTTGAGTATACTTCTTCTAAGACAGAAATTTTGGCCCATAAAATAGCCTTGGAGGAANTTTTTAAAACAAAACAAAACAGCAATAACATCCCTCAAAAAAAAAAAAAAAGGAAAAAACCCCTAGGATTTTGCTTTGGGTTTGAGAAAAGAAGTACTGACCTGATATTACAAAGTTATGGATGTCTGGAACTATTTGTGGGTCACACAACATGTTCTTAGTTTCAGGGAGAAAATGGGAGGCATGCTGTTCCTAGTCATGACTTGTGTGTGACTAGCAAGAAGAGGAGTGCTTTTAGAGATGCTCTGCAGGCTCAGGAAGCATGTTCCCTGGTTCTGAAAATCAGCAAAATAAGCCGCCCCACTTCCTTTCAGCAACATCAGTGTGATTCAGTGCCACACAAGGTGTATTAAAAGGACTCAGTATAATTGCAAAGAGGTACATTTAAGTTTTTTCCAAAGTGACATAGTTAATAAGAAGGACCATAGATCCTTGTGAAGTTATAGATAACTCTAGTGCTGTATCTTTAAATGGATGTTGAAAGGACAGGACTCTTTTAAAGTTCAAATCAGGTAGCTCTAAACCATCAAAAAAAAAAAAAAGGCTAATCTCTTCCTACTTACCCTTACTTGCTGGAAATATCTGTCTCTTATTTGTGAACAAAACGTCAAAGGCTTTACCTAAGGTTTTTACTATCTAGCTGACCACAGAGCAGCCCAGAAATTGCTGCATCAGTAAAGTACTCTGAAAGGGAAACTGTTATCTTAAACCAACAAAAGCTGTATCTAAATTAAGAGGCATAGTAATATTCCACTCTAATGTTTCAATGAAATAACATCAGCAATCCCTCCTTATGCACAAAAATCCCAAATGGGCTGCAAAATCCACTTGCTTTACCACTGCACCTGAGGTGACCCTACCACAACAAACCAGCAAATATTATCGTTGCTGGAATCATAAGCAGAAGACAGACTGTTTCACAGAGCAGGATATTTATATACCCAATGTGTTCGACAGGCTGCTCAAAAGAGCAGATGAGCACAGCATTCAAAAAAAGCTGGGTGTGTTTGTGTGATATTGCTGTGTATGTAGTCAACTCAAAACACTGTTCTGTTGAACTCAGACAGTTTCCAATATCAATTTATCTACTTATTTATTTATTTTAGTGACTATTTGACATCCCTTCTTAAGCTTAGAAAATTGAGCCTGCTGCTTCATCATTCAACTCTCTCCCTGCCATATGGTTGCTCTGATTCATCCCAGCCATCAGCTGGTACAGTGCACAGTTCAGGGATGTTTTAAGTTTTACCATATTTAAGGGCAAGATAATTTATATGTTGCTCATCTTTTTGATAATCTGGACTTGGATGTGCCAACTAACAACACTCATCACTGTCTGAATCAATGATATTCTTTTTTTTTTTTTCCTGGAAGACCAGTCAATGCAAGAGATGGGAAGGGGGAAAAATATTTCAATTCCAATTCTCCTATGCCCAAGGCTGTGAAACCTGTAAATTTAATGCAGTGTACTTTCTCTGTTGCAAATTTAGCCCAATTCCCTCACAGCAAGTGCAGATACTTTAAGAAAAAATAGACTGTGTTGTGTACAAGTGATTTAAGCTGCAACTGCTGGGTTTTTCTGTTATATTTATTCCCTGAAAAGTTTATCCAAATGTGTTTGAAATGTAGAAAATTGATGACATTAGACAGCATTATACACTGGCCTGCTCTTTAAGTACCAACAAATCCTTCAAACAAATAGCTCTACAGAGAGAAATATAGGCAGGAAAAGCATTTTTATAAAGGCACAAGACAGAGCATTCCCACTATGGAGCCTTGGTATTCACACTTTCCCTCTTCCTCAGAGAAAGAAAACACTTTTCTGCCAAACCTCAAATCTCGAAGCCTGGAACCAGTGCTACCACCAAGGTCATCACCAATATCCCCATGTAAACAGTAACTAACAGATAGACCTACCTTTGTATCTACAGCTGCTTCAGACCAATGTGTGCACATCTGCCAGCCACAAAATACACAAAGAATCAAAATACAGTGTACCCAGCCCATTACGACAACATCAAGTTGACCATATTGGACAGTTTTCCAGTCACTAAACAAATCACAGAGAAGAAAGAGTAAGATGGATCAGAACTGAGCAAATAAGTGCAACCACTGGAAAAACAATGTATATTTTCACTCTCCTTAAAAGCATAGGCCACAGAGTACTTTATCTAATTTAACAATTTTTTTTTCCTGCTCAGAAATATTTGCTAAGGGAAGAAATCTAATTTCTGATGACTAAAATCTGTTTGAATGATTTGACTGCTAAGCACTGTGTAACATTTACACAACACGTTTTTCTTACATTTGAGCATTTAAAAGATTGGGGATTAGATTAGATGATCTCCAGAGATCCCTTCCAACCCTAAGTATTCTGTGGTCCTGTGATTTGCATATATTAAATTGCATCTTATATAATTGACTCTGAAAGAGTATTCCTAAAACAGATAAGATTTGAATGAGAGGGAGGTTGTTTTTTTGGTGTTTTTTTTTAAATTACTGGTATAGTCAAAACAGACAAGCTTTCAAGCATACAGCTCTCCTTCAGGCTTGAAAGAAAAGCAGAGGTCTTTGGAGTTATATACAGGCTGAGAATAACCACTCTGAATTTGTTCATCTGTCGTTAGAGAGAAAATGCAGTAGGTACCCCAGAAACACCCGCAACAAAACAGATGATATCTATCTCCTGTGAGAAAAGGAGAGGGGTGATTGATCATTAATTGAACTGAGAATTAATGATCACGGAAAGAAGTGATATGAAATGTGATATTAAAGTATTATACCTCTACTCAATTCTCTATTTCCAATGATATTATGAATTTTAGTTCCCAGGTACTTATTTTGAAGTATTTCTCAGGTTTCCCCTGAAGGTAACAACTTAAAAAAAGCAAAAAATAAATGAAAAATTTTGTGAGAAATATTCATTCTCAGATCTTTGAGTGTGCCTGTTTTCCATCAATTTTTCACTCATTTGGGTGTTTATTGATGGTTTGGTTTCACACCTGCAATTTCCTTTAGGACATTTGGTGTGCTTGCTAAAGTATATTACACAGGAGATGTGCAAGCTCCTGCACTTGTAATGGTCCAGTGGAGGACAAGGTACTGTAACAGTGGAGAGTTGTTGAAGAAGTTGTCTCTCAGCAGGGGGACTTCAGAGAAAGACTCCAGATGATAAAGGTGTACTTTATATAGTCTAATGTATAGCATAAGCAGAAACTTGATGGACTAGACATTTAAAATATCTTTTTCAAGGTAGCTCATTGCAAGACTAACATATTGCAAAATCCTGTGCAATGCAGCTGTGCCCACATTGCCAGATACAAAAAGTGAAGTTATGTGTGAAAATGAAAAGAAGTTGACTGATTGGAATTTCTGAGGATTAGTCTCTGCACTGTACATACTCAGGTTAGTCTTGAAAGCTTCCATGGTGTGGGGTGTTGGTATGTGAACAGGTAACATCTGTCAAAACTAGGCTGTTCCTGGTGAGGTTGGGATTAGATTGCGTGGTTTGGGAAGGAAGTCTTCTCTGTCTTGCAGCGAGCACAGATGGGAGTAGGGCAGTAAGTGCAGTGAGTAGGAATGCAAGGTTTTTCTTGATGGAGACCTGGAAAGAGTAGGAACTCTTAGGTGCAGGAGGAGACACTAAATAAGATGCCAGGTATCGCGGCTGGAAGCTGGAGACGCAGAAAGAAAGAGCCAGAGACAGCTGTGTTCAGGTTCAGAGGAAAGGAAGGAGGGGGGGGGCAAGACCCACCTTCTTTATTCTTAAATACCCTTTTAGAAATTAGTAGTCATTGGGGGAAATCAGCTCTTCCTCCTTCAACTACAGTGGTCAAAGAAAATGTCCATCAAAGATCTGTGTTCATGGGAAAGGAATGCAATGACAAGATAATTCTACAATAACATGGCTATGTTTACAGAACAATAACCTTGAGAACTAGCTAGTATGAAACTAGCTATTTTTAACAGCAAAGAATAAGGCAACAGCCAGGAGATGTAGCATCTTCTTCAAGTTCCATCAGCCTGGTCAATGGAGTCTTTGTGGATGAAAACATTATAGATCTTTGTCTGTGGACCTAATCCCAAAGTAAGGACTGTGTTTTAAGCACTGCTAAGGATTGTTTTCAGAAAGATGCTGTGATACCACATTTTAATATTGAATATTTCAGTGGTAATTTTTGCCCTAAAGTGTATAATCTAGCAGCCCCAGATGGGATTTTGGCTAAGCTTGTCAACCAACTCCTTCTTTAGATTATGGAGAGAGACATTTCCCTGCAGAGGCTGATCATGCCATTTTCTGTAAAGCAAGTAGGAAGTACCATTTAAAGATATCCATGGTACTTCCTTAGTTGCCTATACTTAATACATGGACTCAGTGTTCTTATCAGACATTCTCTTTCCAGTGAGCTTCTTCATAAAAAAAAAAAAAAAAAAAAAAAAAAAAAATANTCTTTTGTGATTCTCTCAAAACACCTGGAAGTATGCCTCTCATTAAAAAAAAAAAAAAAAAAAAAAAAAGGAAAGGAACAGTTGCTCCTTCACAGGGTGAGATTTACAGAGTTTTTTTCCAGTCCATTGGCATGAAAATGATTAATGGTGGTATTCCCAAGCTCCAAGTGTAAGGTATTTCACAAGAAAAGGTAATTCTTCAACAATCTCTGAAAAAAGTCCACCAGACTCTCAAAAGTTCACCATTCTCAAAAATCCACCAGAAAGAGGATTGAGGAAAAACCTGACTCAAAAAAAAAAGTGTAGGAGTAAATTCCTTCAGCTCAGCAGTTCCTATAATTCCAGAAGAGTGAATGTTTCCAAAAGAACTCTTGGATGAGTTGGGCAATTCATCCACAAATATTTACTAAAGATGTGTGACCTGGCACTGATGTTTGGGAGTCAGCCTCTATCCAGATGGTCTTCTTTTAATCACTGGACCAGGATTGTTTAATTTCTCTTAGTTTACAGCAGCTAAAATTTAAATAGGACAATATATGTTTCCCCCTCATTCTTACATCCAGGCAATCTATTCCTGTTCTTGCAGCCTTGGCTCAACTATTCCTATTTCAGCAGCTTCCCAGCCAAAACTTTCCTCTTCTGATGGTCTCCTGGGACAGAGTGAAAGGAATGGGCATCTAAGCAGAAGCAGCTCAACCACAACACTGCTATCCATGACAGATTATAGCAGTCTTATTCCTACAAAATACTGGCACCACACACTGTCTAGCTCTGCCCAGTTGTCTTGTCTGTACTGTTTGACTGACTGAAGCATTGCCCAGCTGCCTTTTTTGGCTATTTCAGACTTTCTGCAGGGTCAGACAGTACCTCATACGCTTAAACTACGTTTTAGATTTTCCTTATAAAAATCAAAAAAAACCTGAGTGTTTTTCTTCCAATGGAAGGTGAGTTAAAGAAAGAAACTAGAAGGCTTCTGCAGTACCTACAGTTTATCTCAATCCGTCTCGGCAGATTATCATTTCTTTCCACTGACCTTTTCTTTAAAAATCTGAGATGCTCTGAAGGTAACAATGTCAAAGCAACCTCATTAAACCTAACTGCATCAAGTGCTTACTAAATGCTGCTAATCACAAACAAATTTTGTCAGTTTATCTATCAGTGATCAAACTGCTAACATAGCAAGACACTTTAGTTCAATAACAGTGAACATGACACTAATAAGTACCTCAGGCAATTAAACCAAGTACTGCATTGTCTTAGATTACTTGCTGCACTTTGAACAGTCTGGTCAACGTGTGTTCATGTAGTCCATGCAGTAGTGGCAATGACCTCAGAATGAAAACTGGCTACATCTTTGGTACTTCTCTTTTTATTCACTATAAAATCTTGTCAAGTCTGTGCAAAAATCTGCTGGACACAAGCAGAAAAAGTAGGTGGGTGCTAATAAGAATGGGTTGAAAGCCTGTTAATATAAAATCAAGAAGTTTCTTATTAAAGAATTTAGAAATATTCTCAAAGCTAGCACCAGCTGCAGGTGCTGCTATGTCATAGTTGTTTAGATGCTATGGTAACAGAAAATCAGAAAAACACTGAGGTATTTTTACAACACACTTCTTCATTTGACCATTACTTTTCATTCCTATGCACCTACCAGCTGAATATTTCAGATTAAAACTTCAATGAATTCAAAATCTGAAAAAAAATCTTATTTAAAAAATTCATGCTTCACTCAGTTACTAGAGAAATGAAGCATACATTGCTAGTCCAC
>VZRZ01006688.1:296216-384953 GCA_013398175.1 Climacteris rufus | reverse complement strand
TTTTTTTTTTTTTTACATAATAGTATTTCACTCTTTTGGTTTGTTCTTGTTCTGCTTTGGTTTGAAGTCACTTGCATCCCTTTCTTAGACTAATACCAAATCAGACATTCTCTATTAAGTAGTGCAGTCAAAATGCTTGGAGGGAAAGCGGAAAACCCACTTTCCTTCCTGCATTGATATCTGTCTCCTTTTCACATGCATATCAGTTATAGACTGAAAAGAACTTGTGTCCCAGAAAAGATGAAAGAATTTTATGTAAGCCATAATGTTAATCATCCTTCTAATATTGTAATAACATTTGGAGAAACTCCCATAACACTGGATGACTTCTAAATGAATATGTTATTTTTCTTAATAAGAGCTTTCGTAAACCATTGCTCAGTCATTATCAAAAACCAAGTAACTGAACATGCCATGAATTTGTCTGCTACAAAAACATTTGTTTTTATGACTGATAGACTATGTGATTGAAAAATTTAATTTGTTGCATAAGGAAATTTTAGGGTTCAGGATTCCTATTTGGAGGCATCCAGCTTGAGCTGCAGGGCTAATAAAAGAGAACTTTATAGAAGAATTTCCTCTGTGGCTTTATGGAATCAGCAGAAACCAAGAGCCAAGCCCTGTTATGGTAGCTGGCATAATTTCCATGACAAAACAAAAGTTTCAAGCACTCTTTCAGAAACTGGCTGAACCACTCATCTTCATGAGCAAAGTAATTGGTTCAGATGGAAGAACTGTGGTATGGTAGAGATGGAGCATGGTGCAGATGACGTTTAAATCAGGTTCCTTAAATATGCACATTTAGTGTACTTAATTGACTGTAAAATAATTATTCTGTAATGTATAATTATGTTGTGGCAGAGAGTAAGGCTTCTAAACATCTCACAGGCAAATGTTTACAGGCCCAGAATTAAGACATTATTCTCTCCTAAAATACACAACAAAAGTGTTTTATCTCCCCAATGAGGGCTTTGCATCAGACTTGAGGCTATATTTAAGATCCTCTCATTGTTTTCTTCCTCTAATTTTCTACCCTTCCTCATGCTATTTTAGTTTAGCAATACAGATCAATACAGATCGAAATAGACTTCAAACCAGGGATAGGAATGAGGTTAAAATCCCTGTATGACATCAGTAGCTTCAGTTAGATCAGAATATCTAGAGCCAGTCAAGTGAGAATTTTGGGTGGTCAAAGAAGAAGGCATATCCTTGATTTGGATGTTGAAGGTAGATAATGGGACATCTCCTTGAATGCTGATCTTTGAACTGAGCAGTGTTAAAGAGAGAAATCGGTTTTCCTCTTATTGGAGAATTTTAGCCTAACCCTGTCTGGATGGTCATGTTGCAGTGTGAGTGTGTGCTTCTCCCCTGAGGGAGAAAAGCTAACTGGAAGCACAGAGAACAGTTATATCTTGAAAAAAAAGAATAAAAAATAAATAAAGCAACCAACTAGGGATCTGATTTTCACAGCTCTCCTCCCCATCTAATATTGCTATTTATTTTCAAAAGTATCATCAACATAAAGCAGAGCTTCTTCACATAGGTGTTGCCATACTGACCTCCATAAAAGGTCTTGTATTCTCTACCCAGATGCTTAAGGAGGAGCACATGGTGTAGAACAAGTCATATTTTCAACTTGTTTTCCAGAAACAACAGACACTTTTTTCCCAGCTGAAAATCTGTCATTGTCTCCATTTGTGTTTCACAGCAGTCACATTTATACGGACCACATCATTGCTCCTGAAACCTTTTTTGGTGTGATTTGGAAGAAAGATCCACCTTGTAACTAACTAACCCATGTTCTGCCCATCAGGAGAAAGTGAGTTCATGGAATCAGGGCTGCCTCTGCTTATGATGGGTATGTAGGAACCTGCAGGCTACCATCATGTTAAGAAGAGAAAATTAGCAGATGGGGCAGCGGGAACTGCAGATGGAGCTGTGTTCTAGGCTAGGCTTATTATGTTATAAACATGGAACATTGAGCCCTGAAGCAGAGGAAGCATCTGTCCTTTTTCCAGAGAGCTAGATGTAGAATAGGTGAAACTCTCTAAAACCTCTCAGGAACAGAAACATCTGGAACTCCACTAACAATGAGATGAGAGATCTGCAATATTAGCAATGCTTTAAATAGACAAGGATTGCCATAGGAGAAGAAAAACTGATTTATTCTTTTGATTAATAATAAATCCTGTTGCCCTTCAGTAGATATCTTTAATGCTTAATATTTATCACATATCTTAGATAATAGAATACCCCAAATATAGCCCATTAGCTTTAAACACTGGAGGACATTAGCAGAACAGGCTTTTGTATGTGTAGAAATAGCAGGAGACAGATTTGATAAATTATTGGTCATGGAGAATTTGAGCAGCCCATCTTCTCCATTCTCAAATGCAATAAATTTTTTAAGATCAGAGTGTATGTCAAATGGAGTTCATAAAGTGGAAAATGACACTATTTACTTTCATCAAATAAAATGTCAAAATTTATGACTCTGCACCTCAGAAATCTATCTACTAATCTATCTACTGTTATTTTATGTAACATTTTAGCAACCTAAGCAAATAGGGCTATAATCCAAATTATGACAGCAGAATTTCCCAAACAAAGAAGTATAAAAATTCTAAATTTATAAATAGAAGCAATACTCCAAGTTTTTGACTGCAATGTAAGGGAAAATGGTGCAAGCTTACATAATTAGTAGAGATGAGAATGTCACCTGAAGTCAGCTGAGAAACCTGACCTGTGTCATGACCATCATACACCTTGAAATGACAGGTGATGACTTTAACCATCTCAACATGTATCCACATGTAATGGTGGTAAAAATTATCCTGATTCCGTTTTGCCAATGTGATATTTTATTGCACAGTTTTAACTGAATTTCATTGATATTGATCCAGAATTCACTGGAACAGACACATTTACTACATCCCTGTTTCACCTACATTGAGGCAAATTGGGCCTATTGAGTCCCCAGCATCATCTTTCCAACTAAAATGACCATTCATATCATGATGACAGAGGCAGTCATCCTGAATCACCAGAAAACTTTTATTTTCTTTTTTCCACTCTCCCCAGTGTAAGGAGATCACAATTGTCTGTCTCAAGCACTCTTAAAATCAAAAATTCCAGCTGTGGCAAACTGTATCAAAGATCACCCCAGTTATGGGACAAATGGCAGCTGTTACCACTGAAGCTGCCTCCCCTGTCCTCCGTCCTCCTCCCTCACCCAAATGTGCCTCCTGGATTCCTGGAACTTGAACTGTAAGTTAGGCCACCTGACAGGAATTTGAGATAAGACACAAGATAAAGGTGGCACTATTGTCTGAGTGTTACCTCAGGAGGAGGCAAATGAAGATGGGGCAGTACTAAAAAATGGATACAAAGAATCCACAGGGAAAGACAACTCAGCAATTGTGCTGAAATCAGCTAATTCTAATATGGGGAGAACACAACTCATCGATTTGACACGAGAAACCCACTGACTCCAAAGAAGAGAAAGACTGAGCACAGGACTAATTAACATTAGAAGCGAGGGAATAATTTAAACAATATAATAAGAGAATTGTGTAGCCAATGAGGATTAATTCCCTTGTTTGCTAAAATGTAGAAATAAACGACCTTGGGACCCATGCCACCCCTGAGGTCTGGAAATGCATATGTCTGTTGTAGGTATGTTTTGGAATGAAACTTGGATGCTCTCAGTAATAGTGGAAGCTATGAAATTACTTCCTGGTAAATGGGCCAACGTACAGTGGTGTCTCTTATCTTCTGCATCTGTTCACAGATCCCCTGGTTGCAAATGTTTTGATTGGAAGAATCCAGCTTGAATACAGGCACATCTAGTTAAAAAGCCCAGGTGTAAAATTAACGCCTTTGTGGGTAATATTCTGGTTTCCCTTAATAGATGCAGCAGCTTGGTAAAACATCAGTAGAAGTCTCAGTTAAAAATTTCTGCCCTATATCAGAAGGAGAACTTAAAAATATAGTCATTTATACTTGTGAGGAGTTCAGCTACAAAGATAGTCAATGTTCTTTGATGTTTCTTCTATAAAGTAAAACAGTGAGCAGCTGGAAATCCTTAAAGGGCTAAATGGTGACTTGGTCAGCTTTTTTCCTACCTGTCTCTCTGACTGTAGCTCTCATTTCTTTCCTCCAGCCTGCAGTCAGAGCATCTACCCACTAAGTGGGCAAAACCAGCAGGCTGGGTTCTGTGACCTGACCCTCCCTCCGGTAATGTGTATTGAACTGCTGCAAGCCCAGAAACGAACCACCACTTGGCCAAGAGGCAGCAGAAGGGACACACAGCAACCTGCATGAACACAATAACTTAGTACAGAGCCTCCAGCAGCAATGGCTCCCCTTGATGTTAAACATGAACCAAAGCCAAGTAAGGAAATACACTGGGTTTTTTTTCCTTCCTCTTAAAACAGTTTGGACTGAGGCCCAATTTCTTTTTCCATGCTCTAGCTAGGAATTCTCATTTAACATTCTTGATAGAGGAAATATAATACCTGTGCTTCCTACTACCGAAGAGTCTGGGCAAAGATGAGACACCAGCTCAATCCACACATAAACACACAAATTCATCTTTAAACTCCCTCTCTAATTTGAGTGGTAATCAACGTGGGTAGTTACTGTCTGATAATTATCTGGCATTGAGATGTTGTTAGCCAGATTTCTCCCATTTCAAGACACTTTATAGAGTTGTGTGATGACAGGAGAAGGATTAGAGCCAACCATGAGCCCCAGAGTGCACAACATGCCCTCTGAAAGGAGTCTGATACATATTGGCAACGCAACAGCATGCAGAATCTCAAGTGTGAGCAAATGAGGTTGGGTCCAGAAAATATGGGCCTGTGTGATGCAACAGCTTACACGTTACTCCAAACAGATTGCTGCCATTAATATTTATACATGGAAACTTGAGATCTGTGACTCAAGGAAGGACAGTGAGTTTATAATAAATCACTGTGCTGTTTATAGTTCTGCAAAAGAAAAGTAAATGAAATGTCTTCTTTCCATGCACGGTCTTTGATAATAATTGTACTTAAGAATGCACATTCTACAAGCTTTTGTAAACTAATGCCATCAATAAGGACTTTTCTTTTTTATCTTGGGATTAAAATTCAACTTTCTGTAGCGAACCTTCTCAGCAGCACTTGAGACTGAGACAGGGAAAGACTCTAAGCTTAATTTATCAGACTATAATCATGAGAAAAAATTCAAGACACAGAGAGTTATTAGCTTGACCTGTCCATACACTGTCACAAAGTGCTTCATGCCCTCGCTTCAGTAACTGACAGGAGTGTTTAACATAAGCATTCATTTCTCAAAACCAAAGCCATCCATGCTGAAATCAGTATGGCTTTTGTGAAAGCACTTGCACAGTACAGGAGCAGAAGAATGCTGTCATGGGTGTATACAACACTGCTTGCCCAGTTGATGCTTGTCCTCATCCACACAGCTCACCAACACACTACAGGCTATTGATCAAACCTTTACCTCTTCTTGTAAGCCCAGAGTGTTTTCATCTGTACCTCACAAAATGTGAAATTGCACCTTTTCATCTTATTAATATACTTGCAGAAAATTATTTTTGCAATTATCAGATATTTCATATTCACTGTGACATTTAATCAACTGCAAACACAGCTTATTGCTTGATGTGTTCAAGTGTCATGAACATTATCCCTTAAATAGAACATGTTTTGTTTTATGGTTTAATTAGTTACTGTTAAAAGACATCTTATTGCATTCATGCTTGTCTAGATTCTCTATTTGCTGTAATTGGCAGATAAAATACAGGTATAGAGTATTAGCAGAAATCAAGTATATATAATTTCATCCATTCTAACAATTTGCAAAGAAAGACGTTTTTCTAGGGTAATGAAAGGGTAAGAAATTAGCACACTCTGATGTTATCTTAGAGCACAAAGGTGGAGGCAAAGGAAAGAGTTTTTTTAAAAAAAAACACAGCAAAGCAACTTTTCAGAAGTACAATATGTTGGCACCCAGTTAATTTTTCACATTCCTAAGAAGTTGTGCAAAATGGAGATGCTCTGCTCTTGTTACAGTGGTGAAACACAGTAGGTGGGATTCTTTGCAATGGTTCTGTCTAAATCTACTCCAGGCAGGTTCAGGAGAGCGGTCAGACTTCGTCAGTCTTGTCCATCAAAGTGGCTGTGTGTTTGCTGCTGCCTCAGCAGTGTGTAGAGCTTGCAATAGCATGGTCACACTCACTCTGCATAGTAAACTTGGGAATGCAAATATGGACCTGCTTTCTTTGTGCCAGAGGTGGTATAACGCACATTGGAAGAGATAGATTATGTCTCCACTCCAATAGTTCCTACATGCTGTGCTTAAATATAATTGCAGCTTAGCCCAGCTGGTCACAGCCCAGCTGGTCAAAGTGGAGCACAGACTAAGAGTTCTGCTTAGCTCAGTGGTCCTCTGTGCTGCAGCTATGGGGGAATCTGTAGTCTATTTGTAACCCTTGCAGAAGGCAATTTAAAATAAGTTGGTTTTCAGTAAACTAAATTCATGTAACAGTGACCCACATCTCCATTGGAAAATCTAGAGGTAATGAAACTCAGAGATGGAGGAAAACCAGCTCTCTATGGGCCTCTTTGGAAATTGCTATCCCTAGAAACTGTTATAACCAGAAGTGCTTTCTGGATTACAACAGTGTGGAGGATGGCTGAAACTTGCTGCAACTGCAATACATTAATAATATTTAAGATATCAATTCAGCAAACATGCATTGAGACTTGAAGGATGTAGATGTATTCTTCATCACCAAAGTTTGAAAATACAGCTGGGCAAAATCTTTTCAGAAGATAATAAGCTCAAAAATGTGATTTCATGAATTTTTGGGCTGAAGTTGACAAAATGTTTTGAAGAAAAAATTGTAGGCTCTAACATCAAAGCATTTCCATGTTTTCTAAAGTAGAGTTTCCCACTTTTTACTTGGGAGTGCTGTTCATAATTCAAAATGGGAAAAAAAAAAAGTCAACAATCTGAAGCCCTAGGAGAACTCATTTACTTTAAAGCTTGCCAATGTGTTACAAGTACTCTCCACTCTTTCCTGTTGGACTATTGGTTTAATAAAAGTTTGGTTTCTGTCTGCCCAAACCAACACTTTCTTTTTTATTTCAGCACCACCACCATCATGACATTTTTTCACTCTCTGTCTTCTTTTTTCGTTCATTTCCACTGTCTTCATGTTGCAACAAGGATATAGTAGAATTTCCAAAGCCTATCAAGTCACATATGAAAGTCAAATATGCTAATGCTTATGTTAATAATTTTAAGATGTTTTCAGGCAGGATTAAAATGCAGCAATTCCTTTGACGGAGGAAAAAAGGCTGATCAATCCCCACAGCCAAGCTTAC
This sequence comes from Climacteris rufus, assembly GCA_013398175.1. NCBI lineage: Eukaryota > Metazoa > Chordata > Aves > Passeriformes > Climacteridae > Climacteris > Climacteris rufus. The sequence continues at coordinate 377,556 of VZRZ01006688.1, read as the reverse complement.
TCACCACCAGCCTTTTTTGTAGGGGATTTTACTCAGCAATATTCCCTCGCATAGGCAGGCTGGAGACATTCCTTGCACTGATTTCCTCTCTGTCTGTTTCCTCCCCTGGCTTCATCCCAGCTCATGTCACAGTTCATGACTGGCTACAGCAGCTGCATTCTCGTAAGACTACATTTGTAACTCTCTGCCCACCTATTGGAGTTGCTTCTGTAGTCACAATTGAATTATTAATTAGAGTCATCTGTGGAGGCACAACTCATCACTGCTCCCTGTTCTGGGAATTCTGTGGATAACAACATCCATAACCAGATCTTCCAGAATATACGTGCATGGAAACGCTTGGAACAGTACTTCTTGCATACATTTTTCTCTCCCACAGGCATGCTGTTGACCTTCAAGATCTGGATTATTTATCTCATTTCACACTAGTTCTGCATGCCATTGATTTTGCTATGTAGGAGAATGTTGTTTGACCTATCACTGGGACTCTGATGCAGGAAATACCCTTTTTTTCCCTTCTAAACAGGAAAAAAGCAGATGGGGTTATTTTAAGAGCCTAATGAAATAATTAAAATAATCTTTAAATAAATATATTTTAAGACTCTGTAAAAAGAAAAAGATAATTAAAAGCAGTGGAGAGTGCATTAATTGGAATATTCTAATTTGAAATGTATTACTTTTGTGGATGTTGACAAATTATCTTGTAGAAAAAATTAATCAATTTATTATCCACATTATAAATATCAAGGATCACAAGATTAAGAGTATGAAATCCTTTACAATCTCTGTTGCATTCTGGAGTATATTTATTTCTATTATTTAAATCTGAGAACTAAAATGTACTGAGCTTTTTAAATACTGCTAAATATACTGCATATGGATAAAGGGGAGATGTGCTAGACAATTAAAAACTTACTATCTCTTCCCAGGTCTTTCAGGTCTTTCAGGCAACTCTCCTAATTTGTGGTTTAGCAAGACAATCTGTAGCGGATCAATGTCCTGTATAGGAAGCAATGCCATGGGAAGTACTTATGTTCCTGATGCAAATGCATCTCTTTCTCCTTTTGTTAGCAGACTCTTTTTTTTCTGTAATGAGTTGATGCTTATGTTGTGCTCCTTATCTACTAGCACATGTTATTTTCTACACTCTCACCATCAGACATGACTCAGATTTTCAGGAGCATCTATTGGCACTGGGCACCCACATCATAGAAAGGGGTTTCAGCAAGGCACTTTGCAGAAGATCTTCAGAGATTCTATCACAATCGTAAGTGATTCTGAAAAATCCGAACCCTCAAATTGACCACACCTTTTCTATTTGACTTCACTAGAAGTCTCTTGAGTCTCAATAGATACACTGTCCCAGCAGGCTTGTTCTTTTATGCACCTTGTTTGGAAAACAGCTTTATAAGCAAAAACTTACTTGTTCAGGTGTTCAGAGAAATCAGGTATCAGAAACTGAATATCACTGCAACCAGTGGCCCATGCATACATAGGGAACACCGTTTTGCCTTCTTGCTTTCAATTTCCTTTGACACAACATAGAGTAAATCTCATCAATACCCTCAGAAAGTCCCAATGGCAAAGCCATGGGCTTCAAATCATAAAACATTTCCAGTCTAACGACATTTACACAACTTCACCAAAAACCTTCTTCTGCTGATTAACTAGTTCATCACTTAAACCAGTCATTTAATAGTCCACAAAACTCTGTGATAAAACGCTCTGCTGGCAATTATTGTAATTAGGCATACCTGTCATTTTAAATCTGATTCTGCACGCATCTCCAGAGATTTAATCATTCAAGGTAGATCACCAAGTAGCTGGTTGAGTTAATTATTTGAATAATCTACAATTCAGACACTTAATATTATACCTACATATTCCCATGTGTGCCTGCATTTTCTGCTCAAGTCTGCAGAAGTTTGGCAACGCTAAAGGAAAACTTTGCTGTCAGTTGTAACAGTACGGATAAGGGCACTGTTAATCTATTGCTGCTCTGGATTCTTCTGTCCCCAGATAAAACATGTTGGCATGAAGACTCATGTGGATCTGGGCAGTCAGATCAAGGCATAAAACTAAGAGAAGAGAAGCTGAGTCTATGGAAAGTTGAACAATTAAGTTTAATCTTGACTTGTCGCTTTTAGACCTGTTTGGTGGTTTCACCCCAGCTGAATGCCAGGTGCCCACTAAAGCTGTTCTTTTACTCTCCTTCTTCAACTACATGGGAGGAGAGAAATATAATGAAAGACCCACGGGTCAGGATAAGGAAATCTATGTTGGACATAGGTGAAAGCTGCTGGCAGATTCCCACGGCACCTACTCTTGTAGCCCCACTCCACCACTACAAAAACCCTGCCATATGAACCCTATAAACATTGAAAATAAAAGGAGTCTGTGTCTTAGTGGCAGGTCCTAAGAACAAATCCAAGATTCCTTCAGGTTTCAAGATGCAAGAGCATTTTTCAGACTAGTGGTAGAATCTGGAATTAAAATGTGCTCAGAAGGATATGAAAGCAATTTAAAGGAGCTCAGCAAGACCATCACTGTAACACTCACATTTAATTGTCTCTTATAAGGAGGAGAACTGATAAGCTAAACCAGTTAACCTAATAAACACTTGGACCACTCAGTCTGCTGAAGGAAGATACAACTCAAATGCCCACAAAGCTTATTTTTTTGCTGAGAAAACATGGACAGGGGAATAGCACTTAAAGGTGAAGAACACAGATTTTTGCACATTACAAACCAGCAATATGCTGCCCTGGCAGCCCTGGCACAGGCTCTGCTGTGACCCAAGTACTGCTAGATTTAAACAATGTAAAAACACTGAAAGAGCTGTTAGTAGTCTCCCTTGAAAACTTCAGTGTCCTTCCTCTTCCTCACTTCCTCCTCTTACTTGTAGGAGAATCAGCCCTTCCCTTCTGTCTGGGCAGGGATCATTGAGATCAGGAACAGGCAAGGCAGCTCCTGAACTGTAACAAGAAGCTTTGTACAGAAGGTCCAAGATAGCAGTGGGAGAACTAATCCCTTGAAATGAAGGGAACAAATAAGAACGCAAATCTATTTAAGAAAATGAAAACAACAGTCCTCATTATCTTGTTGAGGAGGAAGAAGACAGCTGACCTGCGATCTGTAAAGTCTATAGGTTGCTGCTTATACTTAATCTTCTCTTCATTTAGGAAGAATTTTGTCAGTTTTCAAAATAAGATACGAAGGAAGACTGCAGCTTTCTCCCACATAATAAAGGTAGTAAAACATGATATTCATAAAGGTCACTGTGCCTTAGCAGAGGAGGAGGGATATATTTCTATTAATGGATTTCTCTCTTCTGTCTGCTTTTGTATGAATCACATCCTGACGTAATTTGAACTTAGAGGACACTCAATAAAATGATAAAACATTTGTTTACCCCACTGTGCTTGCAGACTACACTGAGAGAGGCACTGCTATTTACAGAGAGGTGGGTGATGCAATCCACCTCTGCAGATTCTAGCAAGTGCTCAGGAACTTTGAAGTGGTTGGGAGCATCATGAGACTTTCCCTCTCTGTGCCTCTTGGGCCTGGGAGAAGAGAATATGTTTGCCAGAGCCTGGTGTGCCCTTTTCCTGATCTGCATCAACAGGGAGGGCAAAGGTTAACCCAGGACACTGCAGAGGCTTCATCCCATCCTCAGATTGTTTACATGTGTCCTTTGCAATGTGGCAAAGGAAAAGGCAAGCGCTTGTAAGAACCCAGCCCTTCCTTGCTACAGAGCAAAAAGACCATCTTTTAAGTTGCCATATGTGAAGCTGTATTTTTTAACAAGTGTTTAGCATACAATTTTTCCAAGTGGTGATGTGCAGCAGGCAGTTCATTAAGATGTATCTTCATCTAATTGAGTGTTTTCCGCTTGCAGTATCATTTGGCTAAAAGCCAGATGTGAACTTATGAGGTAAGGTATGTGTCATGTTCAGCACATCCCAAGTCCCGCAATACACCCACAGAACTATGATTGCAAAGGCTGATGTGAGCTTGGGAGATGGCCTCAAATTAAATATGGATGATCTGCATTTTCACTGCCACCTGATGCACTCCTGAGGCTGTAGTCATATGGCCGCAGTCAAAGGAAGTCTTTGCTAAAGTAAATTTATTTTGTGCCGACAGTAACAGATAAGAATAATACACATAAAACCCTCTATTGAAATCATATGTTAGATGAGGTTCATACATTTATAAAAATGTACATCTCTAAGGAGAAATATGAATAGCAAAGGTATTGTTTAGCACAAAAAAAGGTTGGAAAAATCATGAATGCCACCTGATAAAGTGGCAGGGAAGTAGTTCAGGGAAGTTCAGGGAAGTTCACTGAGCCTGAAATTTGGCAGCACTCTAAGTTTAATCCCTGACTCTTGGAAGGTGCATTCTTTACAGTTACCATATATCCATGACAAATTGTGTTTTCTGTGGAAAGCATGACTGGCTTCTTGTTGCATCTTTATGTTTTCTTTCCAGTAGAGAAAAGGAAATAGAGACTCCCAGGCTAAGATTTTGAAAACAGCCAGCAAGGGTCTATGTCTGATCCTGCTGAAGAAAATAGAATTCTTGCATCAGATTTTTGGAAAGGGGCAGAGCTGCCTTTGCACTGGAGGTTTAGAAAACACTGTCCTGCTGTTTCAAATCATTCCCTTACAAAATAATTACCTATATTTTATGTTCTATTTGTTGTTTTACAGCCTCTGTAAAATGATCAGGAATTTACTATTAGGAAAGCTTGACTTGTGTTTTCCAACATGAGAAAGAAACCTTTCAAAACATAGTACGTCTAAACAAGATTTCAAATTTCTATTTGCCTGGGTATACAACTGATGAATGGTCAGGCTCACAAAGTCAAACACTCTTTTGCATATGTCTTCACAGCTATATCCCACCAAGCCAGCATTTCAGGGTCCTTGCTCAAGGACCTCAAGTCTTTTTCCTGATTCCAGCAAAGATGACTCTCAAACAGAGCCCAATGCACTTCTGTTTTCCATAACTAATGTTTTCAAATTGACAGCCTAATGTCTTTGAAAACAAAGATTCCACTGGGTTTTTTTTACAGCACTTGTTAAAATAGTTCTAGTCTCCGTATAAAAATATAATGTCCAATAACATTTATTTCAGTATAAATGTTGAGGTACAGAAAAATTTGTGAGGGATAAAATATGTTCCTTTGCTTCTGATCAAGCACAAAATACATGTTATGAATTTCTACTTTCTGTGTGTGCCAGTCCATTCTTTGCTTCCAGCTTTGCCTTCAAAATTATGCATGCAATTCCTAAATAATATGACAGAAAACTCTTGGCTCAATGGGAATCAATGAGCAAGGAAAATACATCAGTCTCAATAGGAGCAAAAGATCTGATGGGAAAAAAATGGCTATTTCTCAAAAAGGCCAAAAGGGAAATCAATGTCACAGTTAAAAGAACACTGTTCATAGGAACTAGACCAGTCTTTGACACAATTTTGTTTTTTGCCATCTTGTCCCCCCCCACCCCCCAGGAAAAAAATCATTGTCTATTTCAAGTGTCTTTTGGACAGCTAAATACTCCAGTCTACCCAGATGAGGGATGTGATCATCTGCAACAGTGCTGTTGCTAAGAAACTTGCTAACATTAAAGCCAGGACAATGCATTAATCAGCCTCCTGCATTGGTTACGGCAACCTCCCAGTGTCCTGTGCTTCCTGCACTCTTGTGAACTGGCTGGAGGCTGAACATCATAAACTTAGGTTTCATGCTCTGAAAAGTTTGCAAGCAGCAAACTAAACATTTTACCTTTTCACAAGCTCCCAAGAACAGGGCTGGCTGGGTCAGTGAAGAAAATCTTTGACTTCTTACAATGGGGAGTTCACTCAAATTGAGGAGAATTGGAAAATACTAAGTAGTTATTTCAGGGATCTTACACTAAACAGTCCTGCAGAACTTCAATGTTCATTGCTCATCTGTAGCTGGACAGACCTGAATACAGTTCATTCAATCACCTATTTTAATAAAGAATGTAATTTTTTTAAAATCACAGTATTGCATTACAGAATTACTGAAAAGAAAATGCACATCATGGGCTGCATAAAAGCTTTACTTAATATGATTTCCCCATATAGTACTGATCACTGTGGCACAGGTTCAATGAGTTTAATGATGCATACTCGAAGAAGTGGCAGCTGGTTTTTCAAGAGAATAAGTAGGATACCAGGCTTTTAAGACTGGAGAGTTCACTTGTGTAAATCTACAATTGAAGAAAAGCACCAGGGGTTAGTAACCTGAGCACAGGTCTGGTCACCAGGAGTGCTTAGTAAATGTATATTCCCTTCATAGGTTTGCACAAATTTTACGGTTTTTTTTCCCTTAGATGGGGGTGGAGGATAATCAAGGCATTGTGAAAAAAAAAACAGTGACAGTAATGCATTTCAATCCACACAGATTTTTCAGAGACAACAGTGATATTCTTGAAATGGTTGAAATTTGGACCCATTTCCACTTATTTCCTGCTAGTAAAGGTATTGCATTTCTCTGAGACTGGTACACATTGACCTGTACTCCTGCCTCCACATATGGTGTCCTTTTTCCATAGAAACTCAAAAGCAACAGAATACCTTGTGACGGATCTCCTTTGAATGTTAACAAGCAAAGAACATGCCATTAATAAAATCCAAAGTATGAAAATCCATCTGTCATCAGTATGATGAATCTAGCCCATAATTCCACAAATCAAATCCCTCTGTGAAAGCAATGGCTGTTCACAGATCAATTTGTGGATTCAGAGTAAATCAAAATTGAACTGCCCAGAAGCTAAACATTGAGTCCATCTAATTTAAAAAACATTGTAGTTGCTAGGCCAGATTATTCACATGGAGTGACCGTATGGCTTGCTTATGCCTACAGCTAGAGATTGGAGACACCATTTTAAACCCTCTTTCCAGCAAAAATTGGGTACTTGTCAAAGCTATGGAAATAAGCCATGGCATAAGGAGTGAGTTTAATCTGGATGTTTGCTGTACTTCCAAGTTACAAGTTATTATGGCTGTTTTCTTGTTTCTCCAGCCCAAAAGAAGACATTAGGAATATTACCTTACTTTTTCGAAAAGCAAAAAAATCCCAATCACAAGTATTCAACCATCTTTCATCCTTCTTTACTTTTTCTGACAAAAAGAAACACAGTAAATGGGTAAGTGTATCTTATTTTCCAATGGCTTTCCCCCTCCAACCCAGGAAGAATCTGTGTTCCCAGGCAGTTGTACTTAGGCTGCCTAAATAGTGCAGGTAGAAAGGTGCAAAGTTGAAAGCAGAAAAAACTTTACAACACGTAGAGCCCTCATCTCTGTTTCCCATCTCAACATTGCGGCCATCTGCTCCTGGAGCCTGGCTACTAAACTCTAAGATGTTATAAAAATGGTCAATGCAAAACTGAAACTGCTTTTTTTTTCTTCTGTCCTCCAAGGATCATCCTTATTTAAACTGTTTGAGAGAATTTAGCATGTTTTCATGCCATACAAGTGCAAAGCCTTGTTTTCCTTGATGCAGTGGTGAGTGAGTATGACCAAGCACCTTCCAGGAGTGTGAAGATACAGATGATACCTGCCTGGGCCAGCTGAAGATCCAGCCCATGAGCCTTAATCACCCACCCAAACCAATCCTGGCACTCGCATAGTCCCAGCCAAGCCATGTTCCTCAGTGCATGTGTGCAACAGCCAAGGACCCTGTAGATCATTTCATATGGTTCAAACTGAACTATATCAAACAGAGAGGAAATCCTGTCTACACATGGGTGATTAACCCCAGGATGTTTGTGGACTTTGCAATGCCTCTGGCACTTTTGAGCATGAAGGCCATTGGCCTGGTAGGAGGATGGGAAACAACAGCCTGCCTTCTCTATTTAATTGTCACCATATTTTGTTCATTTTTGTCTGCAGAAACCACTTAATTCAATATGGATACACATCTAAAAGCAATAGGGAATCTGAATCACATTTTACAGATCAGGCACCAGTGGAACTGAACACTTACATAACATCATGAGGATTTCATGAAGTCTGTGCTTGCCAGAAACAAAGTCCAGAAGTCCAGGAGTATCTCCAAAATGGAAAGCTTGTGTCCAGTTGAACCATTAAAATCTGGCAGAAAAGCAGACAAGTTTGTACTGGTAAAAATCAGCTGCTAGAGGAAAGAGTAATAAGGCAGAGGAAAGGAGAGCTGAGCCCTCAGAAGCGGCTTTTCAAGTGCCCAGCACAACAAAAACACATTAAGAAAAAACTTTTACTATCAGTAGTAAACAATAAAAAACAGGTGATCAGGTAAATGCAGGGACTGACTGAGAAAAAGAAGTGGGTATGAAGACAATAACCTTGTAAATGAAACACTAACCTTGTGTCAGTCAGGGAGCACAAGGTCCAGCCTTAGAAAACCACCAGTGAAAATGAAGCCAGGCCTGCACAAGCTGTGAAGACAAATAAAAGCTTTTGCAGTCATATAAAGCAGTAATCTTGCTGAGCGAACACAGTAGGCTTTGAAAGACAGGGCAAGCATACAGAACCAGGAATCTCAATTACTTCCTTACATCTATGCTCACCAGGGAGATGGGAGGAAGCAGGAATAATTTTGCTGCTTGTAAACAGGGGAGGAGAAAAATAACTAGCAAGTGAGGAAGGTACATGAAGAATCAGAAAGAAATTAGATCAGTCAAAAAAAATTCAGAGAGCATCAGGACTTGACAAAATAGGACATTTTCAATACTTTCGTTGATGCTAGCTAGGGACTAGAGATAAATTATTCTGACGTCCTCTGTTTTAAAATGTTAACAAGGCAGGAACCATGAAAATACAGCCCTTTACAAAAAGGTTAACAGATATTTTCCAATGAAATCATGAGCTGATATTGCTATTTCTTTATTAATGAGATACAAATTAACTATTTTCTGTATTTAATAAGTAAATAATTAAATTTTATTACAATAAGTTTTAGAAGAATAGAGGTTTTATGTCCAAATGAAGTTAAGGTCTTTTTTCCTCAGCTGTTTGGGTTCTGTTGTTTCAGAAACATGGTCTTTAATAAATGTCCTCACAGACCAACCCTGCTTTTAGGTGAAGACTGCAGTGAAGTCACAAAGCCATAATGATGACGTCAAATTGTTGCTAGGAAAACAACAGCCATGCCATTCAATATCTGCATCTTTCCAAGATTCAGAAGAGGGCAAGGAAGTCTGTGGAAGTGCCAAAACTTACTTAAAAGCATGTACTTCACAAACAAGTATATGAAACAATAGAAGATAACACAGTCACTGTTTATAGGAGACACTTAGATATTTTTAATCTTGAGGCCTCACTAAAATGCAGTGACTGCTATGAAACATGACAGAGCCCTGGTTCATCTCTTTGCTGAGGACAATGAATACCATCAAACTTGTGCTTGAGTGCTACAAAAGGAATGTGCCTTGCATATTGGATCTAAAGTCAGGTATTGTCTCTGATACATTGATGGATTTTTTTGCACTTATGTTAAAATAGGTGAGATTTTCCCTTAAAATTTAGTTCCTATCAACACATGGTTTTATATTAATGTCACAACTTTTGCTTAAAATATAACTATGAGTAAAAATTTGAAAATATGAACAAAGCATGCCCTGATGGAAAATAAAGAGAGACCCAATCTTTAATTATTTTCAAGATCTCTCTTTTATTTTCTTTTCACATTACTGACTTCTGTCTTTTTTGTTTTCTACTAGCAAAACTGCCTGTATGAATTTATGCAAAATAGAATTTGAACATTGCAAATGACATATGTGTTCTGCTTAGTTTCAGTCACCAAGGATATAAACACTGACACTTTTTAATACAGTTGTTTTAATTGCTGCACAAAACTTTGTGGCTTGATTCTGTCCTGCTGTGTGACTACTCTAACCCTGGTGGGTTTACATGATGTGTCAGACCTGAAGCATAAACCAAAAGAAGGAAGAAAGCATTTTGGCAGACATATTGAGCAGTAAGCAGTGCAATGTCTGTTCTGATGGACTACTGAATGGTCAGAAACATGGATGTGTACAACTACATCCCACCACAACAGTAGTCCTACCCAGGACTTAGGGCAGATTGAGGAGCTCTCCCTGCAAACTTTAAGGAGTGTTGGAGTGAAATGAATCATTATTTCACAGCAGATTCATTGTGGAGCTAGAAAGACACTGTGAATGTTCACCTTTCCAGTACTAATGCTCCTATCACTCTCAACATATCCTTCATCCTCTTCATAATGATGGAAGATACTGTATTGGTTTAGCTTCAGAAACAGCTCGTTATCATAAGTAGGTCCCTGAGAAAAATGGCTTCTGTGTTCTAACTACTTTTACTCCTTTTTAAATATTTAAAGGTTTGTAGGAGTTTCAGTAAGAATTTAGTGAGCACTACAAAAGTTGTCTGTTGTACCTACATCACACACAGAGCCTCATCTTTTCTCTCTTCTGCAATATTTTCTAGCCAGTGTAGCAAGGACTTCAGCAGTAAAGCCCACTGGGTTTCAACGGGCTGGACAAAGCACCCGGTGCCAGGCTTTGATTGTTTTCATTTGTATGATAGCTGTTCTCCACACTGCAGAAGTATCTGCACTGCCAGATGCTATTGACCGCTTGGGTTTGATCATCTCCATACCAGTAGATGTCTAATCAGCATGACAAGTAGTTGTGTGTCCATAACAAAGCAACAAATTATTACCATTATTGTTGTTATTATTATTATTATTACCATTATCACCATCATGATTATCATTATTATAATTATCAACATAATCTAAGAAGCTGTTAAAAAATGTTAGTCTAATTAAGCTGAGAAAAACTATATTTTCTAAAATTATTGGAATCCTTTACCAGTTTAAGTATGGGGTAAAAACCCTCAATCTGAAGGAACTTTCTGCAATTGCCAATTTTGCCAATCATGCCACTGGTGAATATGCCCGCAATATATTCTAGCATCTTGTTCAAAAAAAAACTACACAGAATGCAAATGGCCTGGAAAACTTTAGTTCATGTGATATAAGCACTACTCAGCTGAGGCTGGCATTGTGCTTTTCTGAGAGGTTTTTTTTATTTGTTTTGTTTTTTAATTTGCCAGTAGCCCTCAAATCACAGAATCCTAGAATCATTAGGGCTGGAAGGGACCTCTGGAGATTATCTACACCAATCCGCCTGCCAAAAGGGGTGTAACCTAGACTAGTTGGCACAGGAATACATCCAGGTGGGGTTTAAATGTCTCCAGAGAGGGAGACTCCACGACATCCCTGGACAGCCCGTTCCAGTTCTTTGCCACTCTCAATGTAAAGAAGTTCTTCCACATGTTTAGGTCACATTTCTTGTGTTTTAGTTTATGGCCATTGTTCCTTGTCCTGTTACTTGGCACCACTAAAAAGATCTTGGCACCATCCTCTTGGCACCCAGCTTTGAGATATTTACATATATTGATGAGATAATCTATTAATTGTTGGCTCAGTTAGCACCTTAGATTTACCAAAGTCAAATCTTTATTGGCTAAACGAAAAGGTTACTGGTTTTGCAATATCCCTGGCTATATGCATAAAGTACAGTAACAGGAACTCTTTATTTTCCTCTCCCCAACACCACTTAAAGGGTATGCATCTTGACAAGCTTTGGAAAAGATTCTATCAGAAACTCTAGTCTTCCTAGTCAGAACTGACAAAAGAGCCTGGAGTTCTGGTGAGTATCTCTTCATTACAGCTATGCTGAAAGGTTCCTATAAGAACAAGTGTCAGATCTATGGGAGATGCAAAATCAATTAATAGATATATGGAGAGAATACATAATATGGAAATGTGGTGAAACATTGTAACTATTAAAGGCCTGTGCAATTTATTTTAACATTTAATCTGCAGAAGGGGTATTCAGCTGTACTTTCTCCTAAAGCTTTGCATTTAAGAATATGTGTTTAACATTAAGTCAGATTTTCCAATGCCAAAAGCAAAAAGTGACATGGTTTCCAGATGTAGATTTTAGTAGATCACGTCTCAGATAATTAAGGGCTGTCAGATCTGAGTGAGTTAGTAACTGAAGCTGTATAGAACACAATTTATTGTCAAACAATACCAAACATTCAGTGAAAAGTAGAAATTACATCTCTCTAACACAGGCTTTTCATTCTGGGAATGAGCTTGGAGGTATGGATTGAAAACATCAGATTTCCCTCTGAAATGGAAAAATTAAACAAAAAGCAGTTCCCCAGAACATTCTTTATATGTGCTGTGTTGTTTGTCTCCCCATATTCCCATATTCGCTTCTTATTTTCCTTTGGAAAACATGTACAGATGACGCAGTTTCCCTAACCTACTCTACTTAGTCTGAGGAGACAGACCTGAACATCAACTGTTTGTATTCAGCTCAGTGCTGCTCAAAATAGTTTATAGTTGAGAATAAACTGAACCATCAGAAACAGGATCTCAGTCCTTTGAAATGTCAACAGATCAAGTTCACTGCACAAGCAGGAGGTGAATTTTCAATCCAGAAGGCTGCATCATTGTCAAAAGCTCAAGATTATTTAGGTGAGCTGATTTACTAACATGGCAATTAACGAGATTTGTGCTTCAAAATTTGATTTATATTTTGGATTCATCTTGTCAGACCAGCTGTGAATAATATCTGCTAAGAACAATATTTTACATGGTCCATTTTCAGTTTGCTCAGATTGCTCAGAAGCCCGCGGTTAGTCATCTCGAACATCAGATTCAAACTCTGGTTTGTCCTGGGCCACCATGCAGGAAAGCAAAAAGGATACTGGCAAATGGGATGTTGGGGACTGGCAAAAACTTGACCCAGCATCTGCAAAGGCTAAGCAGGTCTCACAGTTCAGGATATCCTTATGTACCTGCTTCACAATTTGGACAGGCTTATGGAGGGAAAGGACCAGACCAGTGGCTGGTCTCCCCTTCTTCTCTTCACTGACATCCAGGAGCAGGATTATCTAATGCTGAAGGCATTAATTCAGTGAAACCAAGTGCAAAATGGTCTTTAACTACAGCAGGTCTTTGGTTTTACCCCAGGGGAGAGAATAAAATGCACACCCCCTTCTCTCAGTCTTCTCTACAGAAAAAAAAAAAAAAAGGTGACTTAGGCAACTTTGACACATCAGTGCTGAAGATAAATCAGAGAGCAGAGAAAGGCAAAAAAGGGCTCTTTCTTTCAAAATCCTGTCAGGCAGCTTCACAAAGTAGTTCTTTCACAGCGTTCACACCTTTAATCTTTTATTGTTGACTAAATCTGAATATCACAATGTAAAAAACAAAGAAGTGTTGAAGAATCTTTTCATTTTTTCCTTTTATATTCTTACTTTAAAAGTTGTTGGGAATGTTAATGAATGAATAAAATAGAAACACTTTTTAGAGGCAGTGTGTTTTCACTAAGGTTTGGAAGTACATGTTGCAGTTCAGGTACATAACATGAACTTCAAGTAATGATCTGCAGACAGCTTCCCATAGGGAAATCGGTGTTATCTATAACAAAGCCAGTTTGCTACATACTTTTCTGTCTTCAACATGCTTAAAGGTCTTCAGAGCACAAACAGACAATGTAGCAAGGACAGACAAAATTCTGCAAATGGCAGCATTTTAAAAGGCTGCATGTCTCAAAACAATGTGTCCCATTTCCTTTTGGATCCAGTGGCTGACTGGGTTAACCACAGGGTGTGCCTGTGATGCATTTTCATACCTGCACTGGACTCAAGCTTCCATAAAGAAACGTCACATTTCTTCAGAAGAGTGGCTTCAGCAGTGGGCAAGGACAGGTCCTGTATGCATTTGTGAAATGCTGCCAGGTTGCAGTAACCCAAGACAGGAGGAGCTGTGTAACCTCTAACGTCTGTACCCATGTAATCAAAAACAGAGCTGGGGCTCATCTTCCCAGCATCTGCTCTGCAGCAACCCCACACCCCAATGCAGCTTCCCGACCAAATCCTTAGTACAAAGGAGTCATTGAAAAGCAAACCATTTTAATCTGTGGGATAGAAAGAGGTTCTGCAGACGAGCTGACAATTCTTGCTTTTTAGTATTGATTGAATGGTCATTTGTTACAATGATGGCTAAAACAGTCAAGCAGATGCTACAAATACAGCTGGTTTGATTTATAAATGTAGAAAACTGTTTGTCTGCTTGCCACAGAAGAATGCAAAACTTCTCAGCCTCTGTTCTCCAAACATAGTTGTCCAGGTAGATTTTTTGGGGGTATTTTTCCTTTTGCTTTTTGCATTTTAATAACAGAATATTTCACAGACCAAGGGCAAGTTTATGAAGGTCAATGATGTAGTGGCAAAAATCTACCCCAGATCTCCATCTCCAGTGCTAGGGAAGATAATAGCCCAGGATAACTCAGCAGGTTTGCTAACTTACCATGCCAACAGGGAATGTTTATCCTGCACATGCAGGATCAGTTTTACCTCAAGAGGTTTGGCACAGAAGAGCTGATAAATTCACAGCATGTATTCAAAAGCTGCTTTCAGCAAACCATTTCTACTTTTATTCTAGTGATGTTCAGATGTGGCTGAAGAAATCTTCAGAATGTGAAAGAGGAGATGGGGCCAGGAAGTACAGATTAAAGAGAAATCATAGCTGAATTGTGCATGATTTTTCAGCTGCATCAAATATCAAGGGCTTGCTCATTGCGCAGTGGAAGGAGGTAAATGAATATGGCTATAACATGCACAAGGTCTGGACAATAGTAATGAGAATGACTATAGCTAATAAAAAGGGGCAGTACAAATACAAGTAAGAAAATTAGCATATGGAAGGTAAAAGCACCATTTCCTCATGCCACACAGACAAAATTACCCCAGAAAATTGAATGTACGGCTCTAATTGATGCAATTGAGAGAGACAGTGAAGCTAATCTGAGTACTTAATGACTACGACGGGAGCATCACAATGTAATTGCAATGTACTTTTTTGCCACAATGTATCATCACATCACCTCTGTTCCTCTGGAACAAATATATTTGTTTGAATGGAAGCATGCAAATTCCCAAATCCCTCTGTTTCATGACAAAACCCACACACCATCTCCTGTGTCAAGGAGCTGCAGTTTTGGATACCTGTGGTTATAGCACAATGTTTATTTTGGAATCCATTTCTTATCTGTGCCTCCTCACTGTTAAAATAATGAATTTGCTTAGTTTGTTAACTTAACTGGACCACAGAGAACTATGGGGGCTGTCCTGCAAGGACATAATATTTCTTCCCCAAACACAGCCCCCTCATGTATTACAAAACTGCCTTAGTTGAGATATTTGATGCCAAACCTCCTCAGTGAGGAGGGAAAGGAATTTTCCCCTTTCCATAATTTAAACACTTAATATATCATTTTCATCATATGCAAAATGAGAACAATACCAGTCTTCTTCCCGAAGGCATCATTAGACCCAGATCACTAGTTTCCTCTAAGAGATTCCCCAGATTAGAGTAGAAAATTTTCTTATTGCTATTGTTATCATTGTTGTTACTGTTATTATTGTTTTTATTATTTCACCACTATCAAGACACTGCATGCAGTCATAAGACAGATAGCAAAAAGGTAAGAAAGAAGCACTATACTTTTGTTTGGTATATTTATTTTTCTTTGATACATGTTTTATAACTACGCCTGTCTCTGTAGCAACATGCCTGCTGCTAGAGTCCCATGACATTTTACAATACTAGTGAAGAGGTGGTTGAAAATACCTTGTGTCTTGTTGTATTTTCCAACGGAATTTCTTCCTCCTTCTCTTATAGCAACTTTCTGAAGATTGCTATTGTTCCTCTTGAGAGAAATAAGAATGAAAAAGCAAATGTCTCATTTTCTCTTTTTTTTTTTCACTTTTAGGAGAAACGGTGATCTTTTTGATAGGATGTTAAAACATTCCTGATTTATTCCTGATATAGTGGTTTTTTCCTATTAACTTGCTATGTTTTCTTAAAAAGGATTTTCTCTGAAGAGGACACTCTAAATAAATAAATAAATTGAAGAAGCAGACAAAAATGTTTAACCTTCTTTGCTATGTTCTGCTATTAAAATCAGCAGCATGTGTTTGTAATGCTGTTACATTTTTCATTAAACCCATACCTGCACTTCAAATCATTTCTGTGAATCAGTGGTTGATCTTACACAACTTTTTGTATACAAAATTAGGGGGAAAAGTAAAAGATAAGGACCAGAACCCTTCAAGATATCTACTTCAGCCATTTGCAGCAAGAAACTCGTATAAAACAAGAGTTTCCAGCAGAATACTGGCATGAACAAACAGAAACAACCCATTTCCATGGAAACAGCTCATCTACAACCTGGACAAAGAAAGGGTGTGAGAGCTTACCTGATTATGTGTCATCTTTAACATGAATTTGTTGAGGTGAAGCATCCTCTCATGGGATCTGGCTGGCTCTCCAGAGCAGCAGAACTGCAGTCCTCAGCTGAGGGCAAGCCCCAACTTTGGGGTGGTGGTTGGATATCTGCATTCCAGCATCCTAGGCCCCTGGAGGGTAGGAATTAAGCTGTTGTTGTAAAAGGTATGTAGCACTAGCAGTATGGTTTCATACCATCCTTATGATTCAGGATGGGGAAACATGCTTGAAAGACATATTAATCACTGCAAATCAGCTGGATTACTCGCCTTAGCAATTTTATCCAATGGGTAGGGATAGGTGTGGTTGTATTTATCACAGTTTAAATGCTACTGACACCTGGAGTGAAGACCACCAGTGTGCTCAAATGATACATTTCCTATTAACACTTCTGTTATTTCCCCCTGAATTGAACTTTTCTGTAGAGCTAGAGCAAACACAGAGTAAATATAATTCATATTGCAAACGTGAATACACACTGTATTAGAGGAGGAAAGAATGCACTTCTCCTGGTGTTTAGAATAATCTTCAATTTTTAAAGAGGTTTCATAGGAAGTTTGCAGGAGCTGGGTGCCAGCAGAACCAGTTTGGCAGGGGAAGCAGGCCTCCCTGAGAAAGCCCAGTGAGGGGCCTGGTGAAAATGAGTTCAGATTTGGCCAAGTGATGAATCTTTGAGAACAGCATTTTGCATACATGTGGATTTTTTTTTATTATTGTTATCCAACAAAAGCATTCACAGTGAATATAAGCTTCTCTCTGCATGCATGTGCAGCTAACTGACAGGCAGGCTGAGTGTTCGCATCTTCTGAGGTACTTACTGAGTGAGCCATATTCTTCCTTTATTCACTGCTTAATAAAATGCACATAAATTGCTCCACTTGGACTGCCGCAATGATTGAAAAATCTGGTTAAGCAAGTCTGGGGGGGAGCACTGTGATGTTGTAGAGGTTGTTACAGGCCCAGAAATTGTAGAAGGCCCTGATGTTTTCGCTCTGGATCTCTAAATGCAGGCCTGCAGTCACCCCATACTAAAGCAGCAGGAGGTGAGAATCCTCATCCTCTTTAAAATCAGAAAATACCAGGAATGCCCAAAATGTGGCCTCAAGGCTACAGAATGCAGGACTCAAGCAAGAACTCAGTCATTACCTGAATTCTCCTTGTGGATTACTGAGATTGCCAAGTGTACAGGAGGACTTCAGTTTGCTGTAGCCTTTGTGGTAAACAGACTTTCTTTTTCTCCCATTTCTGTGCTGGATGTACTAGAACATGATTTAATCTTTGTGAGATTAATTCTGGATTTTTGTGCTCTTGATTATGTAATTTGTCAAGATGTACCACTTAAGAAAAACCAGGTGCTCAGTACAGCTTCTCACATCAGAATTTAGCAGCCAGATTCCCAGTGCATGCACTTATTTTGTATCAGCTGAAGATGACAAAAAAAAGTATTACTTCCATTTTTGTGACCAGTTTGAAGTGTCCAAAGTGGTTGTTTGCAGCAGATTGGTTTTCAATGTCCAACCTGCAGATGACATCTGTGTAGGGAAATAGGAAGGGAGGGATGTTGCCCTAGGTTTTGCAGTTCTTCGATGTTTTCATTTTTCTGTAACAGTTTCTCATGCATTCTCTGTAAACATAGCCATGTTTTTCTAAATGTGTTCTATTGTTTGCATTCCTTTCTCCTGGGCGGAGATATTTGATGGGTGTTTCCTTTGACCAGTGTGATTGAGGGGCAGCAAGTTCTCCCTCCAATCCACTGTGGTTTTTAAGAGGATATATAAAATAAAGTCCGGGGAGTGCTCCCCAGAGTTTTAGCTCTGTCTCTCTCCAACACGTCTGTGTCTTTCTTTCGTGTCCAAATGCGACAGAGGGATGCTTCCCATGAGAGGTGCTCTGGGAAGGAGATGTGGTAGGTGCTGGACTACTCTGCATGTGGCCACTTTAGGCTATTGGGATTTTGTTGTTCCTAAAGACCGTCTAGACACCCACAACCCTGAGCAGGTATATTTACATTTCCAGTACTGCATCCTTTTCTCATAACAGGGAAGGCCAGGAAGACATATGAAGTGATCCTATCTGCTTTTAACAATACCTGGCAATGCTAGGGCTCAGAAAAGGATGGGGAATCAATATATTTGGAGATTATTTCCCTAACTTATCCCAGGCTTTCACACACTTCCTGATCAAGCAAACTGCAATGCAAATTAAACATACTTTCATAGATTTCCAAGCACTCTCCATAGACCTGTAATAATTATTTCCATTTGGCTAAAAATGTAATTGTGGGGCACTCAGAGACTATGTGTGCAGTCCAAAGCATTACTGGTTATTATTACTATTTGTTTCCATATTATATCACCTTCAATGAAGACCCATTCTTAGGTCAGTTCCGTAGTCACAGAACAGTTACAAAACTAAATGACAGTTCATACAAAAATGAGCTGAAAACCCAAGTAACAGCAAATGTATTCAGAAAAACCTTCTGTCTTTCCTGGTTAGCCAGGAAATGAAGCTTTTTTTTGCCTCTGTCAAAGGCCTGGCAGGAGTCATCCTTTATTTGGACACATCCGTAACAAACAGCTCTCCCTGAGACTGACCATAGACAGTACAGGAAAAAAAAAAAAGAACTGTCACATTTAAAATTACTTTGGGGTACAGGGAAGCATCAGCCTGCCATGCTCCACACTGCTGAGGATGGCAGTGATGGTCTTTTGAGCTCTAAACGTTGAGCTGCCTCAGGCTCACCTCTGCTTTCACCTGTCCAGCTGTGATGAAGACAGGGCAGGGAAAGGAAAAGGAAATTTATCTACAGTGTCTGCAAAAAAGTACTGAATTGTTTTTCTAGCAAAAAAGCAGTAAAATAATTAATGTTATTAGATATTCATATTAGCACAGGCAGGATGATATCTCAATGTATGTGTGCATTGTGCCAAAAAGAGAGACACAAAAGAAATCCCAGGTGGCCTTGAAATTACAGAGTGTGTGCTGCAGGAGCTTTTAAATACCTGTGCAAAACACTTTACATCCTGAACAAAACCATGTCTAAAAATAGGCCATAAAAGATATGTGATGGCACTGCTCTACGTGAGTTCATGTGCATTTGACAAACTTGAGAATCACCAAGCAAACTGTAGGTTTCATGCAAGATGCTCACAGTCATTTGCTTTTTGTGACTGATCCAAATTCCGCTCTTACACTGAAAGATAAAACATTGATAGATCCCAGAGCAAAACAATTGTTTCAACATAGTAAATTGAATCCAAACATGAAAATAAGATGGAAGACCTATTTTCCATAGTTGTAGACACACCTAAGTAGAGCTCTCAGCTGCAGACTCTAGAAATTTTAAATGAATGGGAATCACATATTACTAGAAGTAAAATAATATGAGGAGGAAGACATGGCATAATTTATTTCCAACAGATTATGTGAAGCTATGTAAAGATTATACCAGTAGTTAAGTGATCTGAAATTCTACCAGTGCAACCAGAAATGTTTAAGCACACTGCTGTCCTCTCAGGCACTGTAAAATTGCAGTGTTGCTAAATAATACTGTAACTTCCCATATCTAAGCCAGCTGGTTTGCACAAATGTTTTAAAGTACTTGTGACCAATACTTTGCTGTGGTATGACAAGATTGCAGTATGTGACAAATGAGAGCTGCAGACTTGAATGCAACCAAGCAGTGCAACAAAATGTTTTCCCATTCTGAATGGACTTTTTTTGCCCGCAGTTTATTGTGAGCGCTATAAATTGTGAGGAGCTATCAACAGTAACACTATATTTATAGCTGTGATATGAGCTCTCTTGCAGCTCACTTTGATATAGGACTGACACCTGGTTCTTGTGAATGCAAGCAGAGGCCGTTCATGACTGGAAATGTACATAAAACACTGGGCAAAGCAGACAAAGAAAATATGAATACCCTTTTGACATATGGTGAAGAGGACAGAGAGACTAACATCCTTGCAGGATCACATTAGGGATATTCCCATCAATAAGTTTACATGCTTTCAACCAATCATGGCAGCAGTGCAAGAGAGAGATGAAAAAGTATTTTTTTTTCCCATATAGGAAAAAGAGCAACCCCCTAAGTGCCCTCTACTGAGGGCCACAACATGAAGTCAGCCTCTTAATTAGGCACTGTAGGAACCAGGACTTTGTGTTTCAAAACACACAGGATTATTTATGTGTTTCTCTGATAAAATTTGGAGAACTGCTATAGGAGAGACACCTACAGTGTCTGCCTTGTGAGACTTCTCCAACCTACCTACCCTAACCTCCTACATACTCAGTGAAGGCAAAAAAACTCTCTTGCAGGATGATGTTGACAGTATTACAAGGTGCTGATAACAATGGAAAGAATGGGTAGCCTGAAGTCAATCTGAAATAAATGTCCAACAAGAAAATTGTGGGATAGCCACTCATTTCTCCTGACAAACATCTAACAGTCAAAGTGGAGTGCTGTCACACAAATAATTAAGAGGAAAAATATTTGCAAAGAAGGAAGAAGAAAGTAAGTAGACGTAGCTTTAGTCCATTCTAGAGGGATGACCTAAATAAAAAGAAAAAAGGAAGGTAAATTAAGCTGAAGCTAAAGTCTAAGGAAGAAATGCTGATGCTGTCCTATAATTAACTAATACCTTTTAAAGGCAAGAGAGACCAAATAATCATCTAATGTGATGTACTGCACTAGTGGCGTGAGGAGGACAGGATTCTAGGATTTTTGACATTCACCATTTTCTAGTTAAGATCTAATGCTGACTATTCAAAAATTCTCCATGAGAGAAAATGCTGAAAGGGCTTGTCTGAGTTCAGGAAAATAGACCAAAAAAAAGAGAAAGAAAATAATAAAATAGTGGAAATTTTCACCCTTCTGCTTCACCAATATAATTTATTATAAAAATACAGATGGCATCATAGAATGTAGCACGAAATGCTTTTCAAAATGAACACTGACATTTGGCTTTGAAAACATTAAAATTATAAAATTTAGAATTATGAGAAGTTTTTTTCCCTCTAAGCAAACATGTGAAATGAGCTTATTTGCTCAGCAATTTGGGGTTTCTGATAGTAAATTTTCCCATGAAGAAAGGTGTTACTCAGATTCTTCTAGGCTACCTTTATCCCACATAGGTCAGACTAGATAATTCTGCCCAAAGCTCGTATTTTCCAGCTGTGCAAAAGTAGACTGTTTAAAAAGGTATCTGGCCAGGGCGTAAGAGCATCAGAGGATAAAGAATTCACCGTATTTTCATCATGACACAGAAAGATTATGAACCAAAGGCTTAAGAAGCATTCCAGGAGACCAAAAGGATCAAAAAAAGACTGACCAAAAAGGGGAAAAAAATGTACTCAGCTTCTGTAGGCTTATCAATAAGAAAGGCACTAATCAGAGGGCAGTGAGGCACTGGACCAAATTGCCCAGAGAAGCTATGTATGCCCCACCACTGGAAGTGTTCAGGGCCGGGTTGAATACCATGGCAGGGGAGTTGGACCTAGAGGATCTTTAGGGTCCCTTCCAACCCAAGCCATTCTAGGATTCCATGGAAAAAGACTTTGTAGAGAAGGTCTCTTCCTCAGAGGAAGAGAGGCTTTGTTGCAAGATTAGCACAATGTGGTTTCTCCCAAGTGGTTGACAAGGTGTTAGATCACAAAGGGGACTTCCAGTGGAAAAGGTTTTGCTCGTGGCTCGGGCTGTGCACTGTGTTGTTTCCAAGGTTATGCCATGATGAGTCAAGGAATACTGCTTTAGGACGGTGCAGAATTCCTGGAGACTGTGAGTTTGTGGTTAGTTGTTTTTTTTTCCCCTTTGTCAAAGACTGGCAGCAATAATCCATCCACAAAGTTGTGGAGGTGACTGATGGATGTGGTTGCTGTGGAGTCCCCAGAGCAAACTGATGCAGCAGGTGATGGGAAGCAGGGTCAAGAATTACAACACTGAAAGTCAGATCATCTAAGGACCCGTTTTGTAAGCGGGACACCTCAGGAAGAGGCATTACAGAACAAAGTTAAAAAAAGCTAACCTGTTTTACTTTGCACATAAACAAATGAGAAGCACCCACACTGATACTGCATCTACACAGGAGAGTAAATCAGGGCTTTTTAACTCCTAATCATATTTAATAAGACTTCTGTTACATACCCAACTGTGCAGCTCACCTGCAGAGGATTTCTGTAGCTCTGCAAAGAGTATATCCCCTTTAAAACCCTTTTTTGCCTTCAGCCATTCTTCCAAGTTGCTTAATTCAAACCAACCAATCAAACAAACAAAAAAAGTGAAATGCAAGAAATTACATTTGCATAGTGGAGAATTTAGACGAGTGATGGCTCTCTAGAGTCTCCCTGTTTTTGACCCATGCTGTAATTAACCACAGTATAAAATGTTTTCCAAAATAATTGCAATCAGTTTAGAAAATGTCAGTTGCTCACCTGTGCATGCTAAAGAAGTGTCTGGGTTATGCTTTTAAAGCTACATGAAAACAAACACACCTAGAAACTTTTGCAATCCAAAATATTTAGCTGAATGACAAGAAAACTAATCCTTGGTTTATTATTAGACATGATAAAAGGTTTCTGAACATCCTGGATGTTCATATTTTTCTTTTGCTTTTTTAATGCAGTGCTACACTGAAAAATGACTTTGTCAAAAAACATAGCTGTGTCTTTTGAAAGTGAGAAGTGGTTGTTGAAACACAACACAAAATGCCTTAAAGAGGTCTAATGTTTGGAGATGTGTGCTCTGCTCGTTCTCTTTTCTACACCCTTTGAGGATGACATCAAGTTAGATGTCCAAAAGCTGAGGTGCTCAGAATCATTCACTTCCCCTGAAAACCTAACCCAGCTTCTTCCTCAGTGTATCTGTCCTTGGTGAACAACCATTTAAAATCATAGGTTCATTTCAGACCTTGACATAAGTTTTACTACTCCCATTAGCTCCAGAGCATTAACAAAGCAGTGGGAGAGTGTAGTGGATGCACTGGCTTCTGGTGTATATGTTGTTGATTGAGCACACTGCAAAACAGCTGAAGCACTTCTGATTTTGACTGTGGAGGCTTCTGGTCCTGTTCTGTCAACCAAGACACCATGTATCACACATCACCAGCAGAATTGTTAGACTCCTGGCTGATATCTCAGCTAAGATGTGCTGACAATGGCATTAATTTCCTGAAGGCTATATTTAAACCACGGGACCTGCTGCTCCCATCCCTAGTGAGATGTGGATGGCAATACCCTTCCTTCCCAACTCTGAAACTCAGGTCAAGGAACTTAAAAGCATGATTGTTGAGGAAAGCAGAGGATATACCTGGCCTTAGGTGGAGGAAATCCTAGCACCCTAGAACATGCTACTGACTGCATTCACAAGGCAACGAGAAGCAGTCTGTGAGACCTGTTGGAAATTCATTACTCACGCTGATGTGTGAAAAGGAACAAACAAATTATTCACTGGGACCAGATTGCTATCAAGGGAAGCAGCTAAGGAAAAGGAATCCTTTCACTTGTAAAGGCAGCACTTGTGATGCAAAATTACTAAGATACAATAAACATAGTGCTCCAGTATGCTATTTTGACAGATCAAATTTTTGGAAAGAAATCACATGCTAAGTGGCATGCTTAAGCAGATGCTGGGTGAAATCAAATTAGAGCTGGATTTAAATGATACTTTGAAATTATTTTAGTGGTTCTTATTGATTATAAAATGCAATTTTAGAGGACAATATTGTGCATAATCAAAATACAGTCATAAAGAAAAAGGTCAGGATATTACCGAGAAATGGTCTTTTATCTTTACGGTAGTTAGTGAAGGAGATTAAAAACAATAAAACTAAGCATCTTTTCCAAAACATGGGCTACTACTTTCCCTTAGTATTAAGGTAGCAAAGTTAAGAGAATTTATTCAAACCACCAGGAGCTGTATGTCTCTTCCCCTTCTGTGTATATTTCTGCTGATATAGCTGTAGACTTTCATGCTACTATCTTAGATATTTTTCTGATTTCTTTCTATTAGGGAGGAGATAAATTGTGTCCTGTCACATTTTATACTGAGTGGTTATCTGATGAATGTATTTGCCTTCATTTTATTAATTTCAAATAATTGATGCCCCAAAAGTGGAAGATTTCCCAATTTACAAAGCCACTTAATATGTACCTCAGTGAGGGCAGCTCTGATTTGCAGGGACATAGCAGGAGCAGCAGTATCTAGGATGGATCCCTGTGCAACGCCTTTCTGGGTTTGTGCTCACATACCCTAAATTTTAGTTGGTATCTCATAGGACATGTTTACCCACAGAGGAGAAGGTGCCCGCTGCTGAGGGCGTCCCAGGAATCAATCCATGATGGAAAAAAAAACAGGCAGTGGTGCATTCTATTGGGATTAAAGAAGGGCCATGTGATGGTTCAAAGTGGCCTGAGAGGGACAGTCCACCTTCCCTTGGCAGAAACAGTGGTTTTCACAGATTGCTAGTGAAAGAAAGGTCACAGGACAGAAATTATGGTAAAAATTAATTCTGAACTTTCAGAAATTATTTGTCTAGATGGGTCCTACTCTGTTTTCCCAAGTAGTATGAAAACACCTCATTCAATAATATAAAAATATTTCATTTTGATAATAGCTGAACTATATAATTTATTATCAAAATAATACACTGGATGCAAGTAATAAAGGAGGTGTGTAAATTCAATATTGTCATGCATATTTTAGTATGCCATGCAAGCTGAAACCAACAGAACTGGAAAAGTAGAAACAAAACACATTCACATTATTGAAATGAAACATTCATGTCTTTTCTAAACAAAATAAGAAAATATAAATTGTTCATTTAAACACTTTCTTATCAAAAAAAAAAACCAAAAAGCTGAAATTTACATCCTCCTGTGAAATGTTTTGATTTTAAAAGCCATTATTCTCTGCTGAGGAAAAAGTGTTCTGCAAAAAAATGTCTGCCTGCTCTCTTTGCCAGATACAGGCAATGGAGCATTGGTTGCATTGTTTTCTAAAATTAGTATCAGTCCTTATGGCTGTGACTTGTTCCCAGCCTCTCTCCTCCAACTTGGAGATGAAGGCTGAGATGGTAGCATTGTCCTTGTGAGAGGTGACTCTTAGAATGGTACATCTGGACTGGTCAGGCTGTGCACCCAGCAGGTCCTTTGCAAATAGCACAAGAAGGGATCTGAGCATAATGCAATGGTAAATTAAAGTGACTGCAGGTCATAGCGTTTTAACTGCTCTGAAACTACCTGGCACTGGTGAGCAGGATCACATCCTCTCCCAAACACATTGTTCCCAAGTTATAGAAAGGTTGTTTTGTTTCCTGACTTGAAAGCATCTTGCACCCTAAGAAAAGGTGATAAAGATGTATGTTTTTATGTGATACTTGTTCAGCTGCTGCACCCTTCAAATTAGTTTTCCTCAGCCCTGTCCTTCCAGCTGGGTTTCCCCTCCCCTTGGCTCATTGACACCAGGTGTTAACTATACCTGCTCAAACATCCAGGCTGAATGTCTGAGAAAAAGACTTACTTTGCTAACTCTGAAGGTAAATTTCTCCCAATTTCATCCAAAGAACAAAGTCTACTGAATAAAAGTAAGTAGGAGTGCATCTGACAGTTTTTGTAAGAGCTCCATAAATTCATTTATTTCCCTTCACTTAGTGCACTTCAGGAACAGGAAAGATGAATGTGCTTTCCTCTTCATGTGAGGGGGCTTGTAGCTATAATTAAGAGGGTATTATTATTGCTGAAGTCTAATTACATTCTTTAAAGTATGCTGATAAAAGGACACGAATAATTGTTTTTAAACTTGATTCCAATGCTGGCTCTGTTATCCATGCTAAAACCACTCACCAAATAAACAAAATCTGGTGAGAAAAAGTCTCACATGATGGCATTTTTACTATTCTTCGCATCAGGAAATGTGATGAAAGGGAGGAGCAGAGAAGTAGGCAGAATTTTAGGTGTGTTTTTTATGCAATGTAAGTTTTCCCTTTGGTGCCTTTTTTTATGTATAGTTGAAGAGCTTTATTTTCGTTTTAGTAACAGTGGTTTACATTATGGGCTAGCTGGTTTAATTTCTTGTTAATCTTCATTTGACTACTATCTCTGAAGTCTTCTTTGACACCTTTTCTTTGTCCATAGGTGTGATCAGACCATAAGCAGTTTGGGACCAGGGCAGAACTTCTTCTCACTGTCCTATAGCACATAGCATATGAAGACTCTGTCTAAGGTTTCCAGACACCTTCAGAGTATAGTAAGTCATTTTCATGGCATTTGGGATGGGATTCTGCGTGTTCATTTGCTTGAACCCTTATTGTTTGCACACATTGCTCTCAGATACACCCAGGGAGTATACAACAGTTTACCTGGTTTTTACTTTCTTTTTTTCCCTAATGAAATGTTTCTTTGACCTTTAAACACTAGTGAAGGCAGATGACAATGTGCGCAAAATGCTTGTCTTAGTTATTTTGAGTGATGTGACTTCATTATGAAACTTCTTTCAGAAGCTTAATTACTCCCGGTGCTGCATTTACAGCAAGGGGAAGGTATCAAATGAGACAACGAGGGGAGTTCAGTGGTTTTGATCTTATTTTCTGAAATCAGGCGATCTCATGCTCTCACCATTTATTAACACAGATAATTTCCTCCCATTTCTCACAATTGAATTGAGTCGCTGTTTGCATGCTGATGGGGCAAATAAGTGGGGAGCTGCATTCGTCACTGCCTGATAACGGATGAGAGCTGCTCATTCAGAGACAGGCAGTTCCTCTGGAGGCCCTGTGATTTGCCAGAATATATTACATTTTTCCAAGATTATTGCACAGCAGATGATTAATATTGCATGCTCAAATGGCCTTTTCAAGGACTGAGCGGGGAGTGTGGGGGGAGTAAGGGAAAGCCTCAGAAGACTAATTTCCTATCTGTACATTGTGATAGAAATGCATAATTGCAAACAGTGCTTTGCAACTTGCTAGTGTAAAAGACAAAAGCCACTGAGCAATGTGTAGCCAGAGAAAATAAGTCTTCAGCTGACAAAACCAGCAGAGCCCTGTTGAAATCAATGTGGCTCCGCTGGTTTGCATCACTGAAGAATCTATCCCAGAAGGATTACTAGGTAGGTGCAGCAGGGAATTACCATAGGTGAAACTGTAGTTTTAGCAGGATGAAGAAATATAGTCCCTAAATTACTCCTGTAAGAAGGATGCTTAGAAAAGTTAGGTGCTAACTGCTTTGCAGTAGTAAAGGAGTGTGCTGATGAGTGGGAGGGTGAGGAAGAATTGGTAGCTCTCTGCTATGGGATCTATGGAATGGTTGAAGGACTTCTCTTGGTCTCAGGTGACTATGAAATGTGTTAAACACTTGCCTAAGACTACATTGGCTTTCATAGTCAACAAAGAGCTCTCCCCTGTGGCAATAGCAGCAATAAAGACACAGCACACAGCTTGGATCATCATGAGCAGAGAGTGAGCGAGCCCTGTTTATTGTCCTATTCCCATTTTATATAGTAGGAACCCGGGTAGATGATTCGCTAAAATCCAACCGCCTCCTGGTATGGTTGGCTGGGTTCTACACCGCCCAATCCAAAACATATCATACCCGGACTCACAACAACAGGTGCTTTATCTTATTGTTTCTCATACCTCCCATGGGAAAGAAGGACATTCACACAAGCAGCCCCAGGCAGCAGCTTCGGTCTGCTACACTACCCCATAGCAGGGGGATGTAACACTGGTTGAAAAGCTTTAGTAGAGTTGAGTGATGTAGGTGAGAGAGGGTTGTATAAAGTATTTCTCAGCTCTTGTCTCTCTGGTGTAGTATGGGTCATATTTTGGCAGTGTTGGGAAGCAAAGCCTTGCGTAAATGCCCCCACATGACTGAGCTGGGCTTGGATGGACCTTGGGTGGGCTCTGTGATCTTATGGCTACAGCAGAAGTAGTGTGAGTTCTACCTTTCAGGCACCAGGACTTGAACCAAACTCAGCTGTGAGCCTAAATAATGTGAGAAAATGTCTAAAATGATTCACCTTCCCCTTCTTCAGCCTTTGCAGGAGCACTTTTGGCAAGCTGCATGTATCATGACTCAAAATCCTGGGAGCACATCCAAACTGGAAATGCTTCCCTCTCCTTCCACTCACGTGTCCTCCCAGCTGTGTTAGCTGCAGTCAGGTTGTGCTATTCCTGACATGCACAAGTGTTTGATGCCACCTTGTTTTGGCCACTGCTTTCTATGTGCATTTGGCTTTTATTTCTTCCACTCCCTTAAATATACACACTGCTCCAACAGAAGTTCCCTCTAGGATGACACTGCCAATGTTTTCCTGTGTGTCAGAGAGAGAAAGAGGGTGTGTGGGGGTGTGCTGTGCTAGTGGATTCCTGGGTCTGTTACAAATGCAAAGGCCACATATCGCATTTGCTACACTCAAGAGATCAGCCAAAATCACATTTAATATATAGGCCTGGATGAATGTATATTACTTCCTTACCAATTCCCTCCTACCCAGAAAGGGTCTGATAACATCTAAGCATCTAGTCAGCATCATTCATGCTACACCTACACTGCCAGCTCTGAGCTGAATGCAAGGCCACAGAAAGCAGTTCAGCTCTCACACTTCTTGGTCCTGGATTCCCAGGTAAGATCTGAAAAAAGGCTGAGTTCACTCTATGGGCAAGCATATTCTTGTTGAAGCTTTTGTTTGTCCAATTTTGCATCCATTGCTCACTAAGTGTATTTCTACAAAGGTCTGCCTAAATATGATTCATATCCCCTCAGGCTTCATCAAATCATGTTGCCTAAAGCAAAAAAGTTGCTCAAATTTTTTTCTCAAAGAATGTGTTGAGCTCACTATGCTTGTGAGGAGACTTTCAGTGAGGGCTGGTTTTCGTTTTTGTTTTTTTCTTTTCCTTAATCAAAGCTTCATTTTTTCAGTCCTGTGGGTCCAATTTTGCCACAGAACTATTGGTCTGGAAATCCAATTTTTTATATTTGATGCTTAGATTACTCGCTTGTTTATTGTCCCATGAAGGATGCTGAAAATTAAGAAACTACCAAAAAGACCTATGAAGAAACCAATTGTAGCATATGATGAGCGAACAGCAAAAGTTAATGAAGAACTCTATGTAGCCTAAGATCCTTGGCCTCTTGAGAGTGTTTTTGTACAGCTAACCTTGAAAAAAATGTTGTTCACCTTTTAAAAATCCACATACATAAATTGATCACTCTGAGACTGTTGTGTTACATCAGGGGTAGGATGGTAATCTGGGAGAAGTGTTGGCTTATTTCCTTGCCATTAATTAGCTGGTAAATATTTGGGTACTGTGAACATTTTCAATAGAAGTTGGGTGGGTGAATGGGGGTAGAAAAGGTCTTAGCCCAGGTGATTTATCTGCAGGAAATAATTCAGTTTCTTCGTAAAAACACTTCTGCATCTGGTCCTTTGATTTCCAAACTATTCATTCTTTCTAATGCATCAGATAAATGCTTATGTGAAGAAACAAAATAAAGAGCTGCTACAGTAGAGCAGAAGGCAGATAATTTAAACATGGAAAAGCTGCGATGTCATGGGAGATGTACATAAGCATCCCTTTGTTCCTTTGTCCTTCCCCTGGCTGTTGGAACAAGCCAAGCCTTATAGCAAATGTGTTAATTCAGTTTCTAAGTTAGCTGGTTGGGAAGAGGTTTTGCACTGTTGTGTGGCTGACCCACAGGATGAAGTCAAAGAGATATTACAACAAAAGGGGAGGGGGCCATAACACAATTTCCATGCTGCTCTGTTCTGTGCAGATCAATAAAGAGGCTTCATCAGTGTCAGCCCACTGGCAGTATGGCATCCAACCTATACTACAGACTGCTTGTGAGCAGTACTCATTCCTTGGTACTGTATTTACATAGCTCAATGGAGTTTTAAAAGGTCAAAATCCAAGCAGTGTACACTTTGGAGCATTAACTGCATACAATTGTATTGCTGCATTCTTAATTGCATCTTCAGAGTACTGGAGCTCTTTCTTTTTCTCTTTTACTTTTTTTTTTTTAACTGTGGGACTTTCTGAGATGAGAACTGTCCCTTTTAAAATTTATGAGTTGCAGCAGGGACAACAGAGTCCACAACTCATCTGACGGGAATGCTTTTAAATCTGTGTCTTCCTTTGTTTGTAGAGAAGGTAGGTGTAAATGCAGTAAATGTTCATCATTCCAGTATTAATGAAGTTGGATAGCATTTGTTTCAGAGCTACAGGAAAACAGGGCAAGGAATGGGTCTGATGGATAAAGACTGAAATTCAATTTTTGGTGCCCTGAAGCAACATCTATTTTATGTGGGTATGTTGGTAGCTGGATGAAACATATCTAAACTTTTTTTGGTCCACATCTTGGGACCATAAGACCTTTACCAAGCCTACTCAGGCTGTTTACCTCTGAGGTGAAAGTCTCAAGCTGGTAAATCACGAGAGGACAGAGCCACAAATACTGAGTTACAGTATAAAGGCATCAATTACTTTAAAGAGCAGGTGTGCAGTGCCCTGTGTTTGCTCTGCCTGATCAGAGTTGGGTACATATTGTATGTTAAACCTAAATTATGGAGTGTGTTATCCTTTCCAAATG
Source organism: Climacteris rufus (assembly GCA_013398175.1). NCBI lineage: Eukaryota > Metazoa > Chordata > Aves > Passeriformes > Climacteridae > Climacteris > Climacteris rufus. The sequence continues at coordinate 346,604 of VZRZ01006688.1, read as the reverse complement.
ACCATGTCCAAGCATGGAGGGCACTGCATACAACAAAATCCCACTCAGCTCTATCAATATGTTTCTATCAACCTTTTCCCTGGGCCTAAAATATTTGGTATATGAGCTAGTAATGAATCAGCAGCTCACAGATAGATAAGGCATTAGTTCATATTTGTTCTTGCCAATAATCATTAGCCCTGTAATTGATTTACTTCAGCACAGTCAATGCATAGACTAAGCTGTCAGCTCAGAGAAGTCTGCCATGAAGCAAGTCAGACACATTCCTGAGTTATCCCAGCAGGTCTGACAAGGAGATACAGTGATGGAGAGGACTTTCTGTGCTATTTATTCCTTTTACAGCTGTCTTCCACCCTCATGGGTTTCTGCCATGCTCAGAACACAAGTTTCCCATAAGTAGTTGTTGCTGGTCTTTCTCTGCTGAGCTACTTTCCAAGTAGAAGTGAAAATGTGTGTATTTATTACCAGTTTCTCCACCACTTGTTGCTTGCTGCCAGAGAAATAATTATCTGTGTGATTTCAATTGTTTATAGTATCTAGTCTCTTAGGTCACTGACTAATAAGGGTTCATTTCAGCTGTAGGGGTTTGATTGTGTTACTTTTGTAACTGTGGGAGCAAAAGGCTGCTTTGTCCTTCCTCAAGAAATGAAGGCTGGCTTCCTAATTCAGGCTTTTGACAAGTTATCCAGGATTTTTAAAGAGGGTCTCCCACATCCTTTGCAACTTTGTAATGGCTCTGATGCATTAAACATGTTCCTTAAACGATTTTTCCTAATGGAGAAACTGGCTGGGGAATAGGCAGGAGAATAAACAGGTTTTTGCAACAAGTCTCAAGTGGCTCCGTGGGAATAACCATCCTGCTTAATCCCACCATGCTCCTGGAGAGGTACATAGCTTCATTATGTTCTTGCTATGTCAGGGCTCAGCCACACAATCCAGATAATGTAGTCTATGAAGATACCATAAGTCAGCTCATGGTACAACTCCTGCTATAGTTTCTTCCTCCTCTTCCCCTTATCTCCTGTGATATGTTTTGGCCAAACACAGTGAAATGATGTTCAGGGAAACAGGCAGGTCACGTTTCTGCTGGAACATCTAGGCTGATTTTTCAACCAAGACTGGAAGACAACGGTGAAGTGAAACACATGTTCTCAGATCCCCTTTCAGCAACTTCTTGGAGGTCCTAAAACGCTGAAACTCCAGAGGCTCTTAATGAGAATTTCAGCTAAAAACCCCATCCTTGTTTCAACATTTAAAATGTCAAGTTCCTGCCATCATCATGATGTGTTTGTTCCCTGCCATCATGTCTGAGAGAGATGGCACACTTCCTTCTAAAGGTTGCACTTAATCTATTTATGAAAGGTATGCTTTTTAGCTGTGACCAGAGCTCTTCAGGAGGAGCCTTATTTTTTAATCAATGTGTTGCTCCAAGGACAGGAGGAGTTTAAAAAGTGAATTTTTACTCTTCCTAGATTGTCCATGCCATCTCCCCTGAAACTAAAGAAGTGGGTCTGAGTATTCCTTGCAGTATTCTAGTTTCATGCTGAAATCAGTAGGATACACAGGATAAAAATGCAGTAGTGAATTAAATCTGAAAAGAACTTGCATTCACTTCTGTAATGCTCCATGGAGTACACTGCTGATTAAACTATGGGTGCCATTGCTGCTTCAAATTAGTTTTCAGAACTGCAGGAGGGATAACTTCCTCCTGATTTTCTTGGGATAGCAAGGAAGTGGAAGAGTAAAGGTGCAATATTGTCCTTATTTATTTTTAGTATATTTTCCTGTGATTTATTATCTGAGACATTGGATTTTTCCCTGAGAGTTATGATTCTTTGACAGGTTTATTCAATATTGGCATTTATTTGTTTAGGCTGAGAGATCTGAGTTTACAATATCTGATGTTGCAGTGAAGTTCTCTCAGGCTCAGGGAGTTTGTGAAATGGAAATTCCTCTGCTGTTAAAAGAATTCTGCTTTCCTTGGGGGCAATGTCAGGGACATCTTAATGCCCTTTTTTTTTTTTTTTTTTTGTAAACACCTTATTTTTATCAATGCCTGTTGAAAACTTTGCAATGGTTTCAAATTCTGAATATTGTTTTTTTCTGGTCTGCAAAGGTTAAGGGAGTGATCAGGAGTTATTACATTACCAGAAGATATTAAAAATACAGAAGGTGATGAGAAGGGCTCAGTGTAACTACTGGCAGCATATAAAAATGAATAGTGCGCAACTTACCAGTTTTGATGCTGCTTCTATTTGCCTTACTTATGAAAGCTACAGCAATCCTTTGCCTTGCCAGTCAGTCCTCTCATCTACCCCATCTCATTGCTGTTTGTCCTCTTGGCTTCAGCTTCAATCCTCAGTCACAATATCCTGGCTTCCAGTAAATTAGGGGGAGGGGAAAAGGAGAAAAAACACCAAAACCAGCCTAAAATAATCTCAAAGCATGAGGAAACTCTTGGGATTCCCTGTGCAATACTTCCATCATGCAGAGAAAGAAGATTGCGTAGGATCTTATGTACAGGCTGTGCTCATTCAAAGATGCTAATGTGTCCAGTTCAGGAAGCACATTGATTTAAATCTCTGCCTCTGAAGAACAAAAATGAAGAAAAATTCTATGCAAAATGGTTGGCAAATGCAGCCAAATACCACTTGATGAATCACCAGTGTAACCTACCAGTACCACAAGCCTATAGCAAAAGGGACAAGAGATAGTTTATCCCAAATGGCACAGAAATTATGGATGACTTATTCATAACGTGTGGCTAAGTAGTCTTGAGACTGGTCAATATGGAAAAAATGTGAGCAGTCCCTTGTTAAATCTCTGCACTAAATGTTTATATATTAGCCTGATGAAATGGATCACATGGTGCATGTAGATGACACTGTCCTTGCTGTTCAGCTTGAGGGAGACACAGGAAGGCTACTTGGGTTAGAAACCAGGTCAAGCAATCAGCCAAGGAGCTGGGAACAACATTATGTGCTGTCAGACCAAATCTAACCTGCTAAAAATTCAAGCAGGGCAGGGAGTGATCTTGCTCGCTAGTTCATTTACTCTGTTGCTGCTGAGACACTGCTGAAACCCTTTATCTCATTGAAAAGTTATTGTTTCAAAAATATAAACAGAACCAAATCCTGTATGTGAGAATGAGTTCTAAAAGAAATCCAGGTATTATACTGGGAAATGTTAAGAAACCTTAGTTGAGATAGTACAGACATTTAGAGAGAAGATTCCTATAACTAGATGTAGATATCAATAGTGACAACAGTCAATGTGTTGCCCAAAGACTTATACTGTATCTTAGCATGCTTTTTTTTAATGCAGAAAATGCATAAATATGTTTCTTTTCCATGAGTAACAGAAACAAATTATTTTAAGGGTTAATATATTTTGAGATTTTTTTTCTTTGAGGAGGCCTATTTGAATAATGCATTTACTGTTAACACTCATGATGGGGTTTTATTTTAATACATAGATTCAAATCTTTTGACCTGGGAATACCTCTGAAGTCTTCAGTTTCAATTTGGCCATTTTCATGTCTGTGTTGAGGGAGGAACATAATGGCGAAAACAGGCTTTGCAAAACCTCTCAGTCTTGGTTTTCTGCCCAGTCATACAGTAGAGGACTTGACTATATGAATGTGTATGTTCTGAAACATCTGAGATGAAGGGAAATGGAAATCACCACTGCGTTGTTTTTCCTTTCCTTCAAAACCCCTGCTATAATATGATCTCCATTTGCTGTCCTGACAGTCAGTGTGTGTAGGCTGTGTCTAGACTACTTCAGGTCTGAAAAAGGCATCGTACACAGGAGCTATCAAGGCTCAGCTCCTCTGATTTGCAGTGCATTTAATTTGATGGATCAGTAATCTGATCTGCTTTTCCAATCCCATTTGCATCTGCAAATACTAACACTGAGAACCCACTAGAAGCATCACTGAGCTAAAATGTCCCTGACCTGTCAACTCTGGATTCACTTCTGTAGGTGGCATAGACTAGATGGCATAGATGGAGGCTGCTGGGGTAGTCTTCTGGAGTTTTCTTCCTGTCTGAATAAAGAATTTGGAAAATATAATAATTTCCTACAGAAACTATCCAACAGAGGACTGCTATTTTCACAGGAATTTATCCTATGGATCCAGTGGCAATATTGACATAAAGTGTTCATTCTTTGTGTGTGTGGATGGTAGATGACACTGCTTTTAAGACAAGAAGGAAAAGCAGTGGATGGACAGAGTGAGTTCTAAGATTTTTTTTTGTTGTTGTTCCTACAGGAAAGAAACATTCTTCATTTTGGTTATATTTTCTTAAAAAAACACCTCACACTTATTAAACTCAAAATGTTCCTTCCTATCCTTTTTTAGCCTCCTTATACCTTCTTAAGTTTACCAGCATATTGAAGGATGGAGGCTTTCAAGTGTTTAAAGGCTGAGACTACTTTTCACTGAAGTCACCAAGAGTTTCATGACTAATTTTAGTAGGGAGGAGGAAGGTGAGCAATCCTTGCCACCTGACAACAGACAGGAAGCTGAGCAGCTTCACATTTGCTCATCTGCTGACAATTCAAGAGTATTTTGCTATCTTTAAATAGATAACATAAAAGGTCGCCTCTAAACATGTCTCTGAAAACAGGAGGAAAGTTGCAAAAAGTTTCCATTGTTGCTCCATTCTAACTTTTTGCTTTTTTTGCTGGGAAAAACTGCCCGTGGATTTCTTGTTTATTTTCCATCCTGTGTCACTTCTGTCCTCATCCTTCACTCACATACCTGCATATGACTAAAGGTCTTTGGTCCTTTGTGATCCAGCTCTTTGAACCACAAAAAATGCTGAGTGGAAGGGACCTCTCGAGGTTATCCAGTCTAACCTCTCACCCATTCTGTCCTGTCATTTGTGTAAGAACCTCAGGAGCATCAGTCTTCTTTACCAAGTGATGGTATCTGATGAAAAATCCAGGATATCCACAGCTTTGTGACCCCTCCAATTTAAAGCCTGCTCCTCATCCTCATCTCCTCTACTTTCCTGTAGCTATGGCAGGTTGCCAACCCTTTCAGCAGGACATTCCTACATTTTCTTCTCTCCCTCTGTCCCTCTCTCCCTTCCCATTGAGTCATCCAAGTTCCTGCAAATTTGAAAGGATTAATATCTCCTGTCTCTTTTACCAGTTAATATGGCCCTGTTGGGCACACTAGGAAAAAGCCAAAAATCAAGTACCACAGGAGATGGAAGTGCTTTGTTTGCTGTAGTTTTGGATCAGTCTACAATAAAAAAATCCTTATCCCCCAAGTCACTCAATACATGTTCTTTGAGTAACATACAGCAAGATAGCAACTGCAGTGCCTGGTGACTCTGGTCGTAAAAAGAGGGTGAGAAATCTTGCTTGTTCTTTCTGCCCATCTCAGATTACAGGACAGCCCTACCATGAGTTTTCCTTGGCTTGGAATGCCTGCCTCTTCCCTCTGCTAAGGAAGACAGAGCCAGGGAGAACAGACTGCAGCATGTGGGAAGCAGAAGGCCACAGGAAAAAATGCCACCAACTGCTGCTACTGAGTTATTGGTGCTGGACAAGGGCTGTTGAAGCACGTAGAACAGACATGGGGAAAGGTGAAAAGGGGAAAGGTGTGTTGAGAAGGTAGGAGAAAGACCAAAGCTAAAGGAGCTGTGGGGTTTCATCTGCCAAGTAGCTGTAGTGCTGCTGGGCTTCCAGACAGAGCATGATGGCTAAGACAGCAGCAGAAACATTCATTAAAATGACTGTTTTAGCTTTTTGGACAATTAGTCCGATAATTATACCACTTATTTATTATAATAGCCTGCAGTTAATGGATGCTCTGCAAGGGAATTGATGTCTCTAAATTATTTTAGAAATACCCTGAATATGCCATATTTTTAAATAATAATACAGAACGTCTCCATAGGACGTTTAAATAAGTAGCAGATTGCTGTGTCAGGGCACCCTGCTACCCAGACATGCTGACCACTGTTCAGAAGCTGTACTTGCTCCTCAGAAAGTCAAACACACATTAAGGAAAAATCTCTTGCTATGGGACTGGGAGCAGGACCCCGAAGCTGCTGTGTGCACTACTGGAGCAGGGATGCTCTTTAACTCTGTAGAAAGCTGTGTACACCAATCAAGGCCCTGCTAGTGCTTTGCTTTCATCAGCAGCAGGGTAATACCTCGCCTGCCTCAGCCTTGGCTTGGTTTGTGCCCTGCCTCTTTGTCAGATAGAGATGGTGCCTTTGCCTACAGGCTGTGGCAGGCCTATTTATAATCTGCTCAGCACAGCCTGTCAGAGGCAGTTAAGATACCTTCACCTAAGCAAATGCTACTTGCTATTGCCCTGTTACAAAACGAAGGTCGTTTGAACTGAAAATACCTCTGTTCCTAACCAAAGTGAGAGAGAGGTCCGTCTAACTGGCTGCCGAAGCAGCATAGGAGCCGTGGGAGTGGGAAAGGGAGCAAAAGCTGGAAGCTGACACAGTTATCACCAAAGGGTAGATGATGCTGACTGAGTTTGCATGGATAAAACAAGCAGTGTCTCCAGCCCTTGGTCTGGGATTCAGCTGGCTGATCCAAGGCTCCATGTGGAGCAGCGCAGCTGTGTGACCTTGCCTGATTTCACTAATTGTGATTAAGATGTGATAAAGTCCATGAGCTAAATGATATGTAAGATGATAGAAAGAGATTTTTTTGTTGAGGATTCAAAAGACATTGAGGATTGAGAAAGACAGCCTTGACAAAGGCATAAAACCCTAAGGAAAAAACAGGGAAGAAAGTGGCAACTGGGCAGTGTCAGGCATCAGCCTGTTCTCATGCAGCAACACAGGCAATGATTTCCTCACTCGCTGTGCTAGAAGGGATGCAGCAGTTTCCCTGTTGGGGTCGTGAATGTGTCCATGTTAGCTCATGTTGGACTGCCAGAAGCAGGCCTGCTTCAGCAGTTCCTTTGCTCCTCCATCCCACTGCCCTGACAGCACTGGTTGAATTTTGCAATCAAATTAATTCCCATCTCTAGCTCCTTTTTCATGCTGACACAGCAGAGAGAAAGGAGTGGTCCAGAAGTGGCTTCTTAGTGCCTCACTGCTCTTTTCAGATACCCACAGCTTTGGCACGGTGAATGTAAAACCCCAGTGCCCCAGACAGGACCGGGGCTGTCTGTGAATCCTAACTCCAACGGCTACACTAGTACTCAAGTTATGCTTCCCAGACAACAAGTGATTTGCACTGATTTGCATGGAATATCCTGGCTCCTGGACAGCTGTACACCTAAAGTTGCAATATTTAATACCTTCATTAACTGCCTTTATATCAAAGGGGCAGGATGGACCCTATCTTTATGCGTGCCTTGGTTTTGTGACACTGTGCTATATTTTTAAGGAAGGATAAGATGTTCTGTTCTACAAAGGAACACATACTGAACAATATGAACTAGCCAGGTACTTAAAATTATAATGGTGGCTAACCTCTAATGGACTGAAAACTGTGTAAACCTGAAAAATCCCATAAAATCAAGGTAATTATGCCTTCTGTATCAGGCATCTTTAGAAAATGAACAATGTGTGTTCAGGAAGAATAAAGATTCACTGAAGCTACAGGGGAAATAATGGCACCTGGTATTCATGGGGATGTCACAAAATATTGTTTACAGATCTCCACTGGTTGTGAAATTATCTATACTGAAGAAACTGGATGTAGTCTAAAGCAAAGATTGAAGGAGCATAAAACACGTAATATTGTAGTTACAAGGCACATAAAATCTTATTGGATCTGTGATAAATATTTGTGCCTGAGGAATTTTACTATTTTATAAACTGCTATCCCTGGAGGATGGTTATAGGATACAAGGACACCTTATTTATCAGTTTTAAAATCTAGAAGCTCCCACGACCTATGATGAGGTCAACAGGCGATATACCAGTTCTCAAAAGTGCCCAATTAATTGTTTAGTTTTATATTGAAAATATTCTCTTTTTATTAAAGCTGCTTTCAATAGATAGATGTATCATCTCTTGGGCTGCATTAATAAAGGCAGAAGATGTCCCTTAAGTGATGCTGTTTTGGAATTGAAATCATATATTATACTCCCCATGGGGGAGGAGGAGCCCACAATGCAGAGTTTAATGGAAGCACTGCATTCAGCTGCTGTACAACACTTGGATTTTTTCTGTGGGACTTGGAAGAGTTTGTGCTATACATTTTAAAGGAGTTTAGCAAAAAATGTGAGCAGGTACTTTGTGAAATTTCTGGGTGACGAAGGAGAGAATTTGAAGATGAAGATAAGACTCCCTAAATTGCAATGAAATGTTTTCTCCAATCTTGTATTTGAAAATCCGTAAGAATCTCACACAGACAAGTTTGGTTTTTTTCTTTTAACTTGGCCTTTTATACATTGACACTGCTAATTTCTTAGGCATTTTTCTGTGTTCCTCATTGATTGTTCCTGGGTGTAGCTTTTTTCCCCTTGGGAAGAAGTCCCCTCCTTTTTTCCTGTATGGAAGGAATTTAAATCACTAAAACTAAAATAAATCCTCTCTGTAGATTACTTTCTCTTTTCCCACATCACTTTTTGTTCAAATCTCAAGCTTGCTCCTAGCTCAACTCTCCAAAGGAAGAGTTTATCTTCACCTTTTTCTAATAGCATCTTATTTGTCAACTTCCTTTTTGTTCATTAATTAACATGGAGGTTTATCCCTTGTTTTTGAAAACAAGTATTTCCATCATTCCTCACAGAGGTGCTTGCTAATTACCAGGTCAAATAGTCTGAGGATGTTGTTTGGAGTTCTCATTGAGTCATCAGTGTGTTTTCTGAAGAATTGATTTGGAGGAGAAAGCAGAAGAGGCTGCCAAGTCACCACATCTGATCTACCCCAATTATACTGGGGAGAGCTAACACCTCTGAGCCTGGTGCAAAGCTCTGTGCTGCTGAACAGCTGATTGACAGTATGTGAGAAAACAGAAGGATGATTTAAAATTGTGTCCACCATTGTGCAGACTTAGGTGTAGGGTTTGTGCGGTGTGATACAAGGAAATACCAGTAATTCCTTTCTGAACAAAAGAAACCTTCTATCCATCTTTTGGGGAGGGAAGGCGTAATATTTTAAGGAACTGCTGTATCTGCATGGTTTCATGCTGAATGGCCACTGGAACAGCAACAGGGAGCATGTTTCTGTTTCAGAAGCAAAGCCTCAAGGTAATGGTCAGCAGCTAAATATCTACAGAAATGGGGACATTGGAAAAAGAAAGAGGCAGGCTGCCATGGATCACTTGCAGAGCTGTTCCATATAATGTATTTGTATGTGTTTACAGTATTGCTTGCACCCCTGGAGCTGTTTGGAGGGTTAGAGCAGAACATTTTTTATTATGGAGTAAGTACCACCACACGTGTATTCTGCCTCTCATAATTCTGAAACTGGACAATGTAGCAAGAGCATTTAAGTAATCTAGCCCTAACCAAAATGACCAAAAGCAGATGGCTTTCAATAGGTTGCTTTCCAGAGTCATTGGTGGACACTGGGCAGTTTTACCCATCTGCTGCAGTCAGATAATTTTTACAGTGTTTGGAGAGTTAAATGTCAGTGTAAGAAGCTCAGTGCCACATAGCTGTAAATAACTTCATGGTATTCCATATGCTTAAACATCTTTAACTGGTTGATCACTTCCTATTAGTTATCTGGCCAGGACTGAGATTAAATTAAAGTCTTGCAACCTATTGGGACAGCTCTCATAACTACACAAGCTTACAAGCAATTTGGCTACCAGGGCACTCTAGGCAGCTAGCAGAGGAAGAAAGTTAAAGTCAATTATCAGCCCTCTCACCCATTTAATTTCTGGATTGGTGATTTAAATAGACAAACAAAGATGTCTGTAGGCAAAGCTGAAAGTCTGGATTGAATGATCAGTCCTGCAGCACATCACATGGTTTTTATTTCTGTGTGATGCATCACAATCCTGATATTTTTTCTTTACGTGTATTGACATACCACTGGGGAAAGCCCTGTAACTGCTCCAGACGTACATTTAAATTAACAATTTTGCTGCGATCTTCATAATCGGAAAAAAAGTAGCCAGAAAGATAAACAGATGCCTAAACGCATCTAACAACAGTCAGCACTTTATCTTTCCTGATCCCTAGTAGTCTGAGGAAAGAACAACTGCATTTTGCATCATGTCCTGAAAGTCAGCAGTCCATATCCACTAAGTAGTGATGCAAAATGCTGGCAAGCCTATTTCCAGCAAGTAACTAGAGTCCAGGCTGAAAGTTCCCAAAAAGTGCAATCTGTGTAAGGAAGCAGTTGCTTCCTACATCCCAGTTACCAAGAGCAGGAAACAGGCTGGTGTCACTCCTCCAAGGTTTAACTTGTGCCTATATTTGTGCTTTGTCATGTGTCTATATTTCTGGCAGAGAAAATCTGAATTCCCCATATTGACATGTTTATTAATTCCATTCATTTTTTTTTTAAAGCAGGAAATATTGAAGTGTAAGCTCAAAGAAAAACGTGACTTTTCAATGTAAATGCATGCTTTGAGTGAAAATGAAAGACAGATTGCTAGACCCACCTTTCATCTGCGCAAAATGTTTTTTGTCAGCCTCCCTAATGTATTTGATGCAGTGTTTTCTATGCATTGGCTTCAGCAGGAGAAGGCTGTGTTTTTGCAGGGTTCAAAACCAGTTTGCTTTTTTGATTGGTAGTGGAGAGACAGACATGTATCAATCTGTTCTTCAGCTACTAATGTCAATATTCTGAATCATGGAAATGCCAGGGCTATATCCTGGGTCTGTACTTGAGCTCCAATGCAGCCAGTAAAGCAATGCAGATTGTTGTCAAGTGGTAGACTGATGCCTACTCCTTAAACTGTGCAAAACCTAAAGTTTGAATGGGAGGGAAGGGCACGGTGTCTCAGTCTTGTACCCTTGCTCAACTTGCATCTCTAAGGCATCACTGGGGACCAGTCCTGCCAGCTATTTGAACACCTGGAGGGTGGGATGCTTCCCATCTTCCCAGTACGGTCTGCAAAGCAGGGGAAGTGTCTGCCAAAAATGGGGAGAAACAAAGCTGCCATCTGAAGCTGACCGACTGCCAGAGCAATGCTCTTGCTCACTGTGTGTGCAAATTCTGCAGGTATTGCCCTCCTGGGTGTTTCAGCACAGGACATCTGCAGCCCATGCACTTCCTGGACATTTTGTAGAAAGCCAAGAGGTGTCTCATGCAAGCATTCTTCAGCATGTCTGGGCAAACCAGAGTGAACTTTTACTGCTTCTTCCACTCATGCTCTTTCCTGAAGCTTTTATTGAAGGGAAGAACAAATACAAAAACATTAATCTGCAGTAAACTATTGGATTGTGACTATTGCTGTCATGATCCCATGTGTAAGTCATCATTCTGTTAGGACTTTTCTGGGAAATTGCTTTGATGAGTTTAATTTAGTGAGTGTTGTTATAAACAAGCTGATGGGACATCTTATCCTGAGCATTGCTCTTTCCTGGACAGGAGAAAAGAGTTATAAGGGAGCACAGCAAGGAAACATGCCAAAAGCAAGGGACTGAGATTTCTTCCCTGTAGTATATTATATGATGTTTCCATCTGTAATCATTAAGCAGAATATGAGTGTTTTCCTTAGTGCCTTACAAAATAAAGGAGGGATGTTTTCATCCATGTTACCAGTAAGAATAAATGAAGAGATGATCAGAGCCACCAGCTTTTGAGAACACCTACAGCAAGCATGCTGGGAAGACAGAAAACCTGTCACAAAGTCTCATGTAAGAGAGACAAGCCTTGCTTAATCAAAGCTGACAAAAAATCAAGACTTTTCAAGGCAATACCTGCAGTAAGAGATAAGTATTCAGACACTGTCAGTCTCTGCAAACATCTCTTGGTGCCACCAGGTAAAAAAAAGTTCCTCATCAGTAATACGTGATTTTCATCCACTGTATATGTCAGCAAACAAGACTTTCTCAAAACTTGGCTGCAGAAGTAGTGAACTATCCAGAGCTTTGGCTTCACAGTACCATCTCCAGGAAAAGCCTCATGAAGGAGGGCACCCAGGGAGAAAGAAGGTTAGGAAGAGGTGAGATACCAGAGCAGAGTTTAGTAACACAGACAAGGTCAAATTTTATCCTTTCTTCTGAAAGTAAATCTGAATTTCTGAATGTTCATCCCAATAGATTTTGGTAGCACTGCAAAAAACCTAACCATAAAAAAATCTGTCCACGGTTTTGAATTATTTTGAAGACAAAGGCAAGCCTTGGTGTCTAGAGAGGAAACAGGCAACTCCTCTAAAGACTGAACACATTAAATATAAGCGTGGTAGGCTGTTTGGGGCAGAGGTAAAATGATCACTAGAAACTTTTACTCTTTTTGGTCAACTTGCTTCCAGAGACACATCCTAAGTGTTTTGGTGCTCCCCACTGCTGGGTTAGAAGAAACAGAATGCCAGTTTTGGCATAATTAAGTATATGTACTGTTCAAACTGCTTAATTTTAAATACTCTATTTAATTACTGTTTCATTTGCCACATGATGGGTAATAACAGGAGAGGGTTCCATTGTTTTTAAAAACAAATAAATGGATGAAAATAAATATCCCTTTTGGCTATGAAAAGAGCAGTTATAAATGCAATGAGGTTTTAGCTCTGTGCTTCCAGACTCGGCACTTAGTCCTTTCTCCAAACTTTTATGTAGCCACAAAAGTACTACATTAGCCAAGCGGTTTGTTGGACACCACATCTTTTTGTTAATGACATGGTGGGAATAGTGTCTTTAATGGTGATTTAACACATCTGTAGGCTCGCCCAGTATAAATACATTCTCAGAGAATTGTTGAGTTTTCCAAAAGACAGATTTCTCAGCAATATAACATAAGAAAATAGCTTGTATTTCTTCTGCTATTTAATTACTGTCTTGTTTTCCAGAAAAATTGTCTGTCTGCTATCTTCTACTGCCTTGGGTCTCACATATAGGATTGTCTTGCTGACAACATATTTTGGCAACTGCTACTGGAAAAAAAGTTCAAATCTGTTTTGTATTTTGTCTTTGCAAAGAAACCAAAACTAGTTCTTCTCCAGTCTTTATGTCCATAGTTAATCCTGCAAAATTGGATAGTACAATGAAGGTATCTGTGTCCAGGTGAATATTGGCTACCTGTACCCGAGAGTGATAATACCCCCCTCACTGGGCTTCTCAAATTCCTTTTGGTTTTGATAGCTCGCTGACCAAGTTCTCAAAGAGATCTTGATTTTTGAAAAAGAGAGTTGATAGACTTTTAGCACATCAAAGTGCAAAACCACCTGATGTTTTTTATACTTCTTCTGAGGCATTACTCCCTTTCTTTCAAAGTAGTTACTTCTCAAAAGGAAATTAAAGATAGTATAATGTGCAATTTGTGTGATTCACAAATTCACATTTTGTAATTATTTCTACAGAGGCCTGAGATGCTGGATATATGGATGTGTTGAGGAGCGTTCAGTTAATTTCTTTCCTAATATTCAGATGTGACGTCTCTCATATCATATGTTGCTTGGGGAAGAGGCATTTTGGTGGCCATCCTTTGAGAAAACAGATCTCTTTTGAGTTTATGAGCTGGAATGGGAAAGCTGGTCATTTTTTTGCACACACTTACAGCCCAGCTGATTGGGATTCTGCAATGCACAGTCTCTGTTTATGCTGTAATTTTAGACCCAGCAGAAAGATTTAACACTTGTTCCCTATTTTTTTTTTTACATTGATTACTGTGAATAGTGACACAACACTTAACCCTTGAATAACAATGACCAATGCATTTGGCATTTTTTTCTTCCTTAGATATTTTACCGTGCCTTTTTAACTTCCGAAAGTTATTTGTGCCATTTACTCCTCCAGGTCAGATGTCTGTATGCCTTCATGTTCTGAAAACAATATATGATCAAAGCAATTTCAGAAATTGTACAGAAATTTATTATATACTTGCTTTTTAGCACTGATTTCTAAATACAACTTAGAAATATAAACTAGAATAAATACTTATAAACAGCAATGCCTCTGCTAATGTGAAGTATTGTTCCGTGACTGCCTGCCCAAGAGGAGATCTATAGACTCATAAACAAGGTCTACTTGTGGGCTAGATATTTTTTCTACCTTACCCACCTTTTTCTATAGAGAAAGTTGTGCCCACATGCACAACAATAGGTTGGGGAAATGTTATTTCCATTCCTCGGGGAAGGAAAATCTTACAGTATGAAGCATATATCCATAATTTTTGCCATACAGCAGTTCCTAGCATTGAAGTCTTCATTGCTAGACTGTATCCTTTGCTGGTCTTTGACTTGATCTAACACTGTCTGTACATGGCTTTCTAAGCCATTAAACAACTCCAAGTCCCACCTTTTGCTGTCTGCATTCATAAACTTGCACCTCTATCCCATGCTGTATGCAGTATCAGAAACGTGCATGTAGACTTGCAGCAGAATGCTGTAGTTTGTTCCCTGGAGTCTCATAAGCTGCCTCTGTTTCAGGAGTGTACCTTCCAAATGGGATTGCAGGGTCTGTGATCCACAATCTTGCCCTCAGCTGGCTTCTAGACTTCTCCCCACCCCCAGCAGAGAGCTTGTTGAAGCCACAGGCTGTCAGGCTCAATTATTTTCACAACATCTTAATAGGACTTGCAGTTTTCCTGAAAAAAAAAAAAAAAAAACCCAACACACCACTAACAAAAAAATGCCACTAGGGTCAATTGTCCTTTCTTTAAAATTGGTTTTATGGAATTCATCTCTCCCTGGGAGATTTGAGGCACTCCTGGAATTACTGCATAATCAACTCATGTCTTCTCTGGGGACTACACTACTATGAAATCAAATAATGTTGTAATCTCGATGTGAAAACCAACTTCAGTCAGCACCTTTGATCTCAAAGGTTTGAAAGTGTCACTGAAAGAATTACTTTGAGCCTGATAGTCTTCCAATCAAATTGCAGCAAGTATTGACTATGATCTCTCCCAAACCTGCAACCCAAGCAAGAAAGGGTCTGGGCAGGTCTTAATGAGAGGCTGCCAAAAAAAGACTCACAGGACATGAGAGAGGTATTTTAGGAACTATTCCTTTCCTCAAGGGTTTTCCATAGTTGTAGCACTGCAGTGTGGTTTAGTAAGTGCAGAGCTAAAGGGATTACTGGTTGCACTGCTGAATGTAACTATGGTCCAGATCCTTTGTGCCCTACAGCTGTCCTGTGGCCTTATTTAGAGAAGCTAACTGGCAACTTTTCACGCAAAACAAGACTTTCTGTGTGAAATGGGCTTTCACTGGAAAGGCATCATTCTTGTTTCCATGTTTTTTGAAAACAAGTCTTACAGAAAAACAAGATAGGGGAAAATGCACTTTTTCATTGCTTTGGTCAGTCTTTTCTGTTTTCAGTTTCATTTTTCATTGATAGCAAAGAAGGCTGTTTTCACTGGCATTTTTAAAGATGGAAAAAAAATAATTGGTCTTTTTCAACTGCTTATATATGAAAGTCCTGTAAACTCTAATCCTGCAACTGAGGCTATTAACCCATAGTTTTCTACCCTAGCAAAGCTGTTTTGAAATCAATGGAGCAGAGCAAGATTGGCAGCAAGAATGATTATAAGATCAGTGACCAATTAGGCAAAAAGACAGCTCAAGACTGTTATGAGTGGAAACTAAAGCATTGTCTTCTTAGGTAACAGAGATAAATCACCGAAAACAATTCCACATGGCTTTGTAGAAAGGCACCAAATATGAGTCCTAACATATTCTAGTAGAACTGCTGGGGGGAAAAAAATCTTTTTTACTATGTTTTGTAGTAGTTTTGTAAATAATTATATCTAGAGAACAGAAATACACCACAGCTTTTTGTACTCAAGTTAATAGTGGGGTGAGAAAAATATTTGGTTTTCATCTCTACCAGTTTTACTGCATGCTGTAATTGCATCTTGTGCTATACCAAGGGACACATGCAGCCTGCCTTGCCAGCTCGCTTCCACTGAAGTTATGGGAAGGTTTATTTGATTATCATGCTAGACATAGGAGAACATTTTCATACAATGCCTGTGTTTCAGCCACTTCCTTTTAAGTATTCCTTTGCAAGTGGTTAATGATAATGGTAATTTGATGATTTCTTTATTATTATACTTGCCTGTGGAAAGAAAGGCTAGGCAGTCATGCAATTCATCTATGTTCTTTTTCTCTCCAAAATTTCTGGACTTTTTTGACCCCTCTTAAGCAAATCTGACACATGGCAAAACTTTTCAAGCTTTTAATTTTCTACAGAGTCTCTGGAAGGAGGCAACTGAAATGCATAAATGCAGATTATTTGGGGAGGAACGGACACTTTGCCAGTCACCAGGGACATTGCACAGGAGGGACCCACTAAGAGCAACGTGGATATATTAAAAGTCCCAGTTACAACTTGTGTTTTCTTGAGTAACAAAGCCAGACTGCTCTTGGATGCAGAAACAGGCTTTGGTAACTTCATGCCCACACACATTAGCATATAATCCACAGGAAACTGTGCTGCAGTGAGTTTTGGGGTTCTTTTGGGTTACAGTTGAAAAAGTAAATACTTTCCATGCACAGAGAAAAAGAAAAAAAGAAAGGTCAAGTTATGACACTTAGAAAGTGATCAGTAATTCATTAATGGAGCTCTAAGTGTTATTAGCTCTGAAGAAGTCGTGATCTACTCACAGATTGTCTGCAAGTACAAAGAGATGAAAAACACCAGATAATGTATCTGTTGTATGGGAATCACTTTGTTCTAGCCATTATTTTTTGCTATATAATTTCTTTCTCTATAATTTACTTTCCCTTTCATATTGTTTCTTTAAGATCATTTCATATTTGTCTTTTATTTCCTCATTTAATTATCTGCATAAAAAGAATAAAATACTGAAATGTTTAAACAACTCATTAAAACCTACTTGTAATCCTCTGTCTGGGACAAAGACTGCTGCTGTGTTCAACAGTTCAGAATTCTCTAGCTTTATCAATCTTCTAAAAATCTTGTAAATCACTACTGTGGGCTGTCTCCAGTTTCTTGTAAATCAAGTAAATTGCAAACTGGATCTCTCAAGGAGATTGTCCAGGCACTTTAACTGTCTGTACAGATTCTGTCTTCATCCACTCCTGTGGCACAAAGCCTTTACTCCATAATCACTACTACACACACAGCCTGGAGTACCACTGAATTATTGGAAGGTGAGAGTGAGGCTTTCAAAGACAGGATTTTCATGCTTATAAATTTTATTGGTGTCATCTTGTTCACAAGATATATGTAGGTCTCCTACACTATCTGTGACATCCGTATCCTGCCTTATAATCACACTGTGCCACAACCATCACAATGATTAAAGAGATTACTTTTTTTCCTTGTGTGGCGAGATTAGGGAAGTTCAGTTAAATGGGAGAAGAGCGATGAAGGAGTACAGTTCTATATCATGATCAGTTCAAGGAGGAGGCCTTTAGAGGAACCCTCCCTATGCCTCTAGGACTCAAGGAGCAGCATTTTCAAGTTATAAAGGGCCTCCCACCCCATTTCTGGGAGAGCTTAGAACTGGGTCCTGCTTTTGGAGCAGAAAAAAAGCCTGTATTAAGACTGCAAAATGTGCCAGACAGACTAGACCTGGCCACAAGGTGATGAGGGATGAATTTGTTGTGGCACTGGGAGGGGCCCACAGTGGGATAGGGAATCTGCCCCAATGGGAGGCTCCAGGAGAATGCACCTCTCTCCATTCCCTTGCACCTATCACCCACCTTCCATCTAAGTGATGTCATAATTTTGCTGCTGAGACTTCCAGCATTCTTTTTGCTGTTCCTATTTCTACCCACCCTTCTGTCCCTACACTGATTCTCCTCTTCACTGTGTCCATTTGACTTCAGACAGTGGTTTGGATTGCATCATTTGATTATACCAATTCTCCATTGTTGTTGGAGTAGAGACAATAATAGCTTCCATGTATTTTCTACCTATAATTATTAAAATGGGGTCTGGGACTGACACTGACTTTATAAATAAGAGTGGAGGGGTGTGAAGGGGCACAGCTGCAGTGCCAGAACTGGGTCTTATGGAAGTCCCAGTGACCTCCAATGAGACCATGTTTCTGTTGCTTCCCTTCTTCTGAAAGTGGGACTTGAAGACACAGATTACTGTGAGTCCCCTGGTCTTCTGCCCCCCAAAAACTGTTAGTGAGGATAAGCTTTTACTCAAAAATCACTCAGCTTAAGTTTTGTACATGCCATAGCTTACAGACCCAAAATGGATCACTACAATATTTGTGGTTTGATTGGAAAGGAAAATGAGGAGAGTATTTGTGATAGTCCCTTTCTAACTTCAAGGTTACCAGAACATCAAAGAGGTGTCTTGAAGCTCAGAGAGGAAATCCTAGAGATGTCAACGTGTCCTTAATGCGTCCTGGTTTTCCTAGGCACAGTACATCTCCCATTAATGTGTAGCTGATGGAACAGATGGGCTGCAATGCTTGAGCAGGGACATGGGTTACAGGGAAGCTACAAGAGTTTGATTTCTGTTTAAAATTGTTGGCATTGTCTTAATGCTACCTCTTAGCTCTCTTGTTTTAAAGGGCAGTGACTCTTTTTAATAATGCCACATCCTAAACTGCTAGACAAAAGGCACCCACTACTCTGTGGTCTTGGAAAACACTGTAGCCCTCGTAAATAGAGACACAATGAGCCATCAGCTTGTTTGTTTGGGTTTTTTTCGAAAGTTCACAGCAGATAAGGATATCTGAAATGACAAAACGTAGTGACCTACTTTTTAGTATTCCTGCCTCAGTTTTCTCTTCTATAGACCTGGACTGGTAACAGCTTCCTGCCTACCAGGGATGATGCAAAGATTAATTATACACTTGCCAGATTATGAGATTATGAGATTTTTATTCTATGTAGTACAGTTTAAGTCATAATGCCTCTGGGAAGAGTTTAAGTGGCTCCCTACCTACCACCTTATGCTTGCATTCATTTTTAGGGTAGATCATCTTTATCATCTCACCCTTATCCCTAATGTTACCAGGCAGATTACAGCTCTGGTTTTCAAAAGCAACTTTCTGAGTTCTGTTACTAGCTAGAGAAGAGATAAAGAATTTGACAGGGAAGAGAGGGACCCTTCTCTACTTCCCGTCCATCCTTTTTTTCCCAGTTTCCCAGGCAGTTTTTCTGCCCAAACTCTATTACATCCCCTGTGTAAAAAGGGTAGGCTGCATTTTGAATGCTTCTGCTAATGAGGATAGCAGAAATACTTAAAGATGCCCCCAGAGCCATGGAAACAGAATCTGAGCAGCAGCTGTTCCTGAAGGCTCAGCACTCTCCCTTTCCTGCTGGTGGAAAACTCGGGAGCAGTTTCCTATGACCGTGTGTCTGCTGGTAGCAGGCAAGTTTCTCTCTCATCACCAGAAATGTTTCGGCAAAATTCCCTTTGAATTTGAAGGAAGGTGTTTTAATGTGTGCTTTTAGTCTTGGCAGTGAGGCCGAGTTTGGACTCTTGTGATGATTTCCAGACGTTCAAAGGCATTGCCCAGTAGAGGGAGCAAAGGGAGCACTGTGGACACTACACTTGCAGAGGCTCGCAGAAAGGCTTCCCCAGTACAGGCAATCCTTAAATGCTTCTCCCCAGTCCCACGGGTGGGTCAGCGTGGGTTATTGTACCACTGAGCCATGCAGAAACAATGCCCAGGAAAAAAAACGGCCTTTGGATAGCCAGGTCCTGCCACTGAAGCCAGACAGACAGAGCATCAGCTGCTGGTGCCCAGGGTTTAAAAATATTTTCTGAATACTTTCTTCTTTAAATCCTATATAATAATTTATTTAAATAATATATAACAATTCTAATCCATTATTTCAATTAATTATAAGGCAATTAATATGTAGCAATTAATACTATATAATTATTAATATAATCATTAATACATATAGGATTTAGTGATAATTACCCCTTGACAAATTTGGAGTTGATTCCCAAGAACAGCATCCGATTTGTCCTCAATAGCAAGCAGTGTGCAGGGCTTCACGAGCAGCTAGAGCATGCTTAGTTCTGCTGCTAAGCACCATTTCCACTCTGCTGCATTTAGGCCTGTGTATTTGCCCAGGGATGTGCTGTAGCAAGGTCCCAGTGGAGCTGGCAGCTGAAAGCTTTTCTGCTTGGAGGTTGGGCTGGCTCACTTGAGGTCGGATCCACACTGATAGCCTGCCCTGCTCAGGATGAAATAGACAAGCACAAACTGCAGTAGAAGAAAAGATCTCAGTGTCAGAAGACAACATATCAGTTTTCTGATTACAATTAGTGCTCACCTGCCTTTCACCAGCTTAGTCCATGTAGTGCTTATTCTCTAATTAGTTTCTAAAAGGTTACAAAAGCCACTAGATACATATTCAGAATATTGTTTCTTGAATTTACTAAATAGGAGAACAAAAGATAAGATCAAATTTTTCTGTAGAGCAGTCTGGCCATGGCAACACAAATCCCCTCCTTCCACAGCTCTGCCAAAACCATTAGTGCTATTGTATCTAGGTAAATGTCTAACTTCAACATGATTTTTTTGCCTTTTTTTTTTTTTTTGAGACTTTTGACTAAACAAAGACCAGCTTCTCACTCAAAAGTGTATGTCACAGTAAAGTGAAAAACTATAACACACCTTACTCAAAGGTATTGAATGAGCCAGTATTTTTTGCTTCTGCATAATTTTCATGGCTTTAATTTAAAAAAATATAAAATAACTGTAAAGAAAATCCATGGCAAAATTATAGACTTTCATTTATTTGGACCAGCAAGGAAGGAATAGATTTTTTAAAAGATTTTCAGAGTCTCTCTGTGTGCCAAA
This sequence comes from Climacteris rufus, assembly GCA_013398175.1. Classification (NCBI taxonomy): domain Eukaryota; kingdom Metazoa; phylum Chordata; class Aves; order Passeriformes; family Climacteridae; genus Climacteris; species Climacteris rufus. Next base: position 325,794 of record VZRZ01006688.1, on the reverse strand, counting down.
AAAAATAAAAATAGAAAAGATGCAATTAAAAATCCCACTCATAACAAATACTAAACAAAACTTTAAAACTTACCATTAGGTTAAGGTCCATTTGGATTAGTTTCCACGGAACAGGCTCTGCTCTGACTTGCTCCTCTCTAATTTCAGAGTTACCTGTTTGTTACAAATTTGTTTTATTTCAGCCTAAATACAAATACAAGGTGAAAAGCAGTGGGCCAGAATAATTAACAGAAGAGCATCTAGGGAAGCTAGGCTATGTTTCTATTTGTGTCCAACAACAATAATTCAGGACCATTTCATACGAGAGGCATGTGTATAAACGAGTTACACAGGCTGAATCAACTTTTGAAATCAATAGGAACAGAGCATAGAAAAAAATCCATGCTATTTCAATTCCAACAATTACTGGAGAGCTAACCAGCCTCTGAGAAAAATGTTATCAGGATTGACACGTTTCCAAAGTGTATTCTGATTTTAGCTAAGTCTTATCTTCTGACAGAGAAATGTTTTGTTGGATATGTTCCAGCTTGTTCTTCATGTTATTAGCTTTTTAATTCTTGCTTTTCTTAATACAACGATTTGTGTGTGTGTGTGTGTGTGCTGTGGTAATTGGAACAGAAGTTAGAGCGTGCTATTCTTCTGGCAGTCGTATTCCCTTCAGTGGCTTTCTTTTAAGTAACAAGACATCGCAGCAGTGAGAGCTAAAAGGCTACACATAGGCACCTCAGGTGGCTGTGATGATTGAGTGGTGGCTAACAACGGGTAGCTTATTGTGACGGCTCGGCTGCCACATCGCGCTGAGGCTGAAAGCGAATACTCGTGTGCATTTAGAATTCCCTAAAGATGTATTCTGTTGGACCCATAAGGGATCGCTTTGGCTCTTACAAAAGTATCTGGCAGAGAATACCTTTGTTTCCATGAATGGGAATGGGTCTGATTTTTGGTTTTCCTTCTCTCCTTGTGCTTTTAGTTGCAGTGGTTTCAAGTCTAAGTTGTCACAAGTGTGATATTGGGTGAGGCATTTGTACAAGCACCCTTGACTTCTTCAGCTGTGGTGTTTTACATGTTTAAAAGCTCCGTGGAGCTTCCACATAGAAACTGAACAGTTGTTAATTGCAGTCTGAGATGTAAAAATAAATTTTAAAAAAATCATTATAGCAATCAGAGCACCAGCCACTAGCTCAGCCCAGAGTCTGAAGATGTGTGATGATCCTTCAGAAACTTTTCTTCATCCATGGCACATGCGTAAGTTATTATTCAGGGCACATCACATTACATGCACACGTGAGCCCTATCCTTAACATTTACAGGAGCTGGACATTTCTCCCATGCTGTGTTTTGCTGCCATGGGGTTCCAGTTGTGTCTGGTACCACAGATGCAGTAGATGAAAGCCAGTTTTGCAACAGAGAGTTTTGCTACATGCAAAACACAAGCTAGAAAGCTAATTAAGCACCATCAGGCTCCCCACTCACTTAGGAGATGTTGGGCCTTTAGCAGAAATAAGCAATGTTGCATAGAGTGTAATGGCAGATATTTGCTATCTGTACAATTAGAAAACCTTTGGGATCATGAAAACAGCTTTGTGGAAATGCAATTACAAGCCTTGGTTTTTTGCAATGCGACTGCTGGGTCCTTCCTGCCGTACTAACACATAATACAAACACATGTGCTGAAATGAAACAAAGGCCACAATTGAAAATAAAACATGTGGAGCTACTTAGTGCTGAGAACTGGTTCCTAGAACCTATGTACTAAGCACTGGAAACAGCTTGAATCTTCTAAATAAAAAAATAAATTAAAAAAAAAAAAAAGAAAAAAGAAAGGAAAAAACCCAAACAAACAACAAACCCAAACTAAATAACAATAACCAAAAAAACACCACCCATCTACCCAACAACACACGAAAGACAAATCAAAAAGCAAACAAACACCCACTCCCAAAATGTAAAAGAAGCCACTGGCATAGGAAAAAAGTAAATCTTATAATTTAGGTTTTGCCTGACTCTGAGGTGTTATGCAAATTTTTTGCATAAGGTCAGAAAGAAGTAAGGAAATTACAGGTAGCAGGAGGAAAGCAATGCAGTCAAGGGGAAAAGATGTAAAGCTCAGTCTCCTTATGTATGCCTTTTGGAATCACAGGAGCTGTCTCAGACACGTGTGCATGGACACACTACCCTTTGTAGTGGCAGAGGTAGAGGAGAGGCTGGGAAGAAAGCATTGCAACGGCTCCTCTGCACATTCACCTCTCTCAGGGAAAATCCCTCAGTCTTGGTGCCCCCCTCCCGAGGTAAACAGCTCCTGCAGCACTGCTGGGACCAAAGCTCACATCCCCTTTCTCTGTGAGCTGAGACAATTCTTCCTTGTTAAGCACAAAAGGGTTCAAAGCCATGATTTCAAGCTTGACCGTGACCCGCTATGAAAACAGGTCAGGCAATTAACTCATCATGAAAAACATTCTTCCCTGTCCATCTTATCTCATTCTAAATCTATTTCAACTTTATGGGCGGATTAGATACCAACACGCCTTGTGTTGATTCTTTGTGTCATGGACTCAATGAATCCTTCATTTTCCCCCTTTCCACTTCATCCAAGCTCCATAAAATGCCCAGGAAGCATTACTTTAACAGTGTGATGACAGTTTAATTAGATCAAGACTGCAGTGGAAGGGGGAGTATCAGGATTGGAGGCAGCTGTGGGTTAGAGTCAGGATGTTTGCAGCTCAGCCTTCTTCCAGCCCACCTAAGAAAGGGCAGCTTGGGGGCAGCTGCTGATACTTGCATCTGGTTTTCCCCTCTGGTACTGTGTCCTATCCAAGGGCCAGTGGCCAATCTGTAAGATAGGGTTACAGTATCTGTTGGGTTTTTTGCTTTTATTTCCATTTCTGAAGATAATGATACCAAAGGTTGTGTTCAGCATTATCTGAATGGGCAGCAAAGAATAATAATGCAGGTACATGACATTCACAATCCTAGTCTCACGAAAATTCATGGCAATACTCATGCTGACTCAAAGAAAGGCAAGTTTTCACCTTCAGCTTCCTAGGAAAAAAAAGTAGGAAGTCTTAAACTAGGAGGGCTCGAAAAGAAGATTTATTCTGGGTTGAACAAAGTGTCTTTCCCCACGAAGTCCATGGTTATTTAACTTGGAGTTGCAGCCTTTCCTGTAAGAGAAACACATTGTAGCTGTTTTACAGCTCTGTGGAGTATGATGGAGAGAAATGGGGCTAGTTGCTATAAGTAATATCAGGGAGTAAAGTTTATGTACTTTGACTCCACTTTTCCACATATCTCAGATTTTAGTATGTGTTTTTCAGCACTGATTTGTGCATGAAAATGCAATTGTTTCAGTGTGCACACTCAGAATTCCCAAATGGGGGGACATTTTACTTATCTTTTCACAACAACTTTTTAACAAAGGCTAGTTTTCAGCTGGCAATCTACTTTAATAAAACATATATATGATTATCTTATGCTCTATTCACTCTTTCCTATCATTTCTTTCAATGCATTTGTTTTGCAGTATTCTTCATTCTTTTGTATTTTTTTCTAATATACTGATATATGCACCTATAAAGGTTTTTTTAAAGAGTTTGAATGTGGAGCAAAATCACTGAGATAATAACACCTTTTTGTGTCATGTCACCATCTGCTGCATCATCTCTGCAACGCAAATAATCCTCATTGCTGTGTACTATCTTGCTCTAACACTTGCATTATCCAGGAAATATAGTACAGCAAAACTCTTTCTTACCTTCAGTATTTCCAATCTTCTATATTTAGGCTTCCTTTTACCTTAGTGTCATGTGCCTGACCTTTAATGCAATGATTCTCAGTGTACCAGCAGCAAGCAGAGAAGTGCCATGCATCCTATATTCCAGATGGACAACTAAGACTTGCCTAAGGTCATGCTGGACTGCTTGTGGAAGATTAAGGACTTAACTCCAAGTTTTTCACATACCAGAGAACTACCTCCAGCACCAGACCCATCAGACACTTCAATTTGCTGCTGTCCAGGCCCTGCCTGACACACTGCCTGTTTCCAGGACATCTCCTGGAAAACGCACAGCTTGATAGCTGGGTCCCCCCTACCCTCCTCACTAAACATATTAACCATTTTAAAAGTCAGGCAGCACAAGAAATCCAGACTATTTGTGATGCAAGTTGGAGATTTTTTCCAACTGGGACCTGCTGGATTTTCATGTATTAATTGGGTTTATGTGGCACGATTTTGGTAGCAGGTGAGATGCAGGGGTGATTTCTGTGAGAAGATGTCAGGAGCTGTCCCCATGTCAGAAAATTCCAGATACTTCCAAGAAGGCCCCAGTGGTGGCCAAACCTGAGCCCATCAGTGACCCTGGAGAAATTAATTTTGCCAGAATCTCTTACACCCATGACAGTGATTGCCAAATGATCTCCCCGTCCTTAACTCAACCCATGAGCTTTTTGTCATACTGTCTGACTGAGGAAGAGGAGTGATGGAGCAGTTGGATAGGTACCTGGAAGCCAGCAAAGGTGAACCCACGACAATATAATTATCATTGTAACCTGTCTTGATGAAAGCATCAACATTACTCCATAGAGGTGCTATGGATATCTAGGCCAACACATGTTCTTTCCTTTGCAAAGATAAAGTTAATTGAATTAACTCTTGTATGCCACATTAATACTGCTAGAACTGAAAGGAGGATATGGCCTGTTGAGCTTGTGTGATTTGTGTCTTAATGTGGGGCTGTTTTGTCTTCATGTGGAGATCTTTTTTTTATAATGTTTTCTAGCAAAAGTCGTTTTTCTTTAACAGCATCTAGTTTTTAAAAATCCAATAAACAAGGCAGAAAGCAAAGAATTAAACTATGCTACTTATATGAGTGCACTGAAGATACTGAACATCAAGTAGTTTGCCTTTGTCACCTCTCTGCCACTGCAAGTCACCCAAATAAGGTTTCCTGTAACTGAGCTAATGATAAATCTGCAACTCTGAAAGAACAGCTTTCTATCTTTAGGCTTCAGCTATGCTTTCCTTTTGTGTGTATAGCCTATTTATGGAATGCTGCTGTTGAACTTGAATGCAAACCAGAAAAGCGTTCCTGCCTAAATTGTCTATAAATACCTTCCAGAGGAGCTTAGGGGGTTTTACTGTCCATGTTTTCGTGAAGTCCTCACTGTGCTGCTTTGCTCAAGTATTTGTTTATTCCTCATTCAACATCCATTGCTGGTCTTCAAAAAGTGACCTCCTAAAATGTATACCCCACCGCTGTATGAAGCTGCTATTTTTATATAACCCTGCGAACAATGTTGCTGTATGGCCCTCATAAAGTACCAATATACAGAAACCTGCATGTGAAAATTATCATCTTGGATACACCAAGGTGCAGGTAAACATACAGATTCTTTAGGAAATGAACAAAGGAAAGGATTTTAGCAGAAATAATTCTGCAATCTACCATTTGAGATTAGACTGTTTACTCATTCCGTATGCCCATCTCTAACAGAGGTCAGCATAAGATGCAAATGATGACAATAGAAGAAAATGCAGAGCAGAAATGTTAAAGGATAATTTGCATCTAGGAAAATTTTCCTCGTTAATTAGGCACAGATTCATGCCCTGAGGTAGAAAGCTTTCAAGTATGTTTCAAATCCTGAGCTTTGGGTTTGTCTTAGGTTTGGATTGGTTTGTTGGTTTTTTTTTGGTTTGGCATCCTCTGTAATAATCTCAGCCTCTTCTTGCTGGGGTTATCACCTGGCAACCAGTGGTATAGGCTGGTCACTCAACAAACATGTAGTTCCGTTAAAGAGGTTTGATTTACCCTTTTTTTCTGACATTTTGAATCTCATTGGATCTTGAGCTGGAGGTAGGAAGGAGTGCACCCCTCTATAAAATTAAGAATTTTTACTTCCCAATGCATCCTTCCCTATGGCTGGAAGCAGAGACGGACAAGGACAGTAACAAGGTATCCTGCACTGTTCAACCCAAGTTGCATAGAACTTTATAATTGCTCTTTTCTCCTCCTTGTGATTAGGTTTTATAATGTTAGTGAACACTCCTGTATCTTATGATGGAGTTGTGGTCATTTTTCGGTACACTGCCCTCACCAGCCTCCAGCAACCCTGAAGGTGTCAGATCTCTTGCAACCCCCCTTTGGGCACCCAGGACTGGAAGGACTGTCCACATGACAGCTTAGCAGCCACATTCCAGAGTATATTATTCCAGTCATGGTGCATATGCACAGATATTGGCTTTGGAAAATGCACATGAAAATGTAAAATTATATTTACACCCATGCAAATGTATGTGCTTTTCCAACACGCTTTGGAAAAATGGAAAAGCAAACTCTAAATAGGCCAAAAGCAAAACAAATTTGCTTTTGAGTTCAAAAAAAAAAAATTCAAGAGATGAAAACTGCAGCCTATACTGAGCCTCATTTGACACTGGAAATATGAACTTTGGCCACAGTTTTGACAGCAGTAGTGTAGCATAGTTAAATTTGCTTGGGTAACCAAACAGAAGATTTCTAAACTTCAGTAGAAAATTTCAAGCTAAACATATTAAATCTAACTTTAGATTGTCAACTAACAGCCTTATTCACACAGTTCACTATTTTAATCTATTGTAAGTCAGTCAGTTGTAAACCACAGAGTTAATACACATCCTTTCTGCAGGAATTTATGGCATTTTGACATTGCCGGGAGGATTACACCTAAAAATAAGAAATACTTTGCAAAACAAAATTTAGAGCTACTTGAGTGTATAATAAGTTGAGATTTTGTTTTGGTAATGTGATGTGTGTATCAATTGTTACTTTTACATTTGTTTAATGTTTCATAATGTAAAATAATTTTCAAGAAAGTCTCCAATTCGGTGAAGTTGAAGTGAAACAGGAATTTGTCAAACTAGACTGGTGCTTGGATTTATGCATCTTAAAGCAAAGCCTGAATAATCAGAAATCAGACCCAAAAATTAAATGCTGGCTTTATAAAAAATGAATGGAGAATATGCAATTCAGAAAACAATTCACCCAGTTTTACAAGAACAAAAATATTCACTTATAAAATTGTGCAAGAAGCCAAGCAGGCTGACATCACCATCTCTTGGGTAATATTACACTACAGGTTTGTCTGGTTTGGTTTTTGGGTTTTATTTTTCTCCTTGCCCTATACAGCTCGAGACCTGCAAATGCTCTGTGAATACTCTTGTTGATGTGGCACTCAAGTCTTTGAGGCTGTAAGTGGGTGGGAAGAGTGAGAGAGTGTGTAATAGGCCCTCTGATAAAGATAAATCCCAAGTACAAATCAAAAGCCTAGAAGACTTTTGCGCAGCATTTAAGCAAAAGACAGAGTCTTCTGGTTGGCAGTGGAAGATGACCGAAGCTTTATTAATCCTCCCCCAAAAGTGACAATTTATGGTAATGAAATAAACTATTGTATTTCTTCTTGTGTATGTCTAGAACTCATCATGCTTGAATTTTGGAGTAGGCTTCAGGACTGGAGGACAAAGAAAGCAGCAATAATAGATAGACATGAAAGGGCGGGATAAAATCGGAGTACTCAAAATAACATTGCTCTCCAATGATGTCAGGGCCCTAACTCTTTAGCTGCTTTCTGTTGTGATTTAAATTAGCAGCAGAAGTCAGTTTGTCCTTTAGATTCAAGGAGCATGGCCAGTGCCCTCAGGACCGAGTACAGGTTGAGTGCTGAAATGCTTAGATAAATGCTTAGATACTCAGGTTGCCAGCTCAAGAACAAGGAAATAAAATTCTGTCTCAAAATGCATCTCTCAGGCATTTTGTTGCAACAAACTTGCTTGTTTGTCTGAATTGCTTTGTGTCTAAATAGGAGGGAGGATAAAACCTTTCAGCAAAGGTGTGGAGAAATGTATCAGGAACATTTCCCTGCTTTCAGAGCAGAGAGAAACCAAAGCCAAATGTGAACCATAGTCCCACACATCTGTGCATTCTTCTTGCCCTTTGGTCCAGGCTTGCTTTTCAAAGAGTTAGGGATGGTTCATTCAGCTGCTAACACTCTGTGCTGAAGTTGGCCACAGTGTGCAGATATTAATTCAACAGCTTGGTTTCTGCAATTCAATATACAATTGAATGTGCATAATCTGAGCAGTACAATTGATTTAACATCAGTGTGGGAACTTAAGCTTTCAGATTTCATGAATTATGTGTGTTTAAATCTTGAACTTTAATGTTGTACTAATGTAGGCATTTGCATTTAAAGACACATCAGCTAAACTGAACAGGCCTGCCACCTCCTAAACTCTTACAAGTTTCAGCTCTGTGAAAACCTCTTGCTGGAAATATGAACAGTTGGTAGACTGCCTGACTGAAATGCCGTAGTCTTCATCAGAAACACAGCATCAACAAGATCTCATGAATCTTTTGACATGGTTTTATGACCATTGTCTGAATTTATTATGCCCCTTGTATCTAGAGTCTAATAAAAAATAAAGCCAAATTATTTAGTATTCAGATTCTAAGATAACTATAGAAAGATGCATGACAGAATCACCAAAGAGATGAGATTAACATAATATCTATACCAGATTTCTTAAATGTTTGTGAATTTTTAAATACATCAACCAATTATGCAGACAGATCCAAAAGAAGACGCCAGAAATATCCAAAATAGTCTTGCTCTGACAAAAGCACTAAGGAGCACATTTCCCAAGGTACTTTGGTAACCAGCTCCTGGTGAATTCAGAAGGAATGTCCAAGCTGGTTGAGGATGTGGGAACAAGTTCCTGTAACCATTAGCATGGGCATATATTCTGACCTCTAGGGAAGCACTGAAACAGTGGAATAACTTACTGTTCCATTCAGTGTATTTAAGTCTGCTATTTCTGAATTTCAAGAGATTTAAAAATATTTAGTTGAAAGAAAGAATAATCATTTTAATAATATATAAACATGATTTACTAAATAGTTGTAATTATTTTTGAAAAAAAAAATTAGTTCAGCACATGGATAGGAATTCTGCTTCCCCTCAAATTTTTTTACTAAAACTTTATGGCTTTATCTCAAGCTTCTACAGTCTTTTCTTTAGAAAGTCAATATCAATAATTTCTTATTTTTAGAAAAAAGAATTTTCAGAATTTCCCATTTTTTAAACTGAATTAGATTTCTTTTTTTAAATTACTTTGCATTCAGCTAAAATTTAAAAACTCTTTTCCACATGAAAGTAGCTTTCAAAGATCAAAAATATATTGACTCTAGTTCTAAATTTTTGACAATCTTTTATTAAAAGCTCTCTTATTGCATGCATAAATTAGTTGGTTTTTAGCCTCATAACCACCTGGAACATCCAAGTCTTTCACAACAGAGAGGAGATAAAAAGGTGTAATATGGAAAAAGAAAAATACAGCTCTCAAAAGAATATCAAACCTTTTAGCTTGAGGGTTAAATATGGGCATTAAAAAGAATCCAATTAAATTGAAAACAAGGGTGTACTAAATTGCCCAACTGTAATAAATTAATTACGTATGGATAAAGGAAAACATAACAATTCATAATAAATACATGTGCTTCTTAAGTACAATTGTTTCTAAAAGTAATTAGAGTATATCATTCTTTGTTCCAGACACATGTTCTCAGCAGTCTGATGGATTTAGCAGTGCAGAGGTACCAGTAGTGCTTGGGGAAATGGGAAATGTGCAGGAGCAGTAACATGCAATGGGAAAACAACCTCATATAAAATTTAAGTCTTCTGTATAAAAACAGGAAATAAAAGCAGGAATCAGCTGTTTCTCATTGTTTAACTTCAAAGACTATACCTTGCATTTCTGTGATTTTATAGCTAGTTTAAATGCTAATTTAGTGCTAGGTTTTAACTCACCTCTTGTACCAGCATGATGTAATAACTGGGGTTAAACTTTCAAAAAACATGATCTCCCTCTTTCAGCCTCAAGACAACCAAATTTTCAAAGCAGCTTATCCCTGGCAGTTCTCCCTGACAGGAAGGAAAAGAAGAAGGAGTCCTTTTGCTCCAGATACTCTTACAATGTCAGGCTTACCTTTGTGAACAGTCCAAATTCTAATAAGAGCCATGGTCAGCCATAAGGTTCATAAGGTTGATAAGGCTCAGACCTGCCTGGTGGAACTGCATATGTTAATGTAAATTAAAGTTTTTAAAGTACAAGACAGAAGACTGTTTGAATTACAATTGCCATGTTTCTCCCCAGTTTTAGGAGCTGGTTTTCTCAATGTCGAGAGGAATATAATTGCTGTTGTTGAAGAATTATATGGTATCAGAAATCCAAAACACTAGGATCAATAGGAAAAATAAACAAAATTACAAGCCCAGCCAAAATGGCAGTGATTTTGCAGCAGAACTACTGAAAATGGCAGTTACCTGTAGACTTTTCACCAAAAGAATTTAGTTTGTTGAGAAGAATGCATGGAGGATTTGCATGCAGGCAGTGTCAGAGGGCAGACTTACACAGTGATTTGGATTGCATGAAGAAGATGATTCATTAGGGTCCAATGCATTCTTAAGGAGAAAATCTAGAACAAGTGCCATTATTTAAAAGTACATTTCTCACTCACTGAGTCGAGATTCCCAGGAGCTATGAAAGGCAATCATGTTTTTCTCAAGTGATTGGAAATGTCATTATAATGTAAAATGCAGAAAACTTAATCCCCATAACTTTTTCCACCGTTTTTTTCCTGCCTGGACAGATGTTCTTTGTCAGCCTCTTAAAAAATACATGGACCATAATACCAGCTCACCATGGTCACTGCGAACTGGTGGTATTAGTCTAAGTATTAGTTGAAGCCAAGAACAGGAACAGGAAAACTTTTGCTCTAAATAAAATATGTGTCTTTCTGGACAAGTTGAGCTGAGAGTTATTATAAGAATCAGGAAACAAGGAAAACTCACGTATTTTTTTGTAGTAGGTGGTATAGATGTAAAAGACCAATGTTCAGAGATTTTGATAGCCATTGAAAGAAAGGGTTAAGGCACAGTGTGGGACACACGGGGATCTGAATCCCAGTGAAAGGACCTCAAAAATCCTTTGAAGCTCATTACAAGGGACAACCTTAAGAGTAAGGAAGAGCAGAGGCTTCAGATAAGTTGCAAAACACATAGAGTCATAGAATGATTTGGGTTGGAAGAGACCTTAAAGAACATCTAGTTCCAATCTAGCTCCCCTGTATCCTTGGGATTTTTATCTGGCAGGTACAGTCACTTTCCAAAAGTTTCCTGAAGAGTGGAGATTGGCATGATGAAATGCATTCTTTTACCTATAGAGCTGGTACTATGAAATTGTGCTTGTGTGTAGTGCTCATCCAATTTTTGAAAAATATTCAGTGTTGGATTTTCTCAATTCCCATTTAAGCCAGCTCAGCCTATGTTCAGAAAAGGAAACAGGTCAAAAGTTGGTGTGACAGAGGTGCTCCCTTATAATTCTTACAAATCTGAGGTCATACTGATCATTTCTCATTCATTTTTCTGTTTAGAAGACTATTAATAGCAGACTATTAATAGCAGACTATTTTATAGTCTACTACGTGCTAGTCTGATCACTCTTAACAGGCAAGTGCTTGCTTTATTTTGAAGTAAACAATCTAAGCATGACCTGACCCTAACTTGACAACAGTTTTTTTGTTGCCAGGCTCTTTTTATGACTCCCAAGTCTTGTTTCCCAGTCTAGTTCATCACAACAGAAAGGAATAGGTTTGTACAAACAGGACTGTGAATTCCTAAATGAATTCCTATTTTTCTCTGTGGTAATCAAATGTCATTACCATTGCTGGGCTAAGTCAAATAACTTGCACTCCCTCTAATTCTTAGAGTGCAGGTATTGACAATTCAGAAGTCAACCCTACTTTAAACTCTCCAGTCAACAATTTTCTTTTAGGAAAGCTCAGGAATGGGTGGCTTGGAGAATTAATTTCCCTTACTGAGAAATTGTGGCTCCTTCTAGATGCTGTGCCACTTTTGGGCAAGTTCAGAGGAGTGGGAAAATTTGCAGGATTACTTGAGGATAAAAAGTTATTTGCACCAAGGAAAAATGTTGTAACACCTATAAGCAGGAGTCATGCTGCATAAAACAAGCCAGAGAGTCTTCAGATTTTTGAGGCTGAACCAGAACTTGTCAAAAGTCTCTGCTACCACCTATGTAAAGGCTTCCCACATCAGGTGGGGTTCTGCTCTGTGATATTCAGGGAGATCCAGTAACCATCACCAAAATTAGGATCATCTAATTCCTGATTATGTAAGTACATAATATTTACATATTTACTACATATTTACTACAAATTTAGATGGGATAGGATAGGATAGGATAGGATAGGATAGGATAGGATAGGATAGGATAGGATAGGATAGGATAGGATAGGATAGGATAAAAATGTATCTTAAAATAAATATATAATAAAAATATAAATCCTTCAAGATATAATTCCTAACCTAAGCCTGCTCTACCCCTTGCCATCATGACAGAACTGATTTCTTCCATCCAGAATGAATCACTTCTGTTGCACGCCTGTGGCAACAAGAAGATCTCTCCAAAGGGGAAAAAAAAAAAAGAAGAAAAAGGAAAGGAATCCTTCAAACAGCAAAACAAGTTGAAACCTGAATTCCCAACTTAAGCTATAATCAGACAGAGATTTTTTGACTGCCATGAGAATGGAGCATGAATAAGGACTACATATAGAACTCAACCTGAATAAACCGTATAGATAGGGGATGACACGTTTTAAAAAGTGATTGACTGAAAAATGATAAAGCAAGCAGATATTGTCACAGATTTTTTCACAAGGGAAACATACGTCTTTACATTAGCCTCCCACGGAAATGCATTGTCTTAAATTTGCTAATATAGGTATGCTTATTGATGTTTTTACAATGTTTCATTGCTTTAGGTGTGTTTCTTTAATGAATTAATCTTTTGTTTCTAGGCTAACTCTTGACATTTGTCTTTTTACTTATTTTTTAAAAAGCCCTACTCAATTTAAAATAGTCTGAAGGGGTTTCCTCCCCTCCCCCCCCAAACAATTTATTCATGAAAAATTGCAGCTTCCATCAACACAAGGGTACTCATCAGTCTAAGTAAATTCCATGAATAAAGACAACCGAATGAAGAGGCAAAACTCAAGTGCAAGGTAAAGAACTAGAAGAAGATGGTTAAGATACTCCCCGAGTATAGAAAATGGGTAGTGGATCTGCTGATTGCTTCAGTATCCTCCCCAATCAAATATGGGTAGGGCAAGCACAGTGTGGTGCTTCACCCTGCACAGCTGCTGCAGGGTGCATTGCTAGACCTGGTGTGGGTGGCTTGGCATCTGATAAGTCTTAAAGCAGTTCTTGTCATTGATTGTGCCCCATCGCTTTTTCACATGCCTGTAAGTCACCAGCAGCTATGCTGTTCTGTGGCCATGAGTCTTCCATTCTAATGCCAAGTGCCATGAAGGAGGATTCCCATTCTTTGTTTCAAAACTAGCCTTGCCTAGTTTCCTTCGATGTCTTCTAGTTCTCAGATTGGAAGAGATAGGGACCATCAATCCCTCTTTCTGCTCTCCATGCTTTCTGGTAACTCCATGGTCCTAAAGCAAACCAGAAAAATAAAAATATGCCCCTTGCTAGGATGGTTTTTGTTCCTTACAGCTATTCTATAAGGTCTGTACATACAGAGGGGTTTATGGCAGCTGGGAAGGATTTTCCTGACTAAAGATGATATGTGGTGATCCCAGCTGAATTGAAAGGCAGTGGTCTTGCACACAAATCATTTATATGCCCTCTTTTCCTCCTAGAATCAAAATGCACAAATTCACCCAAGCAGGATTTTAATTTCCCAGCATTATCTTCATGTGTGCATCTAATGTAGCTAAATCCTTAGACTCTGTTGCTTTTCTAGCTGAGCAGGTGGTTCAAGGGTTTTGACACAACCATTCACAGTTTAGGATTTAATAACTTACAGCAAGGAGCTGAAGCAGAATGCCACACTGCATAACCGATTTCAGCTCAGCTCTGACACTTTGCCCAAGCCAAGGATCCATCCCCAAAGAAGGTGGTTTCTAAATTAATATTTTTCTAAGAGCAGCCACAAAATATTTATAAGTTCTCCAAGAGCCTTAAAGCAAATGTGAGGGAGTGTCTCTTTTCCTGGACCTCTACCCCACGCCAGGGAAAGCATCTTTGCTTTAGCTTACAAAAAGCTGAAAGGAAAAAAAAATCACTTCTTTCAGTAAGTGGGAAGGATGACTATCCCACACTGCTGTGGGGTGGGTGGGAAGAGTTTGGCAGTTAAAAGACTATCAAAGAAACAAAATAAACTCACTTTTTTTTTTCTTCATTTTTAACTTAATTATAGTTTTAATATATGGATAACTTAGAATACATGTAGTTTAAACATAGTTTAAAAATTATAGTGAATAATTTGAAATATTGCAATATTGAGCGATAGCAAGATTAATGCTCCGACAATTTGTTACCAATGAGGTTAAAAACAAGCTGGTGCACTACCAGCACCTTTCCCACCAGCTTTTCCTAAGGCTCCTGTGTGACTGGTGGTTCCCAATGGAATAGGAACTCTTACAGACGTACATGTCTATTGTTTGTCTTTTTTCCACCAGTACAGCTGCTTTAGCTGGTTTTTCTAAGTGTCAGGTTTAAACTCTATGTATAAGCAAGTAAGTTATCAATGGGAAACAGGAATGCCTCAGAAACGTTTCCCTATTCATGAAAACTGGATTCTCCTGGATTTTCTATTCCTACATCCCATGGTTCTCAAAGCACAGCTGCCTTACAGTTTCTTTAAATGCATGATCAAATACCAAAAATTTGACATTCACTGTGACCACGAAGAGTCTCAGTGGGCTCTGTAGACCCAAACACAGAGGTGTGAGTAAGAAAAGAGGACAATGTGAAGAAAAGTCCTAATGCAGCTGCAAGGGTAAGGACAAGGTTGGCTGTGGTCTTCCACATGCCCAGTCAAGCACTGTTAAGCCTCTGTGGTGGTTCAACCCTGCTGAATGCCCACCAAAGCCGCCCTATCTCTCCACTCCTCAATTGGACAGGGGAGAGGAAATATAATGAAAGGTTCATGAGCTAAGGACAGAAGATCACTCACTGATTACCGTCACAAGCAAAACAGACTCGATTTAGGAAAAGTAGTTGAGTTTATCACCAACCAAAATCAGAGGAGGGTCATGAGCAGTAAAAGAAATTCCCCATGAGGGGAAGTGGACGGCAGACAATGATCTACTCTCTGGTGACCAGTGAGGAGACCTGAGGGAATGATGTGTCAGGGGAGGTTTAGGTTGGATATTAGGAAAAAGTTCTTTGGCCAGAGTGGAGTTGGACACTGGGAGAAGCACCCCAGGCAAGTGGTCACAACACCAAATCTGACAGAGTTCAGAAAGTATTTGTGCCACATTCTCAGGCACATCCTGTGACTCTTGATGTGTCCTGTGCAGGGCCAGGAGCTGGACTTCGGTGATCCTTGTAGGTTCTTTCCAAGTTGAGTTATTCTGTTATTCTGTGATTCTGTGAAATCTTAAAAACACCTTCCCCCCAACACTCCCTTCTGCTAGACAAAGAGGAACTTTCTGGCAGCTTCCCAGAGAAGCACCCTAGTACCGCCCCCCCACTAACAGGATTGTGCCACACAAACCCAATACAGCCTCACACCCAGGATCCCTGTAAACATTTATCCTTCAACAACAGCCCTTATGCCGCCAGGGTGTATTTGCATTACCCTACAAATACTTTCAGTTGTGAATAATGTAAAAATCATTGCCTATTGTGCTTCAGCTTCTTTAGTGCCTTCTGAAAATAGAACATACAGTGAAGTCATGCAACATTATGCTTCAAGTCAGGGTTTTGTTTGCGTTTTTGGTTTTGTTGTTGTTGGAATTTTTTTGTGTTGTTTGTGTTGGGGTTTTTTTGCCCAGTCATTTTTTACCCTCTTTGAATGATCTGGTGGCGAAGCATCTGTCACTGTATAACAACCTTTTTTACCAACATTGCTGCTCTTAGGCACTTGAAATAAACTGTCCTTTTCTCTGCAGAAGGCTGGGTTTTGGTTACTGGCTGGTGTATAGGAATTGTTCCACCTATCTGTGACAGGCAGCTCTTTCTGTGCCATGACAGACCCACTTCTTAGGAGCTTGTCACTCGAAGGCAATAAAATAAAAATATTGTATCAACCCGAAAGTGCAGGGTAAGTCCAAATGGGCTGAGTGTAATACAGTTCAAACTGAGATATATTTTTCCCTGTGTGTGTTGTATCAGTTTATATTACAGAGGCTTTGGCAAATCCTTGCCTTTCTGTGCTAGCGCATGAATTTACTAAAAGAAACAGGAAGGAAGAAAAGATTTTAAGGGAGAGTCCTGGGAAATAAAAAAAGTGCATATTAATATTTGAGAAATATACATACGTATGTGAATCACTGGTTCTGGCTGATCCCAAGGTATTACAGCAATTTGCCTCCCACCTCCCCACCCAACTAAGATTAGAGGGGGAAAAAAGCTAATGTTGTAATTTTTTTCTGAAGAATTCTTGAAAAATACATTTTGTTTGAACAACTAAAATCAGCTTTCTAACAAGGACAAAACAGTTAGTGACTGAATAGCTATTTTCTTTAAAAAACTACAATAAAAAAAATTTCTCAGAAGTATTTCACGGAAAAATTCAGCCTGATTTTCTGTCATAGCACTGTAATTACTATGAAAACTGAAAAACAACCAGTTTGATCTGGCTGGTAATCAGCTAGATCAATACATTACTGAAAGGTGAATATGGTACTCATTTTCAGAAGGAAAACAAAAATAAGAGATGGAAGTTCTCCATAGAGAAATAAATCCTTACCAAAAAAATGGAGGAGCCAGTATTAACAGAGTTATCTTTGAACACATAAAGGCAAAAGAAATGTAACATCTCTGGCACATCTCACAAAGAATAAATATCTATGGACATTATATCCATATCCATATCCATATCTGCAGAATCACATCACAGAAGGTATTAGTAGAGATTGTATTAATGAAATTTGCCAAAAACCCACATACTGAAACGTTTGCATTAAGTGTTTCTTGAAAATTTTCCAGTAAGAAACAAATCAGTAACAATCAGACGGTTTATATGTATTTCATGAAGGAAAGTAAGACACAAATTCATTAATAAATTATTCACCAGTTTTGCTCTCAAGTGTATTGAGAGCTGGCAAAAAGTCTATGGGTAAGGGTAATGTCAAATAACAGCACATAAAACAGAGAGGCACTGTCAGGTAGCATAACATAGAGATTACTGGCAGGTCTTGACTTAGTCAACTTACTCATTAAGGATCTTAAAGCATAAGTAAACGGAAATGCAATGAAATCTGTTGGTACCTGGAAGGAACTGTGCATGCCAGTGTCAAAAAAAGGGGAATAGTACAGAAGAAATGAAATGCACAGGTGTCAAATAAAAAACCACTACATCAAATGAATAAAAATATTCCATACATACTTGAAAAGAACCACAGGCACGTGTCAGGTTAATTTTCTATCCATCACCAGGCACCAATAGCCAGACAATCAGCGTAGTTCTACAGAAGTCAATGGAAACACCAGTGAAGATTGAAGGACGCATGGACCTATTTTCCCCTCCTGATGAATACCTTCCTAAGAAGAGTGGCAGAGAGAGCAAAAAGTGGGTTTTGGTGCTGCATGGTGAGGTGCATTGTTTGCATTGTAGAGGGGCAGCAGCTCTTCTGACGTAGCCTACAGCAACTCATCATCCTCTGTAAACAACCCCATTGATTATACTGTGAGTATTTTTAAAAATCTGTAAAATTGCTACTGAAAATGTTTAGAGATGAGGGGAGTGAATAATACCAAAGGTATTTTCATAAATCTGCAGACTCAAAATGATGCATCTTAAGGTTGTAAATTAGTAAATGACTCAAGGAACCTTATTTGCTCTGGCTGTCCCACATCCCATACTGAGAAAAAATGTTACTGAGGCCTCAAAGTGCTGTTTTGCCTGCTGTTTTCATTAGAAGCCATTCATGTTTTATTTAGATAGCTTCAATCAATGTGTATCTCTGTTTTGTTTTTCAGTTAAACCCTGCCAGTGCAATCAACCTCGTCTGCAAATTGTTCTACATTGTGTGTAAGTAAATGCCTTCCAGTACTGTAAACTTGTGTAGTTAATTGTTCCTAGAGAACAGAGAAATATTTCTTGATAGCAGAGTAATCATTTATGTGACAATGTGTTGTGTTTATTTTGAGTACAAAATTCATATCACACTGTTGGTGCCATTTGGTTCCCTACACGTTGTCCTATTGGGACAAGCATAGAGAGGAAGACACCTGCCCTGATTCTTTGAAAGTAGATTGAGGACAAGTGGGAATGATGGACCAATTTAGCTGGAAAAACTGGCTCTAGTAAGGGGAGATGCCTGGATATGTTAGTAGTTGAAGACAGAAAGCAAGCAGTAGGAGTGAATGGCTGTTCTTGATGTGGATGGAGCTCACTGATGGAGTTCCTAAAAACTGTCTGTTTGGAGCTGTGGTGTTCCCCACATTTATAAATAGTTTGGAAAAGAACCAATTGTTAAAATGAAAACGTACCAATAAAACAAAAAAGTTGGTCAGACTAGTGAAAACAAGGGCTTATCAAAGATTTACCAAATTATTTCTGAAGATGGAGAGATTAGATATTAAAATAGCAGGTGAAGCCAAATGGAAACAGAGGTAAGGTGATGCAACTTGCAAAAAGCAATCCCAGACTCAAATGAACAACGTTAGCTCTGAGCTG
Organism: Climacteris rufus; assembly: GCA_013398175.1. Classification (NCBI taxonomy): domain Eukaryota; kingdom Metazoa; phylum Chordata; class Aves; order Passeriformes; family Climacteridae; genus Climacteris; species Climacteris rufus. The sequence continues at coordinate 307,049 of VZRZ01006688.1, read as the reverse complement.
GCTGTAACTGTCAGGAGCAAGGACATGAAAACATCAGCTTAATCCTTGATAACGCTGAGTAAAATCAAGGTAGGTTTTAGGGGGCAGATAGAGAACAAACAGAAAATGCTGTTAAACCCCAGTACAAACCTAAAGTTCATCCCCATTTTGAGCACTGTGCGCTACCCTGGCCCTTCACCTGCAAACAAAATATGATGAAAAATTCAAAGTGACAAAGATGACAAAAGCTATGGGGCAGCTTCCCCATGATACATGAGCATGCTGTCTAGGACTCTTGGTAGGGGTCTGACTTGACTGAGAGGAGATGGTAGTTTTTGGGAATCACAGTGCTAAATGGAGCCAGACAAAGAAGGAACCCATGGGGGTGATGGGCTGCAGCCTCACTAAGGTTTTACCAGGGCTCTTATGTTTTTATGGGTGCTCAACATCTAAATGGCCTCAAAGGAGAAATACATCAGATTGTGCAGCAGAGATACAGAAAGTATTACTAAAAGTGAAAAAAAACCCTCCACATGTAATTGAGAAAGTCCCTGAAATTAAGACGGGTGGAAGAGTACTTGGGGGAAAATACCATAAATGCTTGTGCTGTTGTTGTGATGTGTGCTTAGGGGGACAGCTGAACCACGTGTGTGGTGGCAGGGTGTGTGTGTAAGCTGTTTATATCCAGAACATGAACCATATGCTGCTTTTAAGTCTTCTGAAACTAAGCAGCCGTGTCTCCCTGATCAGACCTTATCTTTAAAATGATGACCGACTTCTGGGACTTTCTTCTGTGCTCGATTCCTGCTTCTATGAACCTGAACATGGCTCTTGGGAAGTATTGTGGATTGACAGCTTCAGCAACTACAAAAAATAGACATGATAATCGCTGTCAGAGAAGGGATGGAAAGAGAAACTGAGAGCTTAATTATGGCTGCAAAGGAATGGGCTCTTTCCACAGGCAATGATAAAATAAAGATAGAGGGAAGAAAGTACAGGGCATAAGAACTGCAGTCAGCATTTGGAGACTATTAGCAGTTCAGTTTATGATCATACCAATACAGATAAAGATTTTTAAAAGGTTCAGCCTAAAAGGCTGTCAAATTGCACAATCTTCCATTTTGCCACAGAATACAACTGGCTTCATCGCAATAGGATAGTAATCAGGGATTTGTTGCAATCTTAGTCCAAGTGAGAAATACTAATGTATAAAAGCTAGAGGACAGCCACTTTCCAGACTAAAAGACAAAAAATAACATCTCAACTAGCTCATCAATGAGGTCAGCAGTCTTAACAGGAATCTTTTGTCCAAAACCCTAGATACAAAAAAACATTAGTGTGAACAGCTAGTATTTAACAGAGTCAACAAGGCAATTAGTGGAACTTATTAAAAATAAATAAAAATAAATAAGTAAAAGAAAAAAAGAAGAGGAAACCAAACAAACAACCCCAACTACAAAATAAAATAATAAAAAATGAACCCCAAAATCCACCCTCAACAACAAGAACAAAAAACCAAACCAAACAAACAGAAAACAAAACAAAACAAAATGCATACATCACAGTGCAGTCATATTTTGACCTGAAACAAAGATAGGGCCAGTGATGTTACACTGCCCTTAGACTGATTACAGTTTCACAGAGAGAGATGATTCCTTCCTTCTTTGTACACAAATGCGTGTAATTTTCAACATGCATGAAGATATTAACTACAAGGAGTTTTATGGTTCCTGTTTTAAAAGGCTATTCTATGTCAGTGTTCCAAAAAGCAGATGGTAAATAACTTATAACCTAGATTTAAATTTAGAATGGGCATCCTGGATCGACCATCCCAAAGTAGGTATTTTGCTATTTGCATCCTATTTGATGACGCTCTCCACTGCCACATCCAGGCCATCTAGTGCCCAGAAAATATTCCAAACAAGGATGTGCCACCAGGTAAGCAACACTGGAAAAAACAACTGTACTGCAGTTCCCTTGCTGCACAGATCATTTGAACAAGTTGAAACTGAGTAAGATGTGCCTGAGGAAAAGGGTGTCCTGCATGACACAGGTAACTGGATGCTCTGTGCATATTGGTGTTCTGAGCTCAAACCACCGCAGATACACCAGCTGAAATTAGCTGAGGACTGAGCCCAATGGCACATGGTTTTCTAAAGAAAATAACCATCTTTGTGGCTGTCCTCAGTTCAAAGAGGCAACTGTGCTCTTAAGTGGGAAGAACCTGATGGCAACTGCACAGTTTTGCTTTGAAGACAGAACTGACACCACCTCCAACTCATTTGTATCTCAGTCACTGAGTGCTGAAACAGGAAGTTGCTACTTCTGTTTGTTCCTCCGGGTGTCTTCATAGACTGCATTTCTCCCCAGTCTGGAGCACTGAAGAGTGCAAAAGAGGAATGAAAAGCAAAATTCCCACAGCAGTTTGTGGGGAAAATCCGACTTAAATGGTATCAATATTAATGGCATTTAGGGTTTTAACTGTGTCCTGTGAAAGATGCCAGTGATCCAGGACCCAGCAATTTGCCAGCCAATTTACAGGGGCCTGGCGTTGGATACAAATCTCCAAAGTATATTGAGTATCCCACCTGAAAAGCAATTCCAGTGCTTGAACCTTACTCCCAACCTACTGCTCTAAGCATCTCTTCAGCATAATGATATTCATATTTTCCAAATCACTATGCTGCTCTCAGCTCACCGAGAAGCCATTGTGTATACTAATTGGTGTGTTATGTCCTATACATTAGGGTGTCTGGCTTAATTTGGAAATCTTCTTAAAATGCCTACTTGAATTATTGATTGTACAGCTTAGACGATGAAATGAGATGGGGTGGATTTTAGATTTATGAATAATAAGCTCCTGATCAGCCAAAGCTACCGAGTGATGAGTTCAAGCTTAAAGAGATGCCATCACTACGCATTTTGCATGTGCTGATATCAGTTTACCTACAGTCCTTGCCACATGCTTGTTGTTTTTCTGTATAGCCATGCAAAAGTAGGGATTAACGTGTGAGGGATTTAGGAGCACAATTCCCACTGGCCTCTGGTAAGATTATGCACCTGAAAACCTCTTTTGAAATCTGCTCCAGGTATTGATTGCTGTCAGATTTCCATTTGGCTGAATAGGTGAGGTCCCTGACCCCCTTTTCTTGTGTGCTGGTTAACATTTTATAGTCTATCCTGTTATCCTTCATGAAAGACATTAGGTACATCTTGCTTGCTCCTCTTTCTCTTTCAGAATTTGTCTCAGCAAGCCCTTCACAGTCCCTTCCTTCTATATACCCTAATGAACACAACACTGATTGAGTTCATCTATAACCATACTTAGGAACATTCAAGGCTACCTGGCACTGTTGCCCTTTTTGCGCTGTTACCGCATCAGTACCTTGGTAATGGACTACTCAGCCCTCAGGTGTGAGTCCACTGGACCGTTCTGAATTTCATTCATCTCTCCTGGTACATTTTGGTGTTTTGTTTGCTTTCTCTTCAGCTGCCAGGCATACGCTAACTATCTGAAGATTAGATAGCCCATTTGTCTTGGATCATTTTCCTATGACTCAATCAGAGGAAGCATTAAAAGATTTATAAGATGAATGTGTTAAACAAGCAGGTGCCAATCAACTGTACAGCAGGGGGTAAAAAAAGCCATTATTTCAGTGACTGCTGATACAAGTTAAAAGAAAATTGAACTTAATAAAAAATCATTCTAGTGATTTCTGAAACAGAGTCCAAGAGGCAAAAAGGTCAAACAGAAGACCAAAAAGATCAATTGCATGTCTCTGCATAACAACCCATTTCTTAAAGCCCCGATTTTAGGTACATGTTTTGTTTATGTTTTGACCCAGTCTTATTTGATTTATGTTTTTATTCATTAAATTGTATGCACGAGGTATCTGCTCAAGACTTAACCTTCTTCATGTTTCATTGAAGGGATTTTCTGTTGTATTTGATACAATCCACTTTACCTGGTTTTATAATTTTAAATCTTAAAAAATTATCTTTGTATTATTGATTTCTTTTTTTGGAACCTGATTTACCCCTAGCAATACCATTTAGTCTTAAAAATAATTAGGATCCTTTACCACTGCAGCATAACCTCAAGTAAGAAAGCTAATTTCCTATTCAGTTTAGAATTTTTCTATTAATACCATGAATACTAAATTTATACCATGGCAGTCAAAGTCCTCAGACAGTACCTTTAAAACACCAGTTTCTTAGCTGTGATCATTTCCTACTTTTGTTTCACAAATGGCTTTAAATCCTCCCACAGTATTTCAATGAGAGTGGTATTTTCCCTTGTTTTTTTCTCTCTAATCCCACCTGCCAGGAGACAGGTGAGATAAGTGTTTACACATGACATGAGCATTACAGGATAGATAGTAAAGAGTACTGCAAAAGCACCGTGCCCAGCACTCCCCAATGGCCCATACAATATTTCTCCCAGTAGCTCAAATTTCTCTCTATCCATGCAAATTGGAACCTTACCTTTTGGACATCAGCATAGTTCATCCTTCATGCTAATGTTGTGAGGGATGCCAGAGGTGGATTTGCCACTCTTCCTCATGAGAGATGTTTGTTTCTTGCAGTGTGTAAAGGCTCCATGATCCTGGCTGCTGAAGTCATGCTAAGTTGCAGCATGCAACATATGGCTTTGAATGCCTTATGGATTAAGGTCACCATTGGTTTCCTAAGGAGTATGGGCACCAAGTGTTGTGTGGTTTGTTACAAAGAACATCTAATTTTCCTGGATGCTACAAGACTAAATCAAAAAGCAGCCCAGAAATTACTGTCCACCTGTTCAGTCTTAAAACCATTCTGCTTCTTCTCCTTCTCAAACAAGACATTGCTTTTGCTGTTCATTGCTTTTTTCTTCCTGGTTTCCCTGAATTTTTCTGACTTTTTTCAGGAGCTGCAACTAACAAACCCCTTTGCTTCCAAATTTGCTGTCAGTCCCAGGGAAACCTCTCTGATGGCACAGTTTATTTACTCTGCTATTTCTGCTTCCTGTTGTTTCAGCAATATCTATGTGGAAGGGCATTTAATTGCTCTTCTCGTTTGGCCTGGCTGAAGCATGCTCAGCACACCCATCTGCTTAAACGTGGCTTCTAGATCAAAGTCCCACCCCTGCATTATAGCAGTCAGTTACATCTTCCAGCCTAATTTATCCACACACAAAAAGAGGCTTCAGCTTCTATTTGAAAATATAACCAGAGCTAGATCTGAGAATTCACAAGTTCAAATTAATGAGAAAAAAAGCAACACAGGCTCTTTAAAGTGACATTCCAGTGACAATTTTTATTTTCTCCTACATTACATATGTACTAGAACAACAGAGACAGCTCATGCTTTCCAAACAGTTCAAATAACTCGAAATCACAGAGGAAGTATGTATTGTTAGGTTTCAATTAAGCTAAATTATTAATGATTTTTGTGTCTAATTGCCTTATTACCTTGACTATAGGTGGATTCAAGTCAACAGTCAACAGTTCAGATAGCTCTTATGCATGACCATTTTGCAATCCATGTCTAAGCCACCAGCCAACCAGTCACCACCAGTCTTTCACAGTGTGTTTGCACAGCCTTCCCAGTTGGACTAAATACTATGCTTTTCAGGGCAACATCCTATCTTGAGCATCTATGCTAGGAGGTTTTCCCATGTGCCTCCTGCCTACACTTCAGGAAGCACTTGAAACAGCACTGACACCCACCAAAAGAGTAGGAATACTGAAAGAGAATCAGGCATATTTCTGTTTGTCATGGTTTACCTCAACCATCAACAAAGCTCCGTACAACTGCTCACTCACTCCTCCACCAGTAAGACTGGGGAGAGAATTAGAACAGTAAAAGTTAGGGAACTCGTGGGTTGAGATAAAGACAGTTTAAAAGGAAAAGCAAAACCGTCACACTCAAGCAAAGCAAAACAAGGAATTCATTCAGTGCTTCCCATGGGCAGGCAGGTGTTCAGCCATCTCCAAGGGACCAGGGCCCCATCACACATAATAGTGACTTGAGAAGACAAACACCATCACTCTGAATGTCCCCCCTTCCTCCTGCTTCCCCCCGCTCTGTATACTGAGCATGATGCCATATGGTCTGGAACATCCCTTTGGTCATCTTGGGTCACCTGTCCTGCCTCTGTCTCCGAGAATGCCCAAGCACCCCCAGCCTACCTGCCAGTGTGGCAGTACAAACAACAGAAAAGGCCTTGGCTCGGCTCTGTGTAAACCTTGCTCAGCAATAATAAAAACATCTTTAGATTATCATCACTGTGTTCAGCACAAATCCAAAGCACAGCCCCTGTGCCTCTGTGAAGAAAATTAACTCTACTCCAGCTGAAACCAGCACACTGGTTATTGACAGACTGAGAACCCATCTTCTGCTGCACAAGGCAGTGGGCGTGAACTGGCTGCAAGGAAATATGTCACTTGCAAGCTGGGAACCAGATGTCCCATGGCACTTTCTCTTCTTCAGGCTGCTATGATGGTGCCAAGGTACTGCAAACCTACTATGACTGGCCAATGTGCTATGGCTTAAACCATCCCTTAAGTGAAATGTATTTTTTTGACAGTCCATGTTTTCAAAATTAAATTATTATTTGTTGCATTTCCTATATAATATGGGAGGGGGTCTTTTGCTCTTTTATTGAGGTTATTCTCACACCTAGAAAAACGGTATCAGAATGCGGATGAAGGTACATATAAGAAGGAAGAGACTACAAAAGTCAGACTAAGTGTGAGCCTAGGCACTGATTTCTGCTTTTGAACTACTCCTCATTTTGTAATTTTGTTTGAGCCCAGTGCAAGCAATCCCACTGAGGTTTGTGCCTAAAATTGTGGCAAAATTCAGCATGCAAAAACATGAGATGCTTCCCTCGTAGGGAGGGATGTCAAAGTGCTTTCCTAAACCAGGACTGCAGAGATCATGATGAGGAAGAAGAAAACACAGAATGTGAAGTCGGTCAGTGTTACTATCTAGTTATCATTAGTTGTTAAAGAAATTGGGGAGCTCAAATTGTGGGGATTTTATCATAGAAATATGAGTTTATCAGAGATGAGTTTTGCTTGATCTATAGCAAGAAGTCCGTGTTTATTTGTATCACTTCATAGCATTTGTTTTTTACAATTCATGTAGTTTTATCAGGACAGTACTTCAGACTGGGGAAAAAGGGTGAAGGCCAATACTTGATCATGAAGAAAAGAAAACATTGTATGTTTTGTGTAGGACAACTGGTAACAGTTCTGAAAACATAAATGTCTATCAGTGAACTGGTCCAGATGACATGCACCTCTGAGAATATGGTAATTCATTACAGAATGTAATGGCTCAGTGACAGTTGTTTATGGAAGTTAACGGAAACCTGAGAGAAAGAGAGAAATAGAAATAGAGCACAGATCTTCAGAAAAAGAAAGAGGAAAAAAAAAAGAGGAAATAATCAGAATCACAGTCAATTACAATTCACTAAACCTAATTTTAAGCCATCGTAAAATAATGAAATGATCATTAAAGCTCCACATCTACCTGGGGACTAATGGAATAATGAGCAACAAACGATGCAGACACTGTGGTGCCAGGGTGGCATGTGTGACAAATCCTCCTGAAGAAAATTGATCAGGAACCCAAAATCCTGGGTGAACACATTCAAATCATACAATTTGAAACGGAGACTTTTTTTCCCATGGAAGGAAGTGTTCTGGAAAACTCTAAGGTTACAATTTGGTTCTGTTATAGGTTTCTTGGTGTAAAACACCACACTGAATTTCAAGGCCTAAAGGCTGTCTGCCTCTGCAAGTAAAAAATACCTGAACGCCAGAGTGATGGATATGGAAAAGAATAGGAGTAGATTATAGAGTCTTACAAAATGATAGAGCAGCACAACAAATCAATGCGCTTTGGGGTTGCTGGTGAAGGTAAGTTATATCCTCCGACTGCACAGAATAACTGCTCTTTATGTAATCACACCTGGGATATGTCATTAAATTGCAATACCTCATTACCCATCCTTACAAAATACAGTAGAGTTTCAGGAATTCAGACCAGAAGAAGAAAAATTATCAGACTCTTGGAAAGACTGATACACAAGGAGAGATTAAGTAGCTTAAATATATAGCTTATCTAATCGATAATTAAGCAAGGGAAGGATAATGGCTTAAAAATATGTAAGAGAAGGATAATTATTTTGCATGATGCATAGTCCCAGTTCAGCACAGTGCTAAAACACATGTGCAGATCCATCAGCCCTGCAAAACACCAACGTACGTGATTTCAATGGAGCTTAAGCACATACCTACATTTAAGCATGCATTGAAGCACTTTGATTAATTTGGGCCATAGCCACAAGTAATCATATGAAATTAAGAAATGCAAAAATGTAGGCTGAAGAGCAAGAAAATCTTCCAAATGGTGAGATATATGAGAGTGGGGAGTAATCACTCAAGGGAATTGTTGGAAACCTTATCCCTGGACACATTTCAAGTTTTGCTGGACAAAGTACTGGGAAAATATTCTTTGGGGAATAATCTTGCTGTTGCCTCTGGAGACCACTGCACAACCTATTGCAACTATTCTGTGTCTAAGTTTTTCTGGGCTGACTCACAGCATTAAGCCTGAGACATGATTTTAAAAAGCACCAATAGCACAACAAGCTGGTGGCTTTCTGAAGCTCTTCCTTGCCTCCCCCCAGAATTTATACGGTTTTTTCCATCTTCATTACATGTAATGCTGTGAGAGGAAAAAAAAAAAGACACCACAACACTTTACACTTTTAGCCTAGTGGTTTTTTATCTTTTTTTTACTGACTGACTAAACATTGATTTCATTCTCACCTCTGTATTAAAACAGAGCTTAAAGATACAGAGGAAATCTAATTTCAACTTGTATGGTTTTGTTTCACTCCCAGAGTATTTGTGGTGAATGGTGAATATCATTAGAGAGGTAATCATGTCTTGGAGAATCTCATATCTCTGAGCATCCCAGCAGAAGCAGAGATTTGGCAGTTTTGATGGTTTGGTTAGCTTTTTTTGTTTGTTTGGGATCTTTTTTGGGGGGTAGGCTGTTGTTTGTTTAGTTGGTTTGTTGTTTTTTTGTTTTTTGTTTTTTTCCCTCCATTCAGATCCTAGAAGAAGGGTTGTTACAAAAAAGGACTTTCCCAAAGATGTAGGAGTAGATTCTCTGAGGGCTTTTTCCACTGGGGATAGTAATTTTGGAGAGCCAAATGTAAGGTCCAAAGCACAATGGCTTTTTAATTGCTTTAAAATCTACTTTTTCATAAAGCAAACGATTGTAGAAGACTGTGTATCATTCACTTGGACTTGTGGGGCTATTCTACAGATGGGTAGGAAAGGTGTTCTCTAACATGATTTTGCAGAGATCTACTGGAACTGAAATGGTTGAGACAGATCTGTTGAAACTTTTAGATTTCCCTTCCCTGACCACAGTCAACATTTTTCCTTTATTTTTGCAGTGTCCGTGAGATGGGCCCTGATTTTATTATCGGGAAAACAGCATTTATGTTTATTGGTACTAATTTACCACTGTCCATCAATGCATCCAGAATAGCAGTTCTTAACCTTCAATACACATTTCTGCGCCTGTCTAACTAGCAATTCAGCTAGGAACATGTGTGAGCATCTTCCTGACTCATGGTGCGAGTTAACAAACAAGATTACTTAATTCCTTTATCCCATTGAAAAGGATGGCCCTGCAAGGTCTCCACCACCAAGGATACTTAAGAGCTTGTTAAGGAAAAAGCTGAACACGATAATAAATTGAGTGGATCTTCCATCGGGCTGGACTGGGAGGCCTCATTCCGGCCCTTCCAGCTCTCTTGGCTACAGTATTTTACATTCAAAGCTGTGAGTGCAGCAGCATCTCCCCAAGCAGTTTTGGTCTCTGGAATAAAGTGTGGCATGTTGCAAGTGTCAGCAGTCAGGCAATTAGGAAACTACAAATTTCTTATTTTTTGTTAGTTTTGTTTTGTTGTTAAAAGAGTTTGATTTATTTAGGTCCTTTCCTCAAAAACTAAAAGCAAATAAAATTTGTTTTGTGTGAGAACTGTTTATCATGTTCCAGCCAGGCACCATTATTTCCAGAGGTCCCTTGTAAGCATTTAATATTACAAATGCTAAAACAGAGGCAGGCTTCTTGTCCTCTCTCCTGGGGATTGCTGACTCTTTGGAGATGAGGGGATTCACATTTCACGCCTCCTGGGGGTGCCAGGACAGGGATGGAGTGTGTCCTCCTGGCCCCAGGCTGATGCTAGGCTGCCCTGAGCCCCATCCCTGTGCTGGACAGCAGGGAGACCATCCGTGTCGAGGAGGGAGGCTCTGATGAGCTGCTTGGCTGGGGACAACTGGATGAGACGCCCATCAGGAGCTGGGGAATCTAGTGGGGAATGGGTCTATGCTGGAAATACAGGCTGCAATTGGCTTTCTGGGAAGGGAGCAGTAGGCAGAGCACCCAATTGGGGATGCGGGAAGCAAGCAGGTGATGTGTCTGTGCCGCAAAGGCAGGCGGCAATTGGCTGCTCGGATGGGGACAAAAACTCTAAGTGGCCATCGGAACTTGGGGGATCCAGTGCGGAGCGGTTCTGTGCCCCGTAGGGAAGCTGCGATTGGCTGCCTGGCAGGGGAGGCATGTGCAGAGTGGCCAATCGGGCGGTGCGGGATCCTTTCCGGAGGGGGCTGCGGGACAGGTGGTGGCGGGGCTGGGGTTGCAGAGGGTGCGGAGCAAGGGGCGGCTGCGGGGGCGGCGGTGCGGTGCGGCGCGGTGCCGGCCGGCTGCTAGGTGGAGCCCGCGTCCGCGCAACCCAGATCCGGGCCCTCGCCGCTCCCCCGCCCCTCGGCTCGCCGCCCGCCC